>NC_051170.1:7192500-7655000 GCF_013339725.1 Rhipicephalus microplus
AGCACACCCGAGTTGGTGTTGGGCATCCGATTTTCTGACTATCTGGACGAGGCGGAGGTGGCGCATCACCCGTCGGCAATAGAGGACCTGACAAGGAAAGACATATTTTGTCTGTAGACATTCGTTAACACGGACTGATCGATTGATTTGTAAGGTTTAACGTCCCAAAACCACCATATGATTATGATAGACGCCGTAGTGGAGGGCTCTGAAAATTTCTACCACCTGGGGTTCTTTAACGTGCACCCAAATCTGAGCACACGGGCCTACAGCATTTTCACCACCATCGAAAATGCAGCCGCCGCAGCCGGGATTCGATCCCGTGACCTGCGGGTCAGCAGCCGAGTATCTTAGCCACTAGACCACCGTGGTGGGACAACACTACCAGTGTAGATTTGCACACGGTGAAATAAATAATTAAATAATAAATAATTAAATACGAACTTGTAATGCAACCAAATATTTATTAATTAAACATTCAAATAAACATATTGTGAAATCAATCGAAAAAATTATTACTGCGGCATTGCGTGGGCTATGATTCAAGACCTTGCCATAAAAAACTCTCTATATATATATATAGCCTGAGTGTCGGCCCAGCAGTATTGAGAATATTAGAAAACCTGTCAAGGAATATAAAACTAGGTTTTATGGTAATGATGTCGGATGTATCTCGATATTGCATTTAAGTAAGCGGAAGTATTTGAAGTATTTGAAGCTTTTAAACACCTCCTGGAGAACGTGTGAAACACGTAATAAAATAGTGGCTGTATTCATTATTGCGGAATGTGCAGTAGTACTTTGATTTCATGGAAGTGGTATTTAATAAACGTTCTGATCAGAGAGGTAATACTCTGATCAGAGAGGTAATACTACAGCACTGTAGTTCATTGTTTACTGGTAAGTTCCTTAAAAATTAGCTGGATAACCTCCCCATCCTTCCTCCTTCCTTCATACTCCTCCTCCTTTATGATTTATAGAGAAAACAATATGAAAAAAGCTGTCCAAAGGAAGGTAACAGCACGAAAAATGAGAAACCAGACAAAGAAGGACACATGCAGAGTGCTGACTTACAATATAGATTTTATTCTTCAAACCACGCCTATATACCTATGCAGTAAATGAAAAAGGAAGAAGCAACAGTGATAGTCCAAGATAGATATGAAATGAACATCTTAAAGCCGTTCTCAAAGCGTGGGCAATTAACTTCTGTTCGTGTCCTTCTTTGTCTGGCTTCTCGTTTTTCGCGCTGTTTCCTTCCAATTTGTCATATATACCAACGCGCCCAAGCAACCACTTTAGCTGTTTAAAGAAATGCTTATACAGTAACCCCATTGTGCAAATTTAATTTCCGCATTTTCAATGCAACGCAGTCATCACAGAGGGCAACATTATGACGTTTCAATAAAAAAAAGCTATTTATGCTGTTTTGACTGAGTAAACACAGTTTGTACCACTTCTTGTTTTTATGATAGTCGTGAAATGACGTACAAATTTGCAGTTCCTCTTTTTCTGCGCACGTTCGTGCTTGTGGCTGTGCAAGATCTACACGCCGGCTGAATTTTCTACATTTCAATAAAGTTTTTTTTCCTCTCTCTTTAATACAGTTCTAATGACTCACTACTCACTCCTCTTTTGTGTGTTGTTGAAATCTTTAACTGCTTATGTGTAGTACGATAAGTTGAACCTTGCTTGGCCAAGTGAAATAATGAATGTTATTGTTTGCTTTGCAGACATCTTCCCATCAGCATTTTAGTTGTCCAAACACACATTGATCGTCGGGTGGGAAGTGTTCCCGTGATTGGCACTTTGTTGGGCAAGTTAGAAGGTACACGTGGCAAGTCAATGAACGTGCCAACGTTGGTGAGTACGCTGTTATCACGAATGGTGTCGACGTTCAGCTTTTGCGGAGGAGTGCAAACATAGAGTATATGTAGAGTATGCCCAGCAGTACGCTGCATCAATATGTAAGTGCAGCCGAGATCCTCAGTTCTGACAGCATCTTGTGATGTAGTTCTCGCTGGAAGCTTGTTCACAATAGTGCATTATGGTGAAGATGCTTGGTAGCGGCAGATGTAGGCAAAAGTAGCTCTAATCAGAGATACTTTACTAGGTCGAAGTCACTTTTGCATTTTATTTATTCAATTGTATGCATATCCAAAGCTTAGTGGCACCATGTGTGAATATGTTTGGAATAAGGTAGGGTAAGTAAAGGTGATTCCGAGGTGTTAATTAGATGTGAAACGTACTAAATTTGTCATTGCAAAATTTTGTGAAATTCATTCTTGCAATGTTATCGTTTTATCATATACTTAAGAAAACATGTGCATTGATATGTAGCTCATATTTTGATTGAAAGCACAGGTGATGGGAGCGGGGTTGATATTGTTGCAACAGAGTTTGGGTGCCAGTATTCCGTTTTTTCCCCTTTACTGCTGCTTTCACATTTGCACGAGCTGATTAGAGACGATATTCATGATGGGTTGTCATAGCTCGAAAACGTCTGGACGAAGGACAAAATGAACGTGACTCATATATGAAATAATGTTACAAATGAGTATTTCTTATTGGGGCACATCCTTATAAACGACACCGTGCGTCTGCGCTATAATGTTCGGGCATTGGGATATCGTATTACCTCTGAGTGTGTAGATGTACATTTCACAAAGTGGTTCGGTTTAAGGACAACTTTGAGAATTTAGCGGCTTCAAAAGAAGCTTTTGTGACTCCCTTCAGTACTGTCCCTCACGACTAACGGTTATAATTTATGTTTGAGAAATAATTACCGTCATTACTGCAGTAAATACAACAAATAATATTCATAATGAGCATTTATGCACTAACGCAAGTGTGTCTGATGCTTTCTTAGACCAATGCGATCTCTAGTCTCAAGGCTGCCAATATTACGGGCGACGTGAGAGTGCTGCTGTCGTTCACTATGATCGTTGGACACTTCCATCTGAACCATAGCTTTAGCCTACCCGCACGACCCTCAACCAACTGGGAAGCGATGTCGTGGACCATGGATGGTTTTCAAAAGGTACACAGCTTAATGTCAGTGAAATTTGCTGTACAAGGGCTGTAAAAGTGCTGTATAAATGATTTATAAGGGCAATACTGCATGCATTACCATAAAAGAACTGCATTTAACTGAAAAATTGACTGAAAAGTTGTCTAAATACTGCATAAGGGCTGCATAGAAAAGCTATATGTACTGTATAAATGCTGTATGAAGGCTGTACTGCATAAGTAACGTAAATAAGCATGGATGCTTTTCAAAGCTTGGTGCTGCTTGAAACACAGCTTGGGGCTTGTAGGCGATAGTACAAAGGCTGTAGAAGTTTAGTATATGCATTTTAATGTGGCATTACTGCATAAGTTACTGTGAAAAGGACTGTATTTATACTAATGGGTCGTGTAAATACTTTATAAGGGCTGCCTAAGTACTTTATAAATACTGTGTGCGACGTTAAAATTCTTATGTTAGGGTGTTACTGCGTAAATTATTGCAGAAAGGCTGCGTGCAAATGTGCATGGATAGTTTTAAAAAGGTACACAGCCTGGGGCTTGGAGAAGTTACTTTATAAGGGATGTATGAGTATACTGTATAAGGTCTACATAAGTGATCTGTAAAGACGTTGCTACATTAGTTACTCTAGAAAGGCTGCATATAACTGAGCATGTCTACTAAAGAGCTTTCATGTAGAGCCAGCCACATTAATTGACATATGCTGGTTATGGTTCCTGTAGTGTTTAATGCCATGATTAGCTGCAGTCCACACCCTGATTTTTGCTCCTGTTGCATGAATTTTTAATCAACAGCTTCCGTTGTAAACTTGCTTCGCCATCTAAAGGTTTCTAAGCGACTCTCGTATTATGCAAGATGGCAGTTTTCCAAGGTTGGCGCTCACTAATGAAAACAAGTTTTTTCGTTATGAAAACGCAAAAGACACTGTTTACCACACCGCAGAGATCATTTTTCCTTAAAGCTGAAAGTTTTATCGAGGCCATGTTTTTAAAACCGGCAGACATGCAAGAACAACGCGACTTTTGATGTTGTCGGAGACGGAATTCTACGATACGAGGGAATAAAGGGCACGGAAGTCTTCTGTTTTGAAGACATCTCCACAATCACCCAAAAGGTGAGTATGCTGCAACAGGTGGGTGGTGGTCGATTCTTAACGCTCCATCCGCTGCGTGTCTCGAGTAATGTAAGACATACTGTTATTTTATTCTATTTACTCAGTTGTTGACCATGTATATTATCGTAAATGAAGGCAGCACACACACACACACACACACACACGCACACGCACACGCACACGCACACGCACACGCACACGCACACACACACACACACACACACACACACACACACACACACACACACACATATATATATATATATATATATATATATATATATATATATATATATATATATATATATATATATATATATTGCCACGTTCCATTTCCCAAGTTTTCATTATCGTCCCAAAACACCACACGATTCTCAGCGCAAACGCCCCTGCCGTTTTCGAGAAGGTTTCGGCCTGTAGTAGATCATTTCGATAAGATCACGCCCACTGTGCGAACGGTACAGATTGTTCTGGAACCTACGCCACCGCCAGCGATAAGGCTAGAACATTCAACGGCAAGACTATAAATGCCGACGCGCTTCGCCGCTTGTCAGTTGTTGAACGAAGGCCGACGCTCCGTTCGCCGCTATCAGTCCGAGACTGCTATCTGTGCAAGACTGCTGCTGTAATCGGACTTTCCGTTTACTGGGCACAGGTTCGCCCAAATAAACAGTTAAATCCCAACACGAAGTCTCCTGTCTTCGGCCACGTCACGACCCCGTGACATCTGGTGGAGGTGCTGCTTCGTTCATGTACCGGACGCCCCCGTCAAGCCGTGAACCCAGCCCACGTCGCGGAGAAGACACCGACGCCAACCAAGAGCAGCGAACAAGCCGCCGACAGCAAGGTCTCCCACCGGAGTACGGGCTTCTACAAGACAAGCCGCGGAAAGCCAAGGCCATGACCTCTACTGCAGCGACTATGACAACCGGAGCGTCCCAGCCCGCGATCGTCATTCATCAACCCAGGGAACCACCAACGTTTCATGGGTCATCGTTTGAAGACCCGGAAACCTGGCTAGAAACATACGACCGTGTGGCCGCCCTCAACCACTGGGACAACGAAGAAAAGCTCCGTCGTGTGTACTTCTACCTGGAAGACACCGCAAGGACCTGGCTAGAGAATCGGGAGTCCACTCTCCGAACGTGGGATGTCTTCTGCGGCGCATTTCTGCAAACGTTCGCGAGCGTCGCTCGCAAAGAGAGGGCCGCTGCTCTACTAGAGACCCGGGTTCAGCTACCAAATGAAAAGGTTGGAATTTTTACAGAGGAGATGACCCGCCTATTTCGTCACGCTGACCCAGACATGCCTGAGGAGAAGAAAGTTCGTTTCCTCATGCGAGGGGTCAAACAGGAGCTGTTCGCGGGACTAGTGAGGAATCCACCGAACACCGTCCAAGAATTTGTATCCGAGGCGACCACCATCGAAAAAACCCTGGACATGCGCACCAGACAGTACAATCGTCGCCTGACTCCAGAATGCGCTGCTGCTCAAGCCAGTGACTCCGACAACCTGCGTGAAACGATCCGAGCGATCGTGCGGGAAGAGCTGCGCAAACTGTTGCCTTCGGCGCAACCTCAAGTAGATTCGATCGCCGACATTGTGCGAGAAGAAGTTCGGCAATCGCTTCGAATTCCCCAAACACCGCTGCCCGAGCCAGAAACTATGAGCTACGCCGCTACAGTGCGCCACAACGCTCCTCCCCGTCCACGCCGAAACGACGCCCCGTCACACTTCCGTCGCCAGGCACCACCGCCGCCACCACCCCCACCGACGACCTACCGTTCGCCAGCGGGCCAGCGCAGTGCACCGAGGAAAACCGACGTTTGGCGCACTCCTGACCACCGCCCACTGTGGTACCACTGCGGCGAGGCCGGGCACACTTACCGCCGTTGCCAGTACCGACAGATGGGACTGCGTGGCTTCGCCGTCGATGCACCACGTCCGCAGCCAGGCGAACGGCCACGTGACATCGCCGACTACCTGACAGGAACTCAATGGACACCACGAAGTCCTTCCCGTTTGCCGTCGCCCAGCCGCCGCATGTCACCGCACCCCCGGCAGTACTCCGGCCCAACGCGGGGCCGGTCTTCTAGCCCGTATCCGGGAAACTAAGGGCAGCAACCGGTGGAGGTGCGGTTGCTGTGCGACGAACTACCGAAGATCCTCCGACGACGACGACGCCGCGACGGAGCTTTCCGAACACAACGCCAACCAGGCAAAGCCCTGACTGCGAAAGCTCACTTACCGAAGGTGGCCTGACGACGCAACATGGAAGCAGCGGAACAAGCCGACGCAGCCGTGACCCGACGCCACGCCCTAACTGTAATGCGAGACGGTGAACTAGCGACCTCGACGTTCTTATCGACGGCCACAGTGTGACCGCTCTCGTCGATACTGGAGCTGACTATTATGTCATCAGTGGGTCGTTCGCCGCGAAGTTAAAGAAAGTTAGGACAGCTTGGAAAGGCCCGGAGATCCGCACAGCTGGAGGTCATCTCGTAACGCCTGCAGGAATCTGCACAGAGAGAGTCACCATTAACGGCCGTATTTATCCTACAGACTTCGTAGTCCTACAGCGTTGCTCGAGAGATGTCATCCTTGGCATGGACTCCTTATGCCTCCATGGTGCTGTCATCAACCTAAAAACAAAGTCGATAACGTTATCCACAGAAGAAGCACTACCGCCGCGCACGCCGTCAGGACACCATGCCTTGAATGTGCTGGAAGAACAAGTCACCATTCCGCCTCGCTCAAGCATCATTATTTCAGTCGGCGCTCCTAAATCACCTGACTTGGAAGGCGTCGTTGAAGGCAGTCAGCATCTGTTGGTTACCCGAAATATTTGCGTCGCAAGAGGAATGGCATAGCTGCGGGGAGGCAAAGCAACGGTTATGCTCACGAATTTCAGCAATGAGTACAAACATGTGAACAAAGGAACAATGGTCGCATACATCGAAGAAATTGTCGAAGCCACCAGTGCTTTCGCCCTCGCCGATTCTGCGGAACTTGCTCAGAGGAACCAAGCCCCTCCCATAGCTTTCGACGTCAATCCCAGACTTCCGAACGATAAGCAAGAACAGCTCAAGGCCCTGCTCCTGCAATACGAAGATTGCTTTTCGTCGTCATAGAAAATTCGGCAGACCCCAATCACGAAACATCGCATCATAACCGAAGAAAATGCCAGACCACTCCGTCAGAGTCCGTACAGGGTTTCGACGCGAGAACGTGAGGCCATGAAGAGACAAGTTGATGAAATGCTGCGGGATGACATTATCCAGCCGTCCAAGAGCCCATGGGCATCCCCCGTGGTGTTAGTTAAGAAAAAGGACGGGACCCTACGTTTCTGCGTCGATTATCGCCGCCTGAACAAAATCACAAGAAAGGACGTGTATCCTCTCCCACGAATAGACGACGCACTTGATCGGCTCCATAACGCCAAGTACTTTTCGTCAATGGACCTCAAGACTGGCTATTGGCAAATCGAAGTCGACGAAAGAGACCGAGAGAAGACCGCGTTTATAACACCGGACGGCCTCTTCGAGTTTAAGGTGATGCCCTTCGGCCTTTGCTCAGCGCCTGCAACTTTTCAACGCGTTATGGATACAGTACTGGCAGGATTGAAGTGGCAGACTTGCCTTGTGTACTCGGACGACGTCGTCGTGTTTTCCTCGAGTTTCGACGAGCATCTTCGGCGCCTTGAAGCTGTACTTCAAGCCATCAAGACGTCCGGACTCACACTGAAGCCAGAAAAGTGCAGATTTGCGTATGAGGAGCTCTTGTTTCTGGGGCACGTTATCAGCAAGTCTGGAGTTCGTCCCGATCCACGGAAAACAGCCGCCATCGCCGACTTCCCGCCACCCACTGACAAGAAGGCCGTGCGCCGATTTCTGGGCCTGTGCGCCTATTATAGGCGGTTCGTGAGAAACTTCGCCCGCATCGCCGATCCTCTCACTAACCTTACCAAGGCCGACGTGGAGTTTAAGTGGGAAACGCCGCAGGAACACGCTTTCCAGGAGCTTAAACATCGCCTCCAGACGCCTCCGTTACTTGCCCATTTCGACGAATTCGCCGAGACAGAAATACACACTGACGCAAGCAGCGTAGGTCTTGGCGCCGTTCTTGTGCAGAGGGCTGACGGACTTGAAAGGGTTATTAGTTACGCCAGCCGATCGCTATCCAAAGCAGAAGCAAATTATTCCACAACAGAAAAGGAGTGCCTCGCCATCATCTGGGCTACGTCGAAGTTTCACCCCTACCTCTACGGCAGGCCCTTCAAAGTTGTGAGCGACCACCACGCCTTGTGTTGGCTAGCCACCTTGAAGGACCCTTCAGGTCGCCTCGCACGATGGAGCCTGAGACTTCAAGAATATGACATTACTGTCATTTACAAGTCCGGCAAAAACACTCCGACGCCGACTGTCTCTCTCGTGCGCCTGTCGACCAGCCGCTACCAGACGACCCGGATGACGACTACTTCTTGGGAACGATAACTACAGACGACTTCGCTGAACGACAGCGGGCCGACCCGGAACTTAAGGCCCTAATAGAATACCTCGAAGGCAGGACCGCTGAAGTCCCCAAGGTATTCAAGCGCGCACTTGCGTCGTTCTTCCTACGAAACGGTCTTCTACAAAAGAAAAACTTTTCACCGCTTCGAGCCCAGTACCTCCTTGTGGTGCCTTCAGCTCTGCGACCAGAACTCCTGCAGGCCCTGCACGACGATCCGACGGCAGGGCACCTCGGTGTTTCTCGCACGCTCGCGAGGATACAAGAAAGGTACTACTGGCCACGTCTTACCACCGACGTCACTCGTTATGTGAGGACATGCCGGGACTGTCAGCGACGCAAGACACCGCCGACAAGGCCAGCGGGACTTCTGCAGCCAATTCATCCACCTTGCCGACCTTTCCAGCAGATTGGTATGGACCTACTAGGGCCGTTCCCGACGTCGGCTTTCGGAAACAAGGGGATCGTGGTAGCTACCGACTACCTCACCCGCTACGCCGAGACAAAAGCCCTGCCAAAAGGCAGTGCATCCGAGGTAGCTAAGTTCTTCGTCGAAAATATCGTCCTAGGTCACGGCGCCCCGGAGGTCCTTATCACCGACAGAGGAACGGCATTCACTGCCGACTTAACTCAAGCGATCTTGGCATACAGCCAAACAAACCACCGCCGGACGACAGCGTACCACCCACAGACCAACGGCCTCACCGAGCGGCTTAACAAGACGATCGCCGACATGCTGTCAATGTACGTCGATGTCGAACACAAGACGTGGGACGCCATTCTTCCGTATGTGACCTTCGCATACAACACGGCGGTGCAGGAGACGACGTAGATATCTCCATACAAATTGGTCTACGGAAGGAGCCCGGCAACGACGCTCGATGCCATGTTACCCAACGTCACCGACGAAGAAAGCCTCGATGTGAGCGAGTACCTTGAACGTGCCAAAGAAGCCCGACAACTTGCGCGTCTTCGTATCAAGAATCAACAGACGACAGACAGCCACCGTTACAACCTTCGACGACGCTTCGTGGAATACCAGCCCGGTGAACGTGTTTGGGTGTGGACGCCGATACGCCGACGTGGACTAAGTGAAAAGCTTCTGCGACTCTACTTCGGACCGTACAGGGTGGTTCGACGTCTCGGCCCACTTGATTACGAGGTTGTCCCCGACGGCATCACGAACTCTCAACGACGCCGATCGCGACCTGAAGTCGTGCATGTCGCGCGCCTCAAGCCGTTTCATGCGCGTTAACAAACTGAAACCGTGCTTTTTGTATTATTGTTTCATCGTAATTTATTCATTGTACTTTCTTGCATTATTATTGTACCTTGATCTTTAGTTAAAGCATCGGGACGATGCCTTTTTTCAGAGGGGGGCAATGCCACGTTCCATTTCCCAAGTTTTCATTATCGTCCCAAAACACCACACGATTCTCAGCGCAAACCGCCCCTGCAGTTTTCGAGAAGGTTTCGGACTGTAGTAGATCATTTCGATAAGATCACGCCCACTGTGCGAACGGTACAGATTGTTCTGGAACCTACGCCACCGCCAGCGATAAGGCTAGAACATTCGACGGCAAGAGTATAAATGCCGACGCGCTTCACCGCTTGTCAGTTGTTGAACGAAGGCCGACGCTCCGTTCGCCGCTATCAGTCCGAGACTGCTATCTGTGCAAGACTGCTGCTGTAATCGGACTTTCCGTTTACTGGGCACAGGTTCGCCCAAATAAACAGTTAAATCCCAACACGGTCTCCTGTCTTCGGCCACGTCACGACCCCGTGACAATATATATATATATATATATATATATATATATATATATATATATATATATATATATATATATATATATATATATATATATATATATATATATATATATATATATATACACTACTCCCACCTTTGGCCCACCCCATTCGACCCTCTATAGTGCAAACATATGCAGGACCCCTCAAGAAACTAACTCATCACGGGTGTCCCCCACAAGTAAAATAATGTTAGCGCCGCCACTGAGTTTGAACATGAAGCTGTACAAACTATTCCAAATTGCTACACCGTGCGAAAATATTTCGAAGTAAATGGCCATGAAAAATCGTTTCGGATTCTGCAGCGACTTGACAAAAACGTTCTTGGTGCATCAGTATACGTCAGTGGCTTACGCTGACATTAACTGCTGATCGACAAATATTATGCTGCGACAGAAATAATGAAAGTTCTCGTGTGTTTTTGCAGTATATAGAAGGCTTATGACTAAAAACGTGTCAAAGACGTCACTATTATAATTGATTATCGCTACAACTAGACGTTGGAACATTCTCGGACAGTACTCCTGACATGTACTACATTTGTATCTTCGATGCTTTATGAAATACACAGCGCAGGTAACTAATTATTGGGACACATGGAGGGAACACACACAGCACTACCTTGCAACAATTTGTTAGATCATTTCTTCCTCACATACATACAGGGAACAAGCCACTTCGATGCCCGTGTCAATAGTAGACGCTTCCCGGCATCTTGGAAATTAAAAGCGAATGCATTCCACCTATTCATTCAATGACATGATTAACGACGAATTGATACACTCCTCACACAACCTCTGAATCTTCCTGCTTCTGTTATTTCCACACATGTTTGTCCCCACGCTTGCTTACTACGCCAGTTTCTTGAAAGATTGGTTTACTCGTGCAGCCCTCGCAATGTAGAGCGGGAAGGCCTCCCTAGCCTTTCGTGACGTTGCTTAGCATGCTCCCCGAATTTCTCAATGATACATCGGTCAGGTGTGCCCATATAATGCTTCTCACAACTTAGCGGTATAGCGCACACTATACTAACTGTGCAATTTTGAAAATGAACTCGGTGTTTCATTATACAAGAATTTGCCTCATCCCCATCTCTGTTAGGTCAAGTTAGCCAACGCAAAGAGTCTAACTTCAGCCGAGCATGATTAGCGTCGGGATGCTTAAGCAAGGCCATTGCATCCTGGTTTGTTTTGTACTCGGTATGTTCGTGTAATCATTTTGTAGGAACGAGTTTAATGACTGACAGATACTGTTTTTTTGTTCTTCCTGCATCTTTTTGATGGTTGTCATCGTAAGAACACTGACGTCGTAATCGATAAACGTTGGTTTTTCGTAACGTTCACACTGTCCCACCTTAAACTAGAAACACTCAATCAAAGTAAGTGATCGTTAACATGTTTATAGTGTGTTAGAATAACTTATTGCAAATAAGTTAAGCGCTATGAAGCACCTTTGCGTTGGCTGGACTCTACACCTCTCTGCGTTTCTGCAGGTGAAGCAAGTGAACCTCGACTACAAGGTAATGCGAAGCTGGGCAGTATTCGACACGGAGTTCGAAGACTATAAGAATGTTTGTGGCAAAGGAACTTTTCACAGAATCTCCAAACTGAAAGAATATCTTCAGACACTTTTTTAGTACATTGTCAACCTCCGAAAGGGACGATGGTGTAAATACGTTCGAAACGGGAAGTCTACATATCAGAGAAAGGAGAGCGCATGCTGGTGTGATTTCCAAGTGCGATTTATTTTTCACGTGCGGATTACTTCAATGTTTACTCGCATTTATGTGTCAGCCAAAATAGCTACAGTTACAAAAGGCCTTTTGTACTCTGGCTCAATATTTTACTAAACGGTTTTCGCTATTAAACACACGGAAATCTTAAGACATGCTAGTACATTATTCAGAACTAACAGACAATAAATCCAAGGAATGTATAGGCGATGGGGCTTGTAATGATTGTCATGTAAACGTGAAGAAAAAAGTGGACGAAAACAAAAATAATACTGACCGCCAGCAGGGACTGATCGTACGGCCTTCGGATAACGCGTCCGATGCTCTACCAGTTGAGATATGGTGATGATCACCCTCCTGTCTACTTATTTTGCTACTGTTACGTGCATCTTCAGTGAGATAATAAATACGGCTATCAGTGACCCAATTAACTTAGATTTGATAATTAACTTTTCAGTTACTGCAGCAAGTGGACATACTTGTATTGAAAAGTTGCCCCACTGTGGTGGTCTAGTGGCAAAGGTACTCGGCTGCTGACCCGCAGGTTGCGGGATCGAATCCAGGCTGCGGTGGCTGCATTTTAGATGGAGGCGAAAATGCTGTAGGGCCGTGTGCTCAGATTTGGGTGCACGTTAAAGAACCCCAGGTGGTCGAAATTTTCAGTCCTCCACTACGGCGTCTCTCATAATCATATGGTGGTTTTAGGACGTTAAACCCATATATTAATCAATATCTGAATGACTTCCAGTAGGTTAGTTAGGCTGGCTTGGTGGGAATGCTGCATGATTGATGAATATTCTATTGAAGGGTGCACAAGAAAGTTTTATGCGTGAAGCCTGGTGTCCCTGTCGGCCAGATGTAAGCGTCGCTTGAGAAAGCAAAGTTTCTTCAGCGTTCTACAAGTGATATATTTTACGTGGTCAGTCCAAGTTTGATTCAAATTGATAAGGACGCCGAGGTATTTAACCATTGTAACGGTGTCTACTGTTATTCCATTTAGTATTTTTCTACTATTGGACAGTCTCTATGAAGGCACCTGCAAGGCATCCTGTCTCTCTTGGCCGGCAAGACTGAAACTCGCCTTCGAAACACAAATGACTTCAAAGCAAGACGAATAGTTTAGATGTGGACACAGATGAGGTACTAGTTTTTCTTATTTTCGATTCCCTTTTTGTAAGCGTTTCCATTGACCTTTTTGTACAGAAACTTGCATGCATTTTTAGAAATAATCACAGTAAAAAGACACAGCCCGTTCACACACGCAAACATTCCCACATACAAGCACTAAACACGGGCAGCACTCAATCCAACCAAATCAGCTTTCCACTAGCCCAAAAACAGGTTCTGTTACAATAGACTTCCAATAAAATTCTTGTACAATGGTGAATTCCACAGGCAATTCTTAGGTACCATTAATGAAGCATCATTTTCAGTAATTACTGCAAATATAACAGAAGCAATTGACACGAGACATTGGAATAATTTCTGCTATGAGCCGATGTATTTCTGGGATGCATCAATGACAGCTTCTGCGCTACAAAAAAGAATGTTCAACCTTTCCTAGGTTGCATAATGTCATCGGGATGGCCATTAGGTTCACTGTGACAGACGGAAAAGACGGTTGCCTCCCTTTTTTGGATGCACTTGTAAAGCGGGCTCCCACAAGCCCCATGCCCAGCCGTGGTGGTCTAGTAGCTATGGTACTCGGCTGCTGACCCGCAGGCCGCGGGATCAAATCTCGGCTGCAGCGGCTGCATTTCCGATGGAGGTGAAAATGTTGTAGGCCCATGTGTTCAGATTTGGGGGCACGATAAAGAACGCCACGTGGCCGAAATTTCTGGAAACCTTCTCTACGGATTTCTCATAATCATATGGTGGTTAATTAATAATCAAGCAATCAACCAATAAATCAATCAATCAATCAATCAATCAATCAATTAATCAAGCAATCACATGCCCCGTCAATGGCGCGTACCGAAAGCGAAACCACTCTTGTAGATACTTTCACTTAGAGGCAGCTAATCCGGTAGCTCACAAGCTTTCAGTGGTTCGTTCCTAGGTTCAAAGAGCCTTTCGCCCCTGTGCCTATGCAAGCAGCCTGCAGGAGGAGCTCCAGATCATTGAAAGTGAGGTAATAAAAAATGAGCAGCTAAAATATTTTATGAAAAAAAAAAACAACAACAACCAAGTTCACCATGCATAACTGCAGCGTTCAGCAGTCAAGCCATGCACATTATAGCGCCAACACTCTAAGCGTACAGTGGTTCCGTGCATTCAAAGTGTGAGTGAAGTCATTGTTCTCGTCCTCAAAAAACGTGGTCTGCAGATCACGCATGGGCCAGCAATCAATAGGCTTAAGTTGACTCGCTAACTGGGAAGGATACTTCCCTCGGCAACGTATCACTGGTGTGGTATACATCGGTATACATAAGCGAAAAATTCTGGCGGCGTCTGACGCAGCACAAGAAAGACGTCACGAAGGAGACAAGTGCACTTACAGAGCATGTCGAGAAGAGGGGACACGAGATAAGCCAAGGCAACGCGCGCATCGTAGCCATTGAGAATAGTTTGGCAATGAAGCTCAATTTCCAATCACTAATAATTCAGACATGCAACACAATCAGTAGTCCATCTGACCGACTAAACTGCATATACTTCCGAACTTGCCCTCATTCACTCAACGCCATTAAAAACCTGCTACTCAGTTATCATTCCATTGTAAAGAAAGTATCCGTATAGATACCGAAACGTCTTTTTGTTTAAGGATACCTCTATTTGACCGGACGGTATTCCGCTGAACCCTCGGCTATATCTGTCGTAAATAAGAAAAACCCCTTTCAGCAGAAATAAATTACATGCTTCTGTTCGAACACCAATACAAATACCGAAAATGTTCTTTTTTCTCTTGAGGAAATTCGAACGCGTTGCTAAGCATGAAACGCTGATCGACTCCATGATGTTTTCTTGGTCGTCTGCAGTTTGTGCCGTATCTCTGTTTCTCTGTCTGTGTTCGTGAAAGAAGAGAGGAAACGAAACTGTAGGAGATATCCGTATGAAGCCGCTGGGACAAATATAACATAAACATAAGAAAAAGAGGAAAAGGTTAGGTTGGTGGTAGGTACGAGTGGAGTAAAAAATACATCCTCGCCATCTGTGGCAAATTTACTAGCTTCCCGAAATAGCAGTTTCTTCGCCATTAATGCCACGTGTGCTGTATATTCTTGGAAGTCGTCAGATTGAGCCATTGTTCTTGCATTTGTTCGTGGTAGCCTCTCGCATTGCTTAACAGGCCAGGGCTTCGCTGGTGTGGGCACACTGTATTTAGATTCCCACCGGACCCCTTCCAGCTTCACGGTAATAAGTTAACTTCGTCTTCTCGGGTGTAGTATTTATCAGCTTAAGCACGTGTCTTGTGTAGGCTATTATGTTTTTTTATTACATGTACCGCTGTAATGTGCCCGACAACTCTGCCTTTTACGTGAACATGAAGCGCCGGCTCGTTAACAAGCCTTCCTACAGAAATAGTCTCGCCAAGAAAGGCTCATGTACATGTGCACAATCAAGCTCCTCCAACATATTTAACTTTGTGGATATGGTGGTTATTTTGTTTATCAATAAGAACTACGCATATAAACACTAGCACATTAAAGTTGTTTTCAATAATAAACACTGGCAGACACCGTCAAAATCTGGGACGTAATAGCTATTAGTGCGGTAACTTCAATGTGGTGTCACCACCCATATTTTTTTTTGCGTGCTTGCTCGCTAACTTACCGAGCGTCCTCTGGCAGCAAGCGAGGCAGTTTTGATTAACTGAAACAGTGATATACCAATACGTCTTGACTGATCCTTCAACCTCCCTACATATCACCTTCCTTCCGTTTTTGTCTCTCTTTAAAGATAAAGTACTACATGTGGACAAGCCAACCTGTAGTTCTAATTCATGTTAGCACGTTTTCTACGCCCTAGAGCTTGCCTCTCGGCGTAGAAGTTAATTATTAGGCTGGTCGTGTTACAGTGTCATGAATAGCTCCGCGATTGTTTCAAGTTGCTTACATAAGCCATCTGGTAAGGAGCATGATGTGGTTAATCTATGAGCATCGTATTTCCGATAACGAACAGTGCTGACCTGGAATACATTCATGACTCCCATGTGCGCAAGGATCAGAAAAAAAAAGAAAATAAGGAGTGCATATTAAGTAGAAACACGAACATAAATAAAAAATGACAGGCAGTAGTTAGTTTTTCAGCTGCAGGACAAAGTCTTTTGGGTTTTGCTTAACTTGCAAAAATGGGCTGCTTGCGCAAGCTATTGTATAACAAACCATTTTTCATCTCTGTAATTTGTTTTCATGACTGACAGCTGACGTAAAGCCGCTGTACGGTGCCATTTATTCATTAGCAGAAAAAAAGCAAGCTTGGAGAAAAACTGGTACGAAAATTGGCCCTTTATCTGCATGTTACACTGCAAATCTCGAAAGACTATAGTCTTGCGTCTGGAGAGAGTGGACAAAACGTTTATTTGATGTTCTGCGCAAGAAAATTTGTGAATGGTACTCTGGAGGCGCTGCGTCAGAGTGCCTCGAGTGCGCAGAGGAAGCGAACGAGCGCATCGCGTCACATTACATGTGAGACACGAGCGCTATCTGGAAGTTATCTTGGAAAACGAAGCGCGCGGTGTGCACGCCCGTCTTGTAGGCAATAAGGTGTAGAACGCAACGCGACGGGTAGGTGCCGCCACCGTGTCGTCTTAGCACAGCGTTGGAAACACTTGCCTTTTTGTGCAAGCGTTGCATTATCAGCACAGTGTGATAAACGCTAAGGTCCTTAGAATTACGTATGTATGCTTTTTCTAGTATAAAGGCACACATACAGAATATTGACGTGTTGTTATGGTGCCTCAGATATGTGCAATAATTGCTTTTTGATTGACAGTCGCACAAGCATGAACGCTAAAACTTGAGCAACATTGGTGGGCGCTGCGGATGGGGTCCGCTGTTTCGGGTATTGTTTGATGTCGTTTGGGGCACCATTAATGGCGGACAAACAGACAAATGTACAGACAGACAGCCCAAAAGTGTTGCGTCGAAGGTCCCCAAGAAAGACTATCGTGTTTAAAAAAGGTTTCTATACAGCACAAACGTACGCTCATGCAAACAGGCGCACACATGCGCTGGCGCATTATGGCCGATATTTATTTATTTATTTTTTTTTTAAATAAATAATTATGGTTCGTTTGCGTTGGTACCGTATCCTCGAGGCTGAAGTACTTACTGAAACATATAGAGGGATTGTGTATACCGTTGAAACATTAAAGAAACACCATCTATATTCTACGAATATTAGATTTTAAAACGTACTTGACATTCCCCGAACAACGTTTGCTAGGTAGTCGCTCATTTGTACAAAAAATTTGTAGAGTGATAAATTGTAAAGTCTATATAATGAGGTGACCTCTACCAAGCGTGCGCGATTAGCTCTGGTAAACTGGTGGTAAATACTAAATTCTCTCTGTGTGGACATCTCACCTGTCTCCTTGGTAACTTCAAGATTACATTCAATCCCTGCTCATGAATTTGCAATTCAGTGATTATATCCGTGATAACATATTTGTACCTCTTTAGTGACATCGAGTGTTGACGACCATATTCCATCGGTGCGGGGAGATTTTTAAAATAAAGTGCATCTAGCAAAGACATCATCACGCCCTCTCTACAGCACACATAATCACACACATCAACGCCTACAAAGGGCTCACATTTGTATTTGATCAGGCTGCATACCAGATTACCTGCGCCAAACTCTGTGGCTGAGCATCACCTCCAAACGAAAGGATAACTGCGACTCTGGTAAGAGTCATAATGTCATATTCGTTTCTTCCTCTTTCATCAGAAATATTAATATGATAGCGTTAAGAGCTCGTTACGCAGGAATTCCGCTGTCAGCGTCGTTGGTTGTGAGCCAGAAAAAGTGCTGTCCGTGAGAGGAAACTTGAGAAGGATGTAGGATAAATAAAGAATAAGAATGTATAGTTACACCTAGAACTAAACCCAGGTCATCTGCATAGCAGAGAAGTGATCTACCACAGATTCACGTCATTGCTCGAAACGTCCTCGAAAAAGAAAAAAAAAACCACTGTATAATTGTCATGTAGTTGGATGAATCTCCCTAATGCCTGCAACATTACGTGGCAGAATGTAGAATCACACCAGCTGGCAAAACGTGTGAATTGCGCTTCAATTGGGTGTTCAAAGGGTACACCTCTTACAAATAGCTGACAGGTATTTAATCTTCACCTTCATCAAAAGCATCAACAAAGTCAACAGCTGCATGGGTTCACTTGTTGCCTTACAAACGCGTAGTGGCGCTTTCTCTAATTCACAAAATCCACTGTGAGCTTTGCCAATTTGCATACTTCTGTTTTTTTTTTCAGAGCTACATATTGTTTATTCTGTGAAATTATTGTTAAAACAAGAGCGAAGCCACCTCACTTGTTTAGAACGTGCAAGCAAAGAAATAAGCTGGTAACATTGACACCCACCTGAAGCCTTTCACACGGTCCGGAGGCAGCAGGGACGCCTGGAAGAGAAATGTTGCCGAGTGTCGATGCTAATGGAAAATTAAGAATGCGATGAGAGAGAATATACACGACGAAGTTTTATGGATGCCTTAGGCTCTTACATTTGAGTGCAAAAACGCATCGTTTTATACAAGAAGTGCCGAAAGTAGGTAGTTACGAAATCTATTATGGCACTCTGTATATTTTTTCTTTTATCATAGCGTGGTCAACATCGTCATTGTCATAAGAGAGTAAGAGAAAAAGAACGATAAACATACAGAATTTGTCTGATCGCAATATTGTTCGATTTCACGTTTCACCGCCATAAGCACAACCCCTCTTACTTTTGTATTTAGTTTGAAGAGCCTTTGCACTTTGTTCATTCAGAACACACGTACGCATCCCTTATTCTCCTTCGTCGCTGTCTGTCAGTGATAGCGGCAACAAGCAAGCTCTAATGCTTATGAGGTGATCCTTTGCCTTGACTATTATATTGCTCTTATCACGGTGCACACTACAAAGGCCATGAATAGACTGAAAGGAAAGTCTCTGCTCATCAATGCATCGCTCGCATACTATACCACGCACGGAGCTCCACAGCGAGCGAATGAATCTCAAAGGGAGCTTTGCTATTCATCTTCCCACCTTATCTTTTCTGGCACAATGCGGCATTTATGGCTCAGTGACATGTCAGAAGTAAATTATTTGTTTGTCATAATGTCACAGAGTTCTTCATACCAGTGACAAATTCTAAAAAAAGAAAGAATTGAAAAATACACACGAGTAAATCTACTGAAAGCAGTGTACTTACAAAGCCGTTGGCGATGTGTTTACTAGATATACTGGCACCACACATGCATTGCCTGTATACCTTAACTATTTCATGCACAGAACTTCAATTTGGGAGAGTTTTATTGAAAAAAAGGTGAAACTTTTGGCAGAAACTGATGTTTTCACAAAAAAAACAAAAAAGTTCGCAATTTTAGGTCAAAAGATATGAGGTGGCCACCTAGCTGAAGCAACCACTATGCAGTTAGGGTCCACTCTACTGGTCACTTATGGTGCAAGTACAACTCCTCATTCATATAGTCATTAGCGTTAGCTGCTCGTAAAATATGCTCTCCTGCACTATCAACGTTGTAGCAATGGCGTGTAGGACTCGTTCTCTAGATTTTTTGCCGACCGGTTGTGCCCCCGCGATCTCCGACGACAGCGCAGCTCTAGCCGACTGGCTCGCCCTACGCCATCTTTGCCGCTGACAAGAGCTCTTGCTGAGTGGTGCACCGTCCTCGGACTCCTGCGACCATGTCCATCTTTCCTATCTCCTCTTCACTTCCGTCATTTTCTGTCGTTCGCTGTCCCTACGCCTCGCTCTCTCCTTCCTCTCTTTATCTATTTACCTTTTAATCATATCCTTTTAGTCCCTCCTTTACCCCCATTCCTCGTGAGCTACTGTTGAGGTGTCGCACTCTGATGCAGACAGTTACGGGGCTCACTTTTCTCTTCTTTTCTCTTTAAGAATCACATAATCAATGGCATATACCGGCACAGAACAGAACAAGAACAGCCTGCGGGCGTTGTCTCTTGGTTCTCTCTGTCGCAGTCGTTACATTGGCGCAGTCGTGATGCAGGGAGTCATCGTCGCTAGACGTCAACCCACCTATATATATATATATATATATATATATATATATATATATATATATATATATATATATATCGTTTCATGCTTGGATGACGAGCTCGCGTGCAGTGAAGCGGCATTTTTTTCAGAATAAGCTGCATGCCAGCGTTGGTAAGACAAGACAAAACGTGCCTGAGGCGAAGGAGGTGCGTAGGAAAGTCATGGGAGAAAACCACGACATCATCGTGATAACATAGGCACATATTCCTATTGAGGCCACGTAGCGTATTATCCATAAGACGTTCAAACGTGGCAGGCGCGTTACAAAGCCCAAAGGGCATGATGTTCAATTCGTATAGTCCGTCTGGTGTAATAAATGCCGTTTTTTTGGCGATCGGCTTCAGCCATTGGGACCTGCCAATAGCCAGACCGCAAATCTAGCGACGAGAAGAATTCCGCTCCGTGAAGGGTGTCAATGGCGTCACCAATGCGCGGCAAAGGATATACGTCCTTGCGAATTATCTTATTCAAACGACGATAGTTCACGCAAAATCGGATAGATCCGTCTTTCTTACGCACCAGGACGACGGGAGACGCCCAGGGACTGTGAGATGGTCGAATGACGTCTCTATGAAGCATATCTTCGACTTGATCGTTGATCACGCGGCGCTCTTCAGCGGAGACACGGTATGGTCTTTGACGCAGTGGCTGGTGTAGGCCGGTGTCAACATGATGTTTGACTTGTGACGTGCGGCCCAGTTGAGGTTGCGACACATCGAAAGAACTCCTGAACTCATGCAGAAGATCCAGCAGGGCGGCATGTTCGGTGGGTGTGAGAGTGTCGGTGATGGCGCTGGAAAACGTATCATTGGACGACTCCCCGAGTGCCGACAGTAGTTTAGGGTGGTCGCAGCAGTCATGCGGGACATCAATCAAAGACGAAGGGTCGAGATCCTGCACGCGGTCGAGACATTCCCCCGCAAGCAGAGTGACAGGTGCGGAAAGCGGATTGCTTACGAACATGTTGCTTCTTCCGGCGGCAAGGTCAATTGTTGCGAAAGGCAGCGGCAAAGCTCGACGACATTTGAAGATATCGGAAGGCATAAAATGGACTGTAGCGTCAGCGTAGGCGTTGCATGAGACGGGAACAAGTGCGAAATTTCCAGGCGGAATATCGGTATCTTCATGAACGAGCAACTTCGGCGGCTGATGAAGAGCGTCCAGTAATGGGACAACACACAAGGGTGAAAACTCAACTTCGGCGCGTGCGAGGCCTATGACGGCATTATGGCGGGATAGGAAGTCCCACCCGAGGATGACGTCATGTGAACAGACAGCGAGAACAATAAACTCCACGATGTAAAGAATGCCTTCGATGAACACTCTTGCAGTGCAGGCTGCAAGAGGCGTTACTTGCTGTGCGCTTGCGGTGTGAAGCGACAGTGCCGAAAGCGGCGTCGTAACTTTGCGTAATAAACGGCAGAGATTAGCGCCAATAACAGAAACAGCGGCGCCGGTGTCCACAAGGGCGAAAGTACAATAACCTTCAACAGTTACTGCGACCACGTTAGCAAGGTGGTCAGTAGGGGCATAGCGAGGTGACGAGACCGGCCCGTATTGGGCGAGGGGTTGGCTGCCGGGTTGCGACGACCGGACATAGTTGCCGAACGTCTGAGGTCGACGGCGGCAGTAGCGGGTAACGGTGTCCGGAAGTGAAGCAGGCGTAGCAAATCGGTCGGTTATCGGGCGTCCTCCAAGGATTGGCGACTGGTGCTGCCGCCCAAGGTGCAGTATAAGCAGCCGGGTGTGCGGGCTGTGAGCGCGTGGTGTAGGGACGTTGCGCGAGCCTACGTACAGCGTCTGCATATGTGAGCGGCGTGGCTACGGGCTGCATCTCTTGCGAACAGGCGACCGGAGGAGCCACAGGCTGCGCTGCATAGGTTAGGGGCGCGGCCACAGGCTGAACGGCTGGCGGATGGGCGACAGGAGCGCCTACCGGCTGTGCGACCCGGGCAGTGACCACAGCTAGATAGAGGTGGCTCGTAGTGCGCAAGGGGAACAGCTTGTGCAACCTCTTCCGATATAGCAGTGCGAAGCGGGGCAGGTAGACGGGTGGTGGTGATTGATTGATTGATTTGTGGGGTTTAACGTCCCAAAACCACCATATGATTATGAGAGACGCCGTAGTGGAGGGCTCCGGAAATTTCGACCACCTGGGGTTCTTTAACGTGCACCCAAATCTGAGTACACGGGCCTACAACATTTCCGCCTCCATCGGAAATGCAGCCACCACAACCGGGATTTGAACCCGCGACCTGTGGGTAAGCAGCCGAGTACCTTAGCCACTAGACCACCGTGGCGGGGCAGACGGGTGGTGGTCTCGTGAGTAAAGGGCACTAGGGAAAGTTGGCGGGCGACTTCCTCACGGACGAAGGCTCGGACTTGCTCAAGCGATGGTGAATTGTTAGGCATGGAGTCGAAACTGGACAGCGACTCACCACCAGGCTGAGGCTGCCGAGTCAGAGTGCGTTGCTTCTTCAACTCGTCGTAGCTCTGACACAAGCTGACGACTTCAGAAACTGTGCTTGGATTCCTAGCCAAGAGCATTTGAAAGCGCCATCGTCGATGCCCTTCAGGATGTGTTTGACCTTGTCCGACTCGGGCATGGTGTCATTCGCGCGTCGACAAAGGTCGACGACATCCTCAATATAGCTGGTAAAATTTTCTCCAGTCTGCTGAGAGCGGACCGCGCAAGCGACAGTAGTTTTGGGTGGTCGCAGTAGTCATCCGGGACATCAACCAAAGACGAAGGGTCGAGATCCTGCACGCGGTCGAGACATTCCCCCGCAAGCAAAATGACAGGTGTGGAAAGCGGATTGCTTACGAACATGTTGCTTCTTCCGGTGGCAAGGTCAATTGTTGCGAAAGGCAGCGGCAAAGCTCGACGACATTTGAAGATATCGGAAGGCATAAAATGGACTGTAGCGTCAGCGTAGGCGTTGCATGAAACGGGAACAAGTGCGAAATTTCCAGGCGGAATATCGGTATCTTCATGAACAAGCAACTTCGGCGGCTGATGAAGACCGTCCAGTAATGGGACAACACACAAGGGTGAAAACTCAACTTCGGCGCGTGCGAGGCCTATGACGGCAATATGGCGGGATAGGAAGTCCCACCCGAGGATGACGTCATGTGAACAGACAGCGAGAACAATAAACTCCACGATGTAAAGAATGGCATCGATGGACACTCTTGCAGTGCAGGCTGCAAGAGGCGTTAATTGCTGTGCGCTTGCGGTGTGAAGCGACAGTGCCGAAAGCGGCGTCGTCACTTTGCGTAATAAACGGCAGAGATTAGCGGCAATAACAGAAACAGCGGCGCCGGTGTCCACAAGGGCGAAAGTACAATAACCTTCAACAGTTACTGTGACCACGTTAGCAGGAGAGGAGCGAGGGCTTAGACAGTTCGAAAACGGCGCAGTTCTTGCCTTTTGAACTGCGGTGCTTAGTTTTTCTGGTCGGAGGGTCCGGGCCGGCGACGCATGGGGGAGGGCGATCGCCGACGAGGAGAGGGTGCGCGTTGCGGCTGGAAGTCAAGGTGGTCAGTAGGCGCATAGCGAGGTGACGAGACCGGCCCGTATTGGGCGAATGGTTGGCTGCCGGGTTGCGACGACCGGACATAGTTGCCGAACGTCTGAGGTCGACGGCGGCAGTAGCGAGCAACGTGTCCGGGAGTGAAGCAAGCGTAGCAAATCGGTCGGTTATCGGGCTCAATGCACATCATGTTGATGGCTGCTAAGGGAGAATGAGGGACAGGAGCATTCGGCTTTTAGGTAACGCGCACGCTGCGATCCCCATTAGCAGCTATTGGCATGTACATTGAGCACGATCTGACAAGAAAGGGTTGCTACGTTATAATCGCTGGGTGTAACCTCCTTTGTTTTAGGAAGGTTTAGCGAGCGTTGGGCCGCATAGCCATGAATACAGTGAACTAGTATATACCATGAACTCGAGGTAGTTAAAGGTGGGAAGTAAACCCGAAGCGCAAGCCATAAGAAAGTGTGCATGTGCCACCTCCCGTTTAGTCCTTGAAATGTCCGCTGGATGGCGGTGCTTCTATATGGAGAATATATGATGAAAAGATGCGAGATGGTGGTACTTGGAGTGCTGAATAGATGGACGAACGGACACACAGACAGATGCATGAATGGACGCATGAACGGACGCAGGCGCGGATGCATGGACGAACGCAGGGACGGACGCACGAACAGACGCACGCATGGACGGGTGGATGGACGCATGGACGGTTACACAGACGTACGCAGGAACGGACGGAAGCAAGAACGAATGGACGGACGAATGCTTCGCCCCACTCCCCATCATTCACTCCGTGGATATGCTGCCATTTTTTATTGAAATTTCAAGAAAAATGGTGACTTTTCGCGAAATTTCGCTCATCGTTAGGCGAATTTCACTCGAAAGTCAGTGACAACCCTGGCCTACATAAGGCTTCACAATACAGCATGTAATATTGCAGTAACATTACGTGGTGAAAGCTTACATGGCCATCGGTCGTCAGAACAGGTGAATATTATAACGACGTCATTTTTCGAAGCCTGCCACCATCACAAAAGGCTCGGGTGTATTCCATTAAAACGACGTAGAGGGTGCATAACAAGTTCAAAAACATTTCAATTGCGCAATCGCTCGTTGTTTAAGGCATGCTACTCATTCAACAGAACGTAGCCATATGCGAAATATTCCATCTAGCAGCTTCTAATTCTTATTTCCCCTTTTTTCTGTGATAAACATTTTTTGAATCCAATACTTCACCAACACATGTCACTTTCAGCTTTATTGATTACATTGTAGTAACCCACAATTTAAACTTCTCGACTAACGTCATAAAAATAAAACGTATGCACTGAGTGGTTGAATTGTACACTAGGTACATGATATCGCTAGCGTTGATCTATTAAAGGCGAAGCTTAAGGATGCCCCCGTTTCATCGAAGAAGAGCATCGCTTGTGAAGAAAGAACTACAAGAATGAGTACAGTGATTGCATATGTATAGTAACATGAACTATTGAAAACAATGTTTCCCACTGTGTAATGTGAACCTACCTATCATATTCGTAAAACGAATAGAACGAAGCATTTCTTGAAATGGATATTTTTGACGATGCTTCAAGGCTCGTGTTTTAAAATTGCAGTAACCAACTGCCCAACTGCCGTATTGTGCTTAGAGCTTACAGTACTCTGGTAACATTGTAATGAAGTAAAAAAGAAGTAAAGGATATCAACTTACGGTACGCAATCATCAGATAAGAAGCAAATTTTGACACTAACAAAACTTGCTGATAGAATTCTGTTATCTGTTTAGCGTAACAACACAGAAAAATTTTGTTCCTTGCTCTTGTTTTGGCCTAACGTAACCGAAGCTTAGTTATCAGGGCAGGAAAAAAAAAACACGCTGAGCAGTTCTCTGGGACGTCATCTTCGAAATTATTTGGCATGCACCGAAGAGCTCATTCTGAGACCTTAAATGGGCTCAGTCAAGTCAGAAACTTTCTATAACTTGAAGAAGTCAAGCGCGTTGTTACGCAAAGCAACTGCAGTTAATGTCGGCTGAGAGTCGACTGTTCCCACGCGTTTTCATTATTTCTTTTACTTGCGATTAGTTATGTAGCCTACTCTCTTTCATCTTTAGCTCTTAGACCGAATCTGTTCGCCCATGAAGACAGCTTATCAGCTAGAATCTTTTGTCACAGTGCTGGTAAAGCTGGCTCGACGCCAGCGTTATACTAAGAAAAAAGGCGTAAGTGAAGAAAAAAAAATTAATGCTTTAAGCATGACAGAGTTCTTCGAGTTCCCTAAATGAAGTCTGGTACAAATGATCTTTCTAATTAAGTCGTTCAGATGAGGCTTATGCACTGTTCTGTGACGCCGACACTAGCACGAGCGGTATGCGCGCTCCACTAGGCAAACCTCTCCGGATTTCATTAAAAGAGGTATTCTTCATCCGTGACGTCAGTCCTGCGTGCCGAACGTTAAACATAAAAAGTAAGGAGCTACCCTCAGACGATACTTTTACTGTACTTCACCCAGTTTAAAAGATAAGCTACAACTCAAATCATAATGGGGAAAACATTATAAAATGCTGCTGCCCATGCGAATTCGATATGTCGAAAGAACATTCTAGTGTCAATGCTTCACGAGTGAGCCCAGCTGATATTAGTTAAATTGAGTTAAATTTCTGTTACAGAATGGCAAAAAATAAAAAATATTCTAAAAAATTTTTTTCCTCTAAGATATACTTATAACAATAAAGAAATAAACTGTTATAGATGTAAAAGCGTTATGTACAGAGACTAGAGGTAAGAGAATAAATGCGACTTCTGAGTGAAGATGTATCTAGTCTGCTTCAGTAGCAATTGGCTTGAAACGTAAGAAAACCTGAACCAAGTGAATAGACATTCCATGGACAACCGACAGGGCGAAGTATAAAAGTCCAAACTTGCCCACAAGAAGCGAATTCACATGCTTTGTTTGCAGAGGCGAAGTGGCCGCAAAAGCCAATAACAGCTCGCCGGGGCTCATTATTTCTTTCGGGAGGATCTCGTTTTGTCACCATCGACAGGAGCGGTTCTTGAAACACTGTCGTAACCCCTCGTTTCCGTGTTTTCTGGCAACTCGTTCATTTGTATGCTACGTATGTTGAGTTCCTTTATATTGTTTTTACCGAAAGAGGAAGACGGGCAGGAAAAAAAAAAACAGTCTGGTTGGGACGTCGGAATGCCGATCTAATAAAGCTATAGAGGCACCGTGGTCGGACGGGCTCCGAAGTAATGAGAAAAGAAGACGGATATTCAATGTAGACTTTCGGTAGACTTATCAGCCAGTGACAGCTTGCGTTTCAAAGCTTTCAACATGCGAACTATGACAGTATCATTAGCGAACAAATCTGACCACTTCAAATGTGCAGTGGCTGACTGAGCCTATGGCTCATTGTTCTGCAGATAACTATGCCCACACAGTTCTGAAACAGAAAATTTGGAGGATGTTACTGACCTTCAGGAATGTGAACAGTAAATGTGCTTAAAAAAAGGAAGGCATGCATTCATTTGCCATGTAAGGCATAATTTATAGGCATTGCTCGTGACTATTAGTTTTATTTATTCGTAATTAACATTCTGCCAAACTTTATATATAATCCAGTAACACTAACACGGACCTCTGGCGATGTACCGCTCTTTGACACATATACATTTCATGCCTATATTTAGATAAATGGGCGTATCTTATTGCGGATTTGCCACAGGACACATTAAAACCACGCTCAAACTGTTTAACGAGTTTATGGGGCCGCCAAGATGTCGTTCAGCACTACTGCATAGAAGGCCCTGCTTTTATTAGTCGTTGGCGTATTTCCTTCACCTCTATTTTCTCACTCACTCACTCACTCACTCACTCACTCACTCACTCACTCACTCACTCACTCACTCACTCACTCACTCACTCAACAAACATCAAGGTCTTAAGGACCTACGAAATCGTAGTTGCGGGCTGCGCCCACAACGAAGCCGGAAGACCATGGTACTCTGACTCTTCTCTTTTAGTAGAGCAGGACCACTCTACAGCATCACTCTTTCCGTCAGCTCTCAGTGATGGAAAGCGTGATTTTTTGTCCACTTCGGTTCATTTCAACACACGTCAAAATTAGCACTTTTTATTTATATGCTTTCTATGTTCTAATTGTCTTTGATTCACTTGGTTCTTATACTTGCGCGCGATGAGGATTTTATAGCTACATTTGCCAGCGTTCGGATTTTCATAGCAACAGATGTTCTTCACAATGGGTTGGAATCTTGTATTCAATGTTTATCTACGCAAATAAAAGTGTAAATAATGTTAATAAAACAGGTGAAATAATTATGACTGCTTAACTAGCACTTTTCGTGAACATAACCTTGCAAACTATTTTGCCAAAACGTTTGGCTGAAGTTCAGTGCACGTCTTGTTGATGCTCTATTCAGTTTTCACCGCATCAGCGCTGTTGCGAAACGGCGAACAAGCAAGCCTTGTTTTCCGCTCTGATGAAGAGCAGTGCTTATTCGGGCATTTCCGATGGAGGCGGAAATGTCGTAGGCCCGTGTGCTCAGATTTGGGTGCACGTTAAAGAACCCCAGGTGGTCGAATTTTCCGGAGCCCTCCACTACGGCGTCTCTCATAATCATGTGGTGGTTTTGGGACGTTAAACCCCACAAATCAATCAATCAAGCAGTGCTTATTCGCAACACAAGCAGACTGAAACACTATTCGCCGGTCGGGTTGATATTTCTAGGTACATTAGACGACGTCCATCTGGGAGATACGAGTTGCGTGATGCGATAGAGGATACACTTCTTGTCACTTGTGGCTGTGATCTGTGGCGACTATCTTCGAAGAGCTACAGCGCGCACTGTGCAAAGTGGCACGCGAGTGGTAGTTGTTCTCCGCAATGCTTTCCGAAACAAAATACGAGTGAAAGACTAGATGATCAGAATATTTGCGTAGCCCTCACCGCCAGTATCAATTTGATCTGCTGGTATTGGAGCGCGCCTCTGCTTGTAATCGGACGAACAGAATCACCAACACATCACACGATGAGCGCTTAGCGGGGCAGGTATTCATTAGAATTATTGCTGTGCGACGTTCACTAGAGGCCAGCTAGCGAGATATGTTGATCAAAATCGCGTTTCAGGGTAGAAGTCCACTTCCTGAGGCAGATTTGTGCAACCTTGAGCAACCAGCAAGACATTTGAACACATGTGAGAGGCAGCAGTAGTGAGTGAAATGAAAAATACATTTCTTATCGGGGGCAATTGTCGTGCTGGCGCTAGTGCAACAAACAAATCGACTGACCATGCTCGATTAGAATCCATTTACTAAAAATGTAGGACACAGTTCATGAAGCAATATCCAGAAAATAGTACCGTGGTCGACTATTACCGACTCACACAAGCCTTCATCGTAAAAGTCGTTGTTCGTGTCTTGCTCTAATGCGTTTCTCATACAGACCAACTCGCAAAGGCCCCACTTCATGGATTATCGAGAACAAACCTGTAAAAACCCCGCATATGCTTCTCTTGTGAGATTACATTTTTCTTTTGCTTCTGTTATTAAATTATTCAAGCACCTTACTGCAAAATTAATTCACGAAGAAGATTGTTTGTACTGTTTTTATGAAGATGACGCTGCAAGCACCTGCTCCTAGATAAATGTGTCTAGGGCGCGTAATATGAGTAATGACGCTAGTTGATTACGCGCCGAAAGCTCTTAGTGCAGCGGCCAAGAAAGGCAATGAGCTGTGAATATCTGAGAGCCTGCTCCTGAAATGAAGGGGCCCCGAATAAAGAGTGCTGAAGCCAATGATACTTTTCTGTTAAGAAATAAAGCACATTTTTATTTATTTATGCTCATATCCACAGCGCCAGCCAGGCATTACAGTAAGAGGGTTACACAGAAGATATATACATCATATATTTCAAGAACATTGGCATAGAAAGAAAAAAAAACAGGATGAGAACCATGATTACTACGGAGAAATAGTGGCATATATTGTTGTCAATGCACATGAATGACATAGAGATGATCTAACATAGACGAAGAGAGAAAAAACAAAGATGAAATTACACTGTACCGACATAAAAATACAAAAACTATGTGCTAAGAGCTAAACATTGCATCAAATTTGAGTGCAGCCGACGTTGAGATGTCAAAGATTGATTGATTTGATTGATATGTGGGGTTTAACGTCCGAAAACCATCATATTATTATGAGAGACGCCCTAGTGTAGGGCTCCGGAGATTTCGAACACCTGGGGTTATTTAACGTGCTCCCAAATCTGAGCACACGGGCCTACAACATTGCCGCCTCCATCGGAAATGCAGCCGCCACAGCCAGGATTTGATCCCGCGACCTGCGGGTCAGCAGCCAAGTACCTTAGCTACGAGACCAACGTGGCGGGGCAAGATTTCAAAGAGCGGCCACAAAAGCTTCGTTAACTAGTATGCTGACCATGTCAGCAGGCAGATTTATTTTATTATTATTTAAGTACATACTGCAGACGACGTCATGGTCCTTGCAGGACGGGCATACATAATTGTATATATACATATACACATACACATACACACATATATACATACACATATACACACACGTATAAATACACACTAATATATGAATGGCTATACAAACATATTCAAAAGAACTTAACAAAATTGTGATAGAATGCACATAAAAAAAGGTACAGAAAAGTACATGTCACCCATCGTCACAAGTTCTACGGTGCGGGCAGAGAATTCCATTCTCAAATGGTCCGTGGAAAAAAAAAAAAAACTTATACGTGTCTGTCCTAGCATAGATAGGTGTTAATGCATCAGAGTGATGGTGCCGTGTTTGCCTTGTGGAAAGAGGGCTTACATAAAGCGAAGAGTTAAGGGTGAATTTGTGGTCAATTAGATTATGTAAAAAATCCAAGCGGTACTTCTGCCTTCTTGATTCAAGAGAAGGAATCTCATTAGCCAACATTAGCTGTGACGGGGAGTCCGAACGTTAGTATTTAGAATAAATAAAACGAACCGACTTTCTCTGTATTCTCTCAAGTTTGTTGATATTGAGCTTAGTATACGGGTCCCATGCTATGCAGGCATATTTTAGTTTTGGGCGGATATAGGTTAGGTAGGCGAGTAACTTAACGTTTGAAGGATAATTTCTAAGTTTGTGTGGCAGGTAAGCTAGTTTGCGGAATGCAGCCGAGCATGTGTTCTCAACATAAAGGTTCCAAGATAAATTGGCAGTGAAGGTTACACCAAGGTATTTGTAGCTATCAACTTGTTTTAATGGGACAGACCCCATTTTGTACACTTGATCGAGGGGATTCTTTTTACGCGTTATGCGAAGAGAGACTGTTTTGTCGGTATTTGCAGTCATGCCCCATTTTTCGCACCACAAGGATATGTTATTCAAGCGGAAATCTAGTTCCTTCTGATCATCCACAGATTTAATTGTACGAAACACAACGCAGTCGTCTGAAAACAGTCTTATTTGTGTTCCAGGTGTGACGACGGTGACTATGTCATTAATATATAAAAGAAATAGTAATGAACCCAAGACACTGCCCTGGAGCACACCTGAAGTAACTGGTAGACAGCCCGAGTTGTGTCCATCAACTGAAACATACTGTTTACGGTTATTCAGATAGTCTGCGATCCAGGAAATTAAGATATCAGGAAGCTTATTGTTTCTTAGCTTTAGAATTAATTTTTCGTGAATGACCCTATCGAAAGCTTTACTAAAATCCAAAAATACAGCATCAATTTGACCGTTAGCATCCAAAGCTTTAGCAAATGAATCGATTACTATAACTAATTGTGTGATAGTCGAGCAGCCTTTTCTAAAGCCATGTTGACAATTGGTTAGTATCGACTTTTCTTCTAAGAATTCATTAATCCGACTTGCAATTATGTGCTCGATAATTTTGCATGATGATGTCAGTGATATGGGGCGGTAATTTTGTATTAACGATCGATCGCCTTTCTTAAAGACTGGGACAACTCGAGCCATCCTCCAATCACTAGGTACATTTGCACATAGCAAAGATTCTCTGAATAACACAACCAAGAATTTACCAATAGTTTTGGCGTATCGCCTAGGGAACACATTTGGGATGTCGTCAGGGCCAGGAGTTGTTTTGGTTTTTAAATTTAACAACATAGACATAATGCCATGGTATGAGATGAAGTTCGCCTCATGGCGTTGAAACACTACAGAGTCTAAAGATAACCCTGAACTACCACTGGTAAATACGCTATGAAAATAATCGTTGAAATGTTGTGCAGTAGCATTCAAGTTGTTAATAATGGTTCCATTAATTGTGATTTTTGTGACAGACTTCTTGCTTTCGCCTAGGTATTCCCAAAACTTATCCGGCGCGTTCTTTATAAACTTCGGCAATGTTGCAGTGAAATATAGGTCTTTCGAATCACGTACAGCGCATGTTAGCTTGTCTTGTAGTTCACTGATAACATCCGTACGCGCACTAATAATCCCCGTACACGCATGTTTCTTCTTTATCCGTTTGATTTTGCGCTTCAATTGAATTATGCCACGCGTCATCCATGGCGTACTTTTATTGACTTTTTTAGATTTAGTAGGTATGAATGTATCTATGCAATGCTTGCACATTGTTGTAAAGGTTGTCCACAGAGCACTCACTTCACCGCCACTATCAGCAAAGCCCGTAAGACAGGTTTCCATGTAGTCAACGACGCTGGCGTCATCAGCTCTCGAATAATCTTTTAATAGATATGGTTTTGGGAATTTTGCGAACAGCAATCTTGACAATGGGTACAGAAACCGCAACAAGGAAATGATCTGACAAACCATTCTCAATTGACACAATATGCTCAGTAAATGCACGGTTTAGAAATACAACATCTAATACAAAACAAGATGACCCTTGCACACGCGTGGGTTCATTAACCACTTGGATTAGATCATTTGTCAGAATAACGTCGAAAATAATGTTAGCGTTTTCATCACTCTTATTGTTTGCTTTGAGGAGCTCCCAATTGACACCAGGCAGGTTCAGATCACCAATCAATAAAAGTTTCTTATTCTGGTAAGAAGACATGTGCTTTTGAAGTGTAATCAAATAATCTGGAGTAGCGTCAGGTGGCCTGTAACATGCGTACAACACGAAGCAATGGCCCCAGCATGACAACTTGACGCATAAGCACTACAGGTCGGGAGTGTCACCGATAAGCGTCGCATCTATCTGATCTTTCACTAGAACGGCCACACCCCCGCCTCTGTGCATTCTATCTTTTCGCAACACTTTGTAATTGGGTGCAAAGACTAGTTCATTTGTTATATCACTACGTAGCCAAGTTTCTGTTATGATTGCAATGTGTGGGTCATGCCGTAGCAGTTGAATTTCAAGTATATATGTCTTGTTTACTACGCTACGAGCGTTGAAATTGACGATACGCAGGTGTTTTTCTTTGGCTGAAATTGAATTTCTGTAGGATGGACGGTTGAATTCTAAACACGGAATCTTTAAAACATTGCCTTGGCAGTCGGTGAAACTAGCGTATACCTTAGCTTTTGCGCGTGACGACGGGTCATTGGCCGGCGTGAATTTTCTTCGTCGTTTTTTTGAGCAGCAACTGTATCATTTATTTCCTCGTTCCAAACATATGCCACTTCATTGATGTACAATTTGTCAAAAGCTAAGGAAACTTTGTCCCCTCTCTCCCGGTTTTCCTTCGCACTTGCCCAAAGCTTCCGCCTAACTTCACGAACTTTCTGCGAATAGTCCTCACTTATTGATATAGGAGTGTTCTTCAGTTTATGGCATTGTTTAAAAATTAATGTTTTATCTCTCGTATCGAGCAGTCTCAGAATGACCGGTCGTTTCTTATTCGGAGACGGATGACCTAATCTGTGAATGCGTTCTATCGCTACTGGTTCCAGCTCGAGAAGGTCTTGAAAGATACCTTTATTTACGGCTGATTCCAGGGATCCACCGTTTTCGCCCTCTGGTTCTGGTAGCCCAAAAATGACCAAATTAGGTCTTCTACTGTGGTTCTCTAAATCGTCTATCTTCCTTTCAAGCATCAGAACAACTTGGTTCATATGCATGAGCCGGTCCTGACATGAAGTGACTTTTTCTTCAAGGTTTGGCAAAGCGTCCACCTTTTTTTTTTCAATTTCTACCAGGTGGTTTTCCTTTATATCTCTATTATCAGCTGGGATTTCCCTAAGCTGCTTTAATATTAGTGCAGTGTCGGGACCGGGGTTAGTTTCAATGTCCCCCACTAAAAGCAGTAATTTCCTCAGGCAGATAACAGCAATATCAAGCAAGCAACACAACCATGGGCACGGCAGCACTAGCAGAAAAGGATCGCTTGAACGGTAACACTTGCCGTAGCATTTCCTCACCTGCACAGCAAAAAGTAAAGGATTGTCAGCGATCCACATTCTTTCGGTGCCACCGTGCCCAGTGGTAGCGCATTCCAAAGGATGACCCTTTATACTGGTTCCGCATGGTGTCGCTCCATGCGAAGGTTGCGTGCCGGCTTCTGCGCTTGGTGACGTAGAATGAAGTGGTGGTCTGATGGCCGGTGTCAAACGCTGATCCCCAGCGTCATGACAGTAGAAATCCCTGAACTGGTGCCTAGCCGCCTCGACAACGGCCTGTAACATGCGTACAACACGAAGTTAACGCTCATTGCAGCACGCAGTGCGTAGGAGGCCGAGGAACTGCACAGCAAAAAGCAAAGGATTGTCAGCGATCCGCATTCTTTCGGTGCCGCCGTGCCCAGTGGTAGCGCATTCCAAAGGATGACCCTTTATACTGGTTTCATTCAGAAACTGTTTTGGGGAAAAAAAAGTGCTTTTAAAAAGATTAGTCCTGCAACTATATTCTCTAGTCTTAAGCTCATAATATATCCGTCTTGATATATACTGAGGCTGAAGAATGTAATGTAACGAGATTTATTACACTTCTGCTTTCACTGAATCTCCCCAAGTAGTGATGGATTTTATTGAGACGTCGCCGCTCCAATAATTGCTTTATTTCAGGCATGAAATGGTTGAACCTCTACAATTGTACATGCATCACGAATTGTTTTTTAGATTGAATTATACTTGTGTACTAAAAGAGAGTTACGACTTTGTGCTAAACAAATAATGATATCGTACACTGGGAACCCCAATTTTATTTTGCACGGTACACTTGACTGGCCACAATCTTAATTGAGAGATAGTCCGCCGTTCAAGTATTGCGTAAATGTGAAAGAGAGAGAGAAATGTAGAGTAAAGGCAGGGAGGTTAACCAAGCTTTCGGTTGGTTGGCTACCCTACACAGGGGGGGGGACGGGGACGGGGGAATAGTAGAAAGAAAAGAGATAGAGAAAAAGAAGAAGAGTAAGAAAGAGATTGTGAAATTGTCAGCTTGAGACTACACAGCATCGTCTCGCAATGTTCGTTTCCAAGCGCTATGGAAGTCCGGTGGTCCTCACAAAAGAACTTTCGTGGCTTTGCGCACATGTGAGACCATCGGCCAAGGTCCTTGAATCTTTTCTGTAAGTGGTCTTGAATCCAGGTGACGGAGCTTGGCTTCCGCACCATGTTGTTGAGTCCCGTATAATGGACAATGACATAGAATGTACTAATGAGCGTCTCCTCGCGGGCGCAAATGTTGCATGCAGCACTGCTGGCCATTTCACTGAGACATAAGTGCACATTCGTAAATGCCACGCCCAACCACATGCGAGACAGCAAAGTTTCATTGCGTCGTGGGAGCCTGAATGGCAAACGAAGTTGTAAATTTTTGTTCATCGAATACAGGTGTGCATTGGAGAAACCCCACGTATTCCGTTGTAGAAGCGTGGTACGACGAACAAGTGATTGCAGTCGCCACGTGGCGTCCGATCTTAAGAGCGGTATGGGCGTCCACAGGTCTGTATAATGAACCGCTTGAGCAGTTTTATCGGCGCGGTCACTGCCTACAATTCCGAAATGACATGGCAACCGTTGAAGTACAATATAATATCCTTTATCGAGCACTTGGTAGTAATTGTGCCTTATCGAGCACTTGGTAGTTATTGGTAGTAAATGCACTCATTGCTCGTGTAATTCATGCCTTAAAGCATACCATAGTGTTTGTAAAGCTGACCTATAGTCGCAAAAGATGGCCAATTCATTAGGTGGCTACTGAAGAATGTACTTGACCACAGCTTAAAACGCTGCGAGTACCGCTGCTGTCGACGTCGTGATGCAAGAGAACTTGTAGCTATGCGTCACCAGATGGAACCTTAGAGCTGTCGGAATTAGTGGAGCCATTGGTGCAAACATGCATGCGGTCAAAGTAGGTTTCGTTCAACAAGCGCAAAGTCAACTACTTCAGGGCTAGCGGTGGCATGCGTACCTTCTTAACGATTCCAGGGACCGATAAGCGCACGTCAGGTTGACGGAGATTCCACAACGCAGATGCCGGACACATCGCATGTTTGAAGCCAAGGGTAATATGTCGTGGCGTTTTGTCAAAATGCCGTATAAAGAAACATGGGGCTTCCGCGTTGACGAAAAAACGCTAAATGATGTAACGAAAGCCGCGATATAGGCCGAATGTGCGCTCTAAGCGTCTCAACAAAGATATACGCTGTGATGACTATTTCTTCGCGATAGCGACAGTTGCAACTGTCCATGATAATCTTGGAAGCCCAAGACATATTCGAAGGGCTTGCGCCTGCACGCTCGGTAGTGCTCGGGTTTTTGTCTTGCACGTGTTCGACAGGGCAGGAAGGCTGTACCGAAGAAATCTGAGAAAGAGGACTGTATAAAGCTGCAGAATTGAGCGCACGGAAGGGCCCAATAATTTCCTGCCAATGAGATTTCTCTTCAGATATGCGACATGCGGACTCCAGGTAAAGTGGCGATCTACGATGACACAAGAATATATCGCTGCTCCTATATGCAATGGATTGGCCATCGATGTACACTGGGTAGAAGGACATCGGTTTGCGTGTAAATGCCAGTGCTGAGAATTTTTCTGTAAGAATACTCAAACATTGCTGGTGAAGGTATGTCGATGTCAAAGTTGCTGTCTTCTGTATTCTAGCGTGACTTTGAAACCCCACATATCAATCAATCATGTATTCTAGCACGCAATATAGGCCATGTCATGCCGAACGGCCATATGCAGATATCATCAGCATAGAGAGGTGTATTGCCATTTGTGGCAGCGTTTTGGTGAGCCACACCAAAACTAGGTTGAAAAGAGTCGGGCTCAACACGCCACCTTGTGGCACCCCAGAACTTGTGAAATGCTTATTCGTAGGCCCATTTTCTGTTAGGACGCAATTTGGGATGTAGCTTCTTGCTCATCGGAAGACGTGACCTCCAAGTTTAGTAGCTTCGAGAGCACTGAGAACGGCCTCATGAGTCACTGTGATGAGTGAAGAAAACGACAACGACGGAAGTGCGGGGCAAGGCGCGTGTGATTTCGAGCTAACTGTGCGCGTGAGGTCAGCCAATCAGCTGATGACCTGTAGTGGCCCATGGAGGTGGCGTACCACAATTGGGCTACGTGTGACCATTACGTGGCGGTAAGCTTTGTGGCTGGGGATGAGCCGAAGCAGCGGCAGACGGAAGACAGCAGGCCAGGCCGCGCCCCGAGATGCAGTACTCGTGCCGGCAACGCCACCCCAGTTGGTAGTTGGACGGCAGTAGCATGGACAGCCGCGTTCCCTGGCTGGAACCTGGATCGCTTGCGTCCGACGCCTTGGCCCGCTGTCTTTCGTCTGTCGCTGCTTCGGCTCATACCCAGACACAAAGCTTACCGCCACATAATGATCACACGTGGCCCAATCGTGGTACGCCACCTCCATAGGCCACCACAGGTGATCAGCTGATTGGCTGACCTCACGCGCTCAGTTAGCTCGAAATCACACGCGCCTTGCCCCGCACTTCCGTCGTTGTCGTTTTCTTCACTCATCACAGTCACATTATCATAGACGCTTTTCACATCTAAGAACAGTGTTACTGAAAGCTGCTTCTTAGTTTTTTTGCTGCTGAACGGAGGTTACTAAGTCAATGGCGCTATCTAATGAAAACCGGCCCCGTCGAAAGCCAGCCATAGCATCAAGGTAGATGTCATAATCGATTAATATCAGACCTTTATTCGATTAATCGATTAATCGTAATCGATTTTACCATCCCTATTGGCAACAGGTTGGTCAGTATAGAGATGTCGCCAGCGATCTTTGCACAAACGTTCCCAGAAACCTCAAGTTCTGAGCGAGATTGATGGAGTGACAGTGCAGCGAAGGAATGACGCTGTTGTGGATGTGAGTGAATGCCTTAAATAATTCTGCATACAGGAGACAAAGGCTTGCGAGGGTTCCGCGAGCCACAAAAGATCGCTCGCTGTTGTTCTTGAAACTTGTGCTTTCGGCGTTACATTTTCTTTTGAATGCGTCTGGATTTTCTGAGGTCATAGGTGAATTTCGAGCGGCTGTAATGCAAGAGAAGTGAACTAATAAGGATGAGGCAGCTTCGAAGTAAGAGATTGTTCGAGTCACCTGGTTCTAAAAAAATTATTTCTAGCTGTTATTGCACGACCTTCAGTTATAAAAGTTGAAACAAACTAAAGTAACTAATAGTGCAAAATGCACTACGCAAGGTACCGAGCGTTAAAGTAAATTACTGTTTAAGCCTGCGCACAAGTGCTGCACATTAAAGGTAAATTAATTTCTGCATAAAGCAAAGCATTAGATCGCGTTACGGATACGTACTGGAATTGCAATATATCGCCAATGCATCTTTGCGATGTTACATGTGAACTGTCAGAATAGAGCATGAGAGAACAGGTAGAGGAACGGCAGGTAAGTTATCCAAGAAAAACTGCGGTACGCTACCTTGGGCTGGAAAAGGGAAAAAGGAAAGCAAGGATGGTCATTCCGCACACTGGATTGAGCTCTGCCATAAGCTGGTTCACATTTAAAAAAAGGGCACAAAAGCATCAAAGGGGAAAAGTTTTGTGTTGTAGCATATCTTATTTTGTTCAGTTTTTTTTTTGCACTGTAAGAATGAACTACTCTTTTGCAGACCATCTCTCTATTCCCCTACCTGCCGGAAGATTAAGAAAAATTAGTATTTATCTGGTTACATAGTTTAAATTATTTCTCTTCCACATGACCCTTATTCACAATAGTTCGGTTTCTTTAGAATTTCGCAAACAAACTGTGTCATAAAGGCCCCTAAACTAGCTCCGGTATTTTTTTTTTTCAGACATTTCAAGTGATTGCGCGCACTTTGTACAGAATGCCATAGCTTTCAACGATTCTACACGTGGCAGCGCTACGAGCCACCAGCGTGCCATAAATTCCAAGAAACAATACTCCCTCCTCTCCGGACTTTCAGGTCCACCACGTGACGTCGAGCAGTCAAATCTCTGACGTGCAGCACAAATATGCTGTGATTGGTTGGGCAAGAGCCTTCGACTTCCCGTTAGTCTGCAAGCAGCTGTACGCTCTTCTTGTCGTTCGTCATGTTGCCTACGTGCGTGCGTGCGCTTGCGAATCAGCTAGTGTGGCCCGTACCACAGGGTTCATACCCATAGAGTTTCTTAATATACACTAGAGGGAACTCTGGCGCTAGTGTCTATGGGAGCTGCAACGCACGGCGCTTCAGTGAGCATGAGAATGATGAGTAGCACACACATTTGTCTAATATTCGTACTTCTGGCCTGCTTTAGGCTCCATATGTGTTCGTGTGACTTGGAACTGTTTTCTTACGAAACAAATATTAGCAAATGTTCAGCAGTTGCGCTTCACCATCTTATTCTTTTAAACTTACCATTCCACATCGGCTCACGAAGTTCAAAAGGGTTGAATATTTCTTTCGAAACAAAACCGAAACACAGCAATAAGCGAAGCCGCAAGTACGATTCGCCGTCCGCAAGTACGAAGACTAGGCAAATGTGTGTACTACCCATCATTCCCATGGTCGCTGAACGATGACAGCGCCAGAGTTCCCTCTAGTTAATTTTGGGAAACTCAATGTTCATACCGGCACGATTCGTATAAGCACGGGTGGGCACGGCCGCAGCTGTTCGTCAACAAGCATGTGTAGTTTACTGTGTCGACAAACGAATGGTGCCGAGGCAACCGGAAGTAGACGGTGTTTCGAGCGTCGCGTCGGCGATGACGTATATACCTGACAATATTGGGAGGAGCTATAGGATGGGCACACGGCAAGAGGGCGAAATGGTTTTGGGAGAGGGTACGAAAGATGGGTAGCGAAGAAAAGAGCACACGGAGTGATCGCCGCGTTTCGATAATCGAGCGCCTCTGATCGCGCTATTACAGCACCGTTTCGAAAAATTGTTACGCATCCGTGGTAATGATACACTTGTGCACAACTCCCCCCCAGTTCCCCCCACCACTGAATTTTGACCTTGGAGGGCTTTAGGGGCCGTTTAAATCCTTGCCAATGTATTGCATCTTGTCAAAGTGTTCAGCGTAGCCAATGCTTTCTTACGCTTAGCGTGTGCTTTTCTTTTTTTTTTCAACCACAGCCCAAAGAAAGCTGGGCAAACAGGCTGCGCTGGAGTGAACTATAATAGGATACGAAAATTGCTTTGTCTAATGACAGCCACTTCGTAAACACTTACAAAGAAAGCTTATTAGGACAATGAGGTGATGTAAAGGTTACAATGAGGAGGTAAGAAAAGGTTAATTAGAAATTGATATGCTTGTCGAGCACTATAGCGTGTGCGATCGTTTTCACTGTAAGCATGTTAGACCATCTAAGTGTCCGTTAATTTATGGCAATTTTAGTTCATGACATTAAAGAATTCCATAAAGAAGGTGTAAAGACACCGTAGAAGTTCGAACCACACGCTCGCAGCAATATAATGAAAGCTCGTTAATTTGATGGGGCAATAATATTGTTCAATTTAAGCGGAGTTTGAAATAACGAGCAGGTGTTAGAGAGATCACGCCACACTGCGTAGAAAAACCTAGATAACACACCTCTGGACTGGTTCCCGCAAATTAGGTGATACTGCTCGTTTGCGGCAGAAATATTGTAAGTTATGTTTCTGCTCTGACAGCAAAGAGAACTTATTGATTAGTCCATGATATGCCAGCAGCGAGCAGCGACGTATTCATGAGAGCATTGAGTCTTAATGGCCAAATATACGAGTCTATATGTGCTCCAAAACACATTAATTTACATGGCAGAGTCAACGCAATTCAAGCTTAAGGTATTTCTTTCTTAGTTTATTTGGAACATTACTGAAATTGTTTAAAAGAACATAGCTAAAGGCAAACATCGCCTGCGTGGATCCGATGCCACCCATACAGCAGTATAACAGCGGACAGACGAGATTTACAACCATGAACGCATACATTCAACCACTCTAGCATGTTTTACACAGATGTAAGTAGTGTGTAGCTTGAGTTATCATTCTGGATGGATTTCTGCAAGGAGAGACTAATGCCAGGGGGCTTTTAGTTCGAATTACCCGGTGTAGATAACGACACATTCGAATCATCCAGAGTTGCGCCCAGAGAGGGTTGTGCCCCGGTACGAGGGTGTTAGTTTTATTAACTGTGAGCTCGAATTAACAAAGTTCGAATTAACGAGCTTTTACTGTAACTTTCGGCACTTTTACTTTGCGACATGACGGTTTTGACGAGATTCGAAACAATGTGATAGTTTAAACACGTGTAAAGTTCTGCAGAGGAGCACGCTTTCCAGGTCGTTTCAATAACGCCCCTCAGACATGGATGGTTGGAAAAACTTTATTTCGTCAGAAAGCAACTGAGGATGATTCCGTGTTAGATGGCCATCAAACCAAGGTTGGCGGCGACCTGTGTGGCCCACTCCACGACCCTTAACTGGACGACTCGGTCTGAGCTGGTCAACACGGCCTCCCAGTGCTCAAGAGAGGGATCACGCATAATATCCACCGGCGGCGGCACTATGCTACATTCCCAAAGTATGTGATCATATGTTGCCACAGCCTGACACCATTTGCATTGCGGCTTAATCTTCTCCGGGTACATTTTGTTCAACACGTAAGGGTTGGGAAAAGATCGCGTCTGCAGTTTTCTCCAGACGCATTCCTGCGCCTTAGTCAACCGCTTGTGCGGGGGCGGATAAAACCTCCGCTCTATTTTATAATGATTCGTTATGTCATGAAAGGACACCGTTTCTTCTGCTGGCTAATCCTGCGCTGTTGCTTCTGCCCTCACCATCCCCCTCTATTCGCTCTATTCGTTGGTTTGTTTGACCGACCCTCTTGAAGGTACACTCGGCCAGGGCTATTCAATGTTCCAGTCGTATCTTGCATCCCTGTCAAAGAGAACGATTGCCGTTCCGACGCTGAAACCTGAGCTTTCCTGTCTGTACGCCAACAGTCTTAGCAAAAAAAGTTTTTAATTGCTTGTTTTTGATGCTCCTCACTAGCCATATTTAGAAGCTTCTTCAACGATTTGTATACACGTGTGCGCTTCATACTTTTATACTTTCATCGAAGCACGTGCTCGGGTGTATCGAGAAAAAAAGCTTCCTTTTTGAAGAAAGTTGTGTACCTGGCAAGCCAGAATTCGGAAAACAAAAGCAGGACAACTCAGTGCAAGAGAAAAATGAATTCAGAAAGATGTTCTTTCATCGAGCCGGTGGCAAATTGGAACACACACTGATATATTCTTTTCGTACGGAGGAAAAATAACAAAAAATAGCAGGCAGCCTGGGAAGACGCAGCTCAATGTGTGACGCAAATGTTTTTTTTTATTTCGTAAGTTCATTATCGCGATGCGTTGAAATTCAAGCAATCACGACACGTGTATCGCGGGAGCTGTCCGTTGACGGCGACCAACTTGATTTTGTGGCACTCATATGGATTTACACCTGGATGCGCTCTGGTGTTGTTGAACAAATAACTGATAATACAACCTGACCTCGCATGTTCGACCTTGTTCATAATAGCAGCTGGCGTGCGGCTGCGAACAACCGAAAAATGGCTTGCAAACTTGGTTGGTGGCTGTAAATGACACTGCGCACAGCAGAGTCACTTCAGCCAGCATAGAAAAGCGACCATTGGCGCTAAGGTGAACAGAACAGCTCATTTGTGACTGCTAGAATTCATCATACGTCAGAAATACCCTCGCGCTCTACCAGAAAGAAAAATGGCAGCATATCTACGGAGTGAATGATGGAGAGTGGGGCGAAGCATTCGTCCGTCCACTCGTTCTTGCTTCCGTCCGTCCATGCGTCCGTCTGTGTGACCGTCCATGCGTCCATCCGCCCGTCCGTGCGTGCGTCCGTCCCGGCGTTCGTCCATGCATCCGCCCCTGCGTCCGTTCATGAGTTCATCCATGCATCTGTCTGTGTGTCCGTTCGTCCATCTATTCAACATTCCAAGTACCACCATCTTGTATCTTTTCATCATATATTCCCCATATAGAAGCACCGCCATACAGCGGACATTCCAAGGACTAAACGAGAGGTGGAACACGGACACTTTCTTACGGCTTGCGCTTCGGGTCTACTACCCACCTTTAACCACCTTAAGTTCATGGTATATAGTAGTTCACTGTATTCATGGCACTGCGGCCTAACGCTCGCTAAACAATTCTAAAACCAAGGAGGTTACGCCCAGCGAGTATAACGTAGTAACCTTTTCCTGTCAGATAGTGGTCAATGTACATGCCAATGGCTGCTAATGGGAAATGAGAGACAGGAGAATTCGGCTTTTACTTTCTTACGGCTTGCGCTTCGTATCTACTTCCCACCTTTAACCACCTCGAGTTCATTCATGGTATATACTAGTTCGTTGTATTCATGGCACTGCGGCTCAATGCTCGCTAAACCTTTCTAAAACTAAGGAGGTTACACCCAGCGAGTATAACGTAGCAACCCTTTCTTGTCAGATAGTGCTCAATGTACATGCCAATGGCTGCTAATGGGGAATGAGATACAGGAGCATTCGGCTTTTAGTTAACGCGCACGCCGTGAACTTTTTATTGTTCAACAACGCACAGGAAAAATATCCCACCGGCACCACCTTGCAGGTCAAAGCGTAAGACTGTTTATGACTACAAGGAGGGACGAACTGGTGCCGCTTTAAGAAGCTTCGCCCCTAAAACAGTTTGCTTCCACCTGAGCCAACGAGCAGTGCTCCTTAATACTAATCATATCTAGGGTCCTAGGTCCTAAAGCCACGATATCATTATTGCCACACTTGACCTTTATTTCTATGTTTTATCTTTCATTCTAATCTTTGTTTCCTCTGTTTCTTCTCTCCCCCCGAAAGAGTGAGCAGGTGTTGTGCCCCTCCAGGTGGCAGTTGCCAGCTTGATCTCTCCCTCTTTCCTCTGCGTCCTTGTGTATCTGTGTATGCAAATCAAATAAATAAATTAATAATACCGCCTCATTAGAAGTGCATTTGCTGCTTTGCTCGAACCATGCCAAATAACTGAGAACCATTTACATCATCTCGGAACCTTCCGATGAGATTACGCGCACAACGCGAACATTAGAGTTTGTTATGAAACACACGTGGCTACTGGTGATAACACTGGGATCTGAGATGGCTCATGCGTAAATGCCGATGCGCTTCACTGCTTCACAGATTATGGACGACCGACGCTCTGTTCACCGCTATTAGGGTACAGTGTGCATTGCTTGTAGTGCGACTTTTCCTTTCTTGGGCCCAAGTTCGCGCAGATAAAAAGTTTCGTCTTAAACCCACCGACTGGTGCTTTATGCAACGTCATGACCACGTGACAAAATCAGAGACGTAGTAGTGCAGGGCTCCGGAAATTGAAAGGTGACCGCCGCGCCGCAATCATTTCGGGTTATCCGCCGAGTGTCACAATCCCTGCTCCACCAGAGCGGACGAGGGTAACGCCCCTTGTGGCAGCAGCTACGTGCCCCCACTGATGCTTTCAAGTACGTTGAATCAAGGTTTGGGAACCATGCACGCTTGAAACCACGAAACCGTGCAGACTCAAGGAATACCTGCTGTGGATTTGCTTTTCCATACTGCGCTATGCCACTCGTTTGTGACGCTTGAGTTACGACCTCCAGAGAAGGAGCCCTGAGAAGCAGCAGAGGATCCCTTTTTTGCAGCAGCATTCCTCACGGCGGTTTTCACCTCATAGTAAGTAAGCGTATAGCTAGTCATCGGGAGCTCTCCGAGCGTCGCATGCTTTAGAAAAATTAACTGACGCGTTTCGCTAATTCACTTTCTTAAAAGGCTTCTCTATTCACTAGAACATTACGCGAAGCTAATTCTGTCGTGTAGATAGCCCTGAGATTTTGTGGGCAGCTGGGGCTACGTCGGATTTTCACCATGTCTGAATTCAAGTCAAAGGGCCATGCGCTGAATGGCGGCATGTATACAGCTTAGCGAACACTCAGTCGGGCTATTGAGACGTAAGAACCGAGGTAATATTAAGAAGGACACTGAAGGGGTGTCAAATTCGCGAATTCAGCTTCAATATTTTGGTATCTGCGACATTTTACAATATATGCCTGTGAAGTTGTTTTTTTCACGACGATTGATTAAACAACAGCACTACAAACGAGCAAAGTTAAATCAAGGTAACGCCCCGGGAGCACTGGAGAGGTCGACAGTAGCGAGAAACGCGAATAGGTGACTTAATCGGCAGGAACGAGCAGGATGGTTGCACCTGTCCGTTTCGGTATATTCCGTGGTTCTGCTGCGATCTGCTGCGTCGCGAAGAAGTATCACTTGCGCAAGTTCACAGGGATTTTTTTGCGATCACACTTTTTTAGATAAGAGATTTTCGCCGTCCGACCTTCAGTAGTTGTGTCTGTGCGCTATTGAAGCGGACGAGCGATGTACTCTGGCGCTGTGCAGCATTTTACGTCTCACTGAGGTCCCTTTCATAAGTTTTATCAGAATCTGAAGATGGCTGCATTTCAGTTAGACGAAAAGACGCCAAACCCATGAAAGCAAGTGTGTTGTGCTTCAAGTACACGCACGTAGCGCGTCTCTGATGCAGCCGGTGGGATTGACAATCAAGTCGCGACTGACCAGAGATGCGTTTCCTTCCATGCCTTAGAAGGCCCTTGCCGCCACCATGAGTTGCCTTCGCAAAAAAATTGCCCGCAGCTTCCCTCGGGGGGACACTGAGGAGGATGCGGACCATATAATTGGTTAACGGGGTGTTAAAGTGCGACTTACTTGGGTCGATGGCTAAATTGGCTAACGTGGTTGTGAAATGGGGTGTTAAATTGCGACTTACTTGGGTCGATGGCTAAATTGGTTAACGTGGTTGTAGGAGGGGGTGTTAAATGAGTGAACACGTACACACGTATGCGAAAGGGCGGCGCTGGTCGAAGGGACGTCGATCATTGTGTTTGTGGATTCGTTGGAATTCATTTCACCGCGACCTTGGACGTCGACGCGCCGTACAAACCAACCGACGAGCGGCAACTGAGCGAGCGAGCGCCGACCTTGAGTATATATACAGCACGACGGCGCATGCACTGTCAGCTGTTGAATGTTCTCGAAGCGCGACGCCACATGCGCGTCCACTGAAGAATCAGGAGAATTGTAGATGTCGAACGCGGTGTGTAGAGGAGGAAGGGTGCACAGATGGTGGAGGAGTGAAGCGCGCGCGGTGTGTAGAGGAGGAAGGGATGCACAGATGGTGGAAGAGTGGGCGACGGCGCGACGGCGCATGCGCGCGCGTCAGCTGTCGAATGTTCGAGAAGCGGTGCGGACGGCGCACTACAAGGCGCGAGTATAAGATGCTCCGCATCTAAAAGAAGAAAAACTGCATGTTAAAGCATGTGTACTCAAATACCCGTACCCATGATGCAAGGTCATTCCGTGTTAAATGCTTTATTATGACTTACAATGAGACCTCGAAATCGGGTACTCTACACGACATGCAGTCGCATACTTACGACGCAGATAATATACCACTTGCATTCTAATAAACCCTCATTGTAGGACTGACAAGAATTCTGAAAAAGTGGCGCTATTGAAAACAGAACTGCAATATATCAGCCAAGCCATCTATGCGCAAGATTGCAGCGCAGCTCGGAAGACATGTTACCGCTGCGGCAAAAAGCAGCTCTCTCGTAACTTCTCTTTTCCCGTGGTTGCATGCTGACTGATCGCATGCTTCTTGCCCGCTGCGAAGTGTGATACCGGTTGCGTCATTAATGCTCTACTTTGAGCAGTGATTCTAGTGAGGTAAACCACAAAATTGAGGGCCTATAATTTCTCGATTCTGAAGAGCTCTGCTCGCACGTGGTTCTTTTTTCTTTGCTGTGTTTTTTCCCGTGGGGACAACATCAGCACTTTTAGGGGCAAAACTCCTTATAGCGGCACTCGTTCGTCTCCCGTAGTATGTAACAAGTATAACTTTTTGACCTCCAAGGTGGTGCCGGTGAGAGACTTCTTCTAAGCGTTGTTGAAAAATAAAAAATAGTGCTAAATGTACATGTCAATGACTGCTAATGGGGAATGAGAGACAGGAGCATTTGGCTTTTAGTTAACGCGCAGGCTGCGATCACCACTAGCAGCCATTGGCATGTACATTGAGCACTATCTGACAAGAAAGGGTTGCTACGTTATACTCTCTGGGTGTAACCTCTTTAGGTTTAAAAAGGTTTAGCGAGCATTGAGCCGCAGTGCCATGAATACAATGAACTTGTATATACCATGAATGAACTCGAGGTGGTTAAAAATGGGAAGTAGATACGAAGCGCAAGCCGTAAGAAAGTAAAAGCCGAATTCTCCGCCTCTCATTTCCCATTAGCAGCCATTGGCATGTACATTGAGCACTATCTGACTGAAAAAGTTTGCTACGTCATACTCGCTGGGCGTAACCTCCTTGGTTTTCGAAAGGTTTAGCGAGCGTTCGGCCGAAGTGCCATGAATACAGTGAACTAGTATATACTATGAACTCAAGGTGGTTAAAGGTGGGAAGTGGACCCGAAGCGCAAGCCGTAAGAAAGTGTGCGTGTGCCACCTCTCGTTAGTCCTTGGAATGTCCACTGGATGGCGGTGCTTCTATATGGGGAATATATGACGAAAAGGTGCGAGATGGTGGTACTTGGAGTGTTGAATAGATGGACGAACGGACACATAGACAGATGCATGGATGGACGCACGAACAGACGCACGCACGGACGGGCTGATGAACGCATGGACGGTCGCACGGACGGACGCATGGACGGACGAATTCTCCGCCCCACTCTCCATCATTCACTCCCTGGATATGCTGCCACTTTTTTTCTATGCTTCTGCAAATTAGCTGCCATTATCGGGCCTTACTTTTTTTCTTTCGTTCTTTCTCGACTAACGTCGTTATCGTGTCAATGAGAGAAGCAATACGCTGCAATCTTACACGAGCGTGTCCTGTCTTAATAGAGTTTTACTTTAGCGCGTGCAACGGGTGAGAGAAAGCAACACTGCGCATGCGCTGAATCTAAGAAAGATGCGTGTGTTTCCGCGCGCAAGAGATGCGCACGCTAGATCTCGGCGCTGTCGCTGCGCTCGCTACGGCCATTGCGTCCCTCACCGGCGACTGTATCGCGACATCTCGATGGCTGCGAGCGTCAAAAGCATGGCTGCTTCGAAAAAAGGCCGCGCTACTGCAGTTCATTTTTTCGCCCTATAGACGACGCAGAGCAGCACTCGAATTCAATGCTACAGTTCACGCCGAGGCACACTCCGCGTTTCATTTGTTGTGCACGGCAAACTAACGCTATGGGCGACAGCCCCAACCGTTACGTAACAGACCCAACGCGCCGCGTGTTGTTCGTTGGCTGAACTAAATAATTATATCTGTTTGAAAGCCTTCGTACTAGGTTGCGGAATGGATTCTGAAAGCTGAGGATACGTACGATACAAAACACAAAGTAACAAGCATCGCAACAACAAAGAGCGAACACCGCGCGACCGAAGCCACCCGCATGTGCGTTGTTTACGCTCTTTCGAGGTGATTCAAAAGCTGGCAGGCTTTTTTTTTATGAAGAGTATCGCCAGACATATTTAGGCCTAAAGTGGTGAACCTCAAAAATTGTAAACTTGTTTGCAAGCGTTCAATAGCTTACTGCGTTATTCATGCCTGCTGCGCAACTGAAAATGTTGCATTCGAGAAACAGGGCATAATTTTTGAAATCGAAGATACTCTCAGTTTTTTGTTTTAATGCGCAACATGTTTTCTGATTGAGCTGATGCATCGTTTTTGATCACGTTATTTTCTTTAAGTCGAGAGCTTTTTTTGCTTTCCCAGCGTCCATCGAAGAGCTGCCTCTATACTTGTGTTTAGATTCATTGCATCTGTCGTGGCGTGGTGTTGGATTATTTCGTGCTTTCTCGATAGAACTCGAAGTTTCACAGCCTTAAATAATAAAAAAAGCATTAGGAAAAGCAAATGAATAACTTGTGCCATGTGACTCTTTTGCGGTCAAAATATAGTGTGGCGGTCAAAATAATGCGGACCACAAGAGCACGTGTCAAACAGCACCGCTGCGTCTTCTGACGGCTGCCTGCGAAACGGAAGAGCGTGCACTGAGCACGCGCAGCCTTTAGTTCGCACCTATCAACAGTGTTCGCACCGGAAGCTATAGAAGAAGCGCAATCTGTCAGCGCGCGAACCTTATCACAAACGTTGATTTCCGAAAAACTGACGCCGTAGGCGTGTTTTCGACAGAGTGGAGCATCTGGGACAAAGCACTGCCAGTACAAATTACGTTTTACAGTGAAATCTGTTATGCGATCACAACTGAAGTCACGCGCACTTGTCCGCCACCGATGTCCGTAACCACATCGCAAGAAATTAGAAAAAAAGAAGCTAGCACCAATCGCACTGTGGGGCTGGAACGTGGGTCCGCTGGATGCCAGTTCAATATTCTACCACTGAGATACGCCGGTTTTTTTTTTTATTGCCTTCTTGACTACAGGTCAAGCTAATACGACAATCACTATCACACGTGTTTCATGCGTGCTAACGCGTCAAACAAAGATATTACATCTTCAGCACAGTCGGTAGTCTTATACACATCTCGCGCTTTTATAACAGCTTCCACGAAACACTCATTAACGGATAGAACTCTCACATCACAGTGTCTGTACGATAGCATACTACGCCAAACCGAATGAAGACCAAGTAAAAATATAACATCCCAATTTTGCACAAAACTATCACAAGACAAAAAACGAATTCCATATGAAGTAAGAGGTAAATCTTTTTTTAAAGTCCTCTGTAAAATGTCCCGAAAGAAAATAGCGTTCTTACAATCAATAAACACATGTTCAATGGTCTCAGGTTTGTTACACAAGAGACAGCTGCTTCCCCATGGTACATACATCCCTCTCTCTTCAAGCCACGTTTTTACTGGCAAGGTTCCCGTATGAAGTTTAAAAAAGAAGGTTTTCACGTTGGGTGGTATACACATGTTTTTCACTCGCTTTAGTACGTCATGAGCAAATGAATTTTCATACTTTGAACGGTACAGGGGCACAGGAAAAACATTCTGTATTAGGTCTTTCATCAGGCGCTTTCTTTTCACATTAGTTAGGTAATATATTGAAAACCTCGCCCTTAAGAAACGATATGAGAACACCACTTCGCGCAAGAACGGTGACAAGGTGTGTCTTTCTCGCCTGTCTGAAGATACAAAGAAGTCAGGCATGTGGTGTAACAGCGTTGTTTGAAATAAAGAACGTAAAAAAAAGTCTCTCTGGTCTCTAATGAGCAGGAAACGTGATATTACTTGGTTAAGAAACAGATGGCACAGAGACAGCCCTCCTTGCTTAACTCGCCGAAACAAGTTCGTTCTAGATGTTCTCTCCCACGTAGAGCTCCAGATGAACGTGGCGAATATCCTGTGAACTTTGTGAATGCTTTTACGCGTACAACTAAGTACTTGCAAAAGGTACATAATTTTAGCAGCCAGAAACACGTTGCATACAGCTGACCGAGAGAAAATTGATAAGCCACGACCGCCCCATCCTTCGGCGGTCGCGCGCAGTTCTTCAGCCTTTCCAAGCCAAAATGCTTCAATGTCTTGATACCTGTCCAATGGTACCCAACGACTAGGCGTCGTGAGCCACTGAATATTTCCAAAGGAACTTGGCGTAAGGTCCCAATTACCATGCCATAAACCAGTGCTTTTCTCTTTGTTCATTAAACTTCCACTCGTGTCACAAAAACCTTTGAGTGATTTCTAATAACGAAGTGACACTCTCTCTATCAACCATTGTGTCATAAAGTGATTCACCATGCAGGGATTAATGGTTTCAGGTTGCAGTCATGTGAAGTGCGTGTTTTGGCATACCACTGAGATACGCCGGTGCTTGTGACTTGTTGGCAAACTTGCCTTAGGTAGGCTTGAGTCGGGGGAAGTGATTCTTAAATGAAAAGAAAAGAAAAGTGGGCCCCGTAACTGTCTCTCATGGGGAGGACAGCTCAACAGTGTAGCTCACGAGGAATGGGTGTAAGGTGAGATTAAAAGGATAGGATTAAAAGGTTCAGAGATAGAGAGAGGGGGGAATGAGAGAGCCTGTCGCAGAGGCAGCGACAAACGGAAGTAAGAAGAAGATAAGAAAGATGGACACGGTTGCAGGAGGCCGTGGACGGGGAACCACTCGGCGAGAGCTCTTGTTAGCGGCAGGAGATGGCGTAGGGCGAGCCCAGTCGGCCAGAGCTGCGCTGTCGTCGGAGATCGTAGGGGCACAACCGGTCGGGACGAAATCCTGAGAGCGAATGATGTCGGGAAAGCGATCGCGTTAGTACGACTTATAAAGCGTTTTAGAACAGTGAAGGAACAACCAGTCATTGCACAATGCGAATAGCGTAACGAGTGGGCCGTCCAGTGCTCCGACCAACTACATAAGCTTGTTCTTGTTTCTCTATTAACTGTTGCGCATACCCACTTCAGCCATGATTCCTCATCGTCGTCAGCCACTGCATGAGCAATTGGCACAAAATTTCTTGTAAGTGTTTAGTGTATATGACGCTTCTCAGAAGAGCGACGAAAAATCGCATAGCGAATGCCGGCCTACTACCCCCGCAAAATTATTATTAATGCCCTATTGGGTATCAAGCAAGTGTGCTTGCAGTAGTTACCTAATGAGTTTCTTAAAAAGGCTCCGATAGGCCGCTTTTCTAGCTTTCGCTGTGACTGCTATGCACCTTCCGCGCAGAGCTGGAGTTTTTTTTCGTCACTATAGCGTCGCTCAGTCTTTCCAAGGAAACAGCAGGAGTGACGCCTTGTGCTTCTTCTGGCATTCTGGTGCGCGCGTTCTTAAAGAGAGTGAACGAGCAGGCTGGCAGGTAAAAAAGGGCGCGCGTGTGCAGTGCGTGTTCTCTAGCTTTCTGTTCCAGTTCCCGTGGTCCGCAATACTTTGACCGCCACCGTACATGACTGCAACCTAAATAATTTGTTCTTGGGAACTTATACGTACCAGTGAAGTACCAGAAAAAAATAGAAAAATCATTAATCAATTTCAGCTCACATGAATATGTTGTTTTCTTTTCCAATATTCATCAAAACTTTCGATAGATCGAATGTATCATGGCATTGCTAGTATATGTACTATAGTTTTGTTTTTCAACACATTATCTAAGAACATAAAGGCGTATATCATATCAACTCGCTTTATGCTGAAAGCCATGGATGATGGCCAGAATAAAACTGTGGCAGCGGTTTGAATAAACGAGCCACGAAGTATAAAGAATGAAACGAACTGTTCTCAAAATGATCGCGTTCATTTTTTATCTATGTTGCTTTGACGATGAGTGCTCAAAAAGAACTGACACATGAAACTTCAACAGGGAGCTTTAAAACATGGCACTTACATTGTTGCATAAGACCGCTTAGTTCAGTGTTCATAAAAGAGGGTGGCTCTGGCGCATTATTTTCTTTCAGAGTAATTTCGCAACGCTGGCTATCCATGACCTTGGTGTCATTGAAGTACCTGAATGCGACAAGGTTTCGAAATTTGTTTTAATTTCTGGGAGCTTATGCATATTAAACAAAAGAACCCGATTTTAAAATATCTTTTCCCAAGCTTAGATGGTAATCCTATCGTCCCTAACGAGCTGCATATCTTTCAAATGTTCTATAGCGGAATGTGGGTGGCCTTCCATTTTAAGCTGCATTCATTTGTAAAAACGCTCATTGGTTGTCTCCGCGTCTAGCTTCTCAGATTTATTCTACCATGTCAAAGCTGCCCAATCCAAGCGAATCTGTTCTTCATATTATCGAGGAATGGAATATGTAACCGGAGTCCACATTCAGATGTTCTTCGTTGATGGCAAATAAAGGAAATGTAAGCTGCCTTTTTGTGAGTTTTATGTGGATACATGTCCATTTATTTTGTATCTGTTTCCAACATATTCACGACAATGCTTATGCTTACCCTTTGCTTTTGTTCATTATTTGTTTTGTACCACTCTTTTTGTTTTAACTTTCCAGCAGTCGTTTCATAGTTTTTTCTTTATTTTCGCTGTTCCTAGCAACCGTACAAAGCGTCATCAGGATTTTGTAACTAACTTTGCCTGATGAGAATTTTGTACTTTCAACCTTATAACGGCCCTTGTAAGAACCAACAACAATGACTGAGCGATTGCATTGGGTCTGGACACATCCCACATGCCAGTGGTGAAGTGTGCGCAAAGTTTGTTCCTTGAAAGAATGTCTTACCCTGGCACGTAGGCAGCCCTCGTTTATAACCTAAGGTGGGCACACATTGTGAACAGTGGTTGTTCTTTGTACGTGTGCTTTTTGTTGAACTGATGATGCTGAAAACTGTTGCCGTAAACTTGAGAATCGCGACAGGCGCGTTGTTGTGATAAAACTTCGTTCTATTATAGTCGCTGCTGAATGCTCTTACGAGGGCGTTCTGCGAGCGGCGAACCCTGTATATTCTATGCGGGGTAAATACGAAAAATAACAGAATAACGAAAGCTAGGTTATAAGACTTGATTAGCAAAAAAAGTATTTGACATAATAAATAGAAATGAAATGTGAAAAGAGAGGGAACAGCTGCTCTGCGTTTTTGAAAGTATGAGGAGAAAACACTAAATTGTGGTTTGTTTCTAACTGCATTTCAGTAAATAAATTCGTTGGCGGCACTCCTCCTCGACTTAAGTTTTCAGAACGTGGCGCGTGGTTGAGATAAGCTCCGTCAGGGGCCGACACTATCCCAGCTGCTATCAATATTTCAATTACCTAAATGAACTACTGCTCATTAAATAATGTGGAGTTGCAGTTAATTGCCACAATTAGTGCTTTGATATTATGTTTTCTATATAGCTTTTAACTTAACCAGCGCCATTTAATAATTTTGGAGACTTTCTAAGCATATCACTAAAACTGATGTACGACATGCTTGGATTAGAACCTTGACTACAGTGAACATTCAACTACTTCAATAGAGACACGCTTTTTTGTTGTTGCACCAATTCCTATAAAGGAAGAATGGAGAACGTTTTTTTGTGAAACTAGTAGCCTGTCTGGGTCAATTTTCGAGGTAGTGCCCTAAATTAAAAACCGTAACTCCGATCAGAAATTACTAACGAATATTATGAGTACAGCTTCAGTCACTTTTGAACAAGATGCATAGGTTTGTAGAAAATAAAAATTGATTTGAATGAAAAAAGAAGCCGATATTATAGCGCTCATTTTTTAGTTTGCCACAATATTAATAAGAATTAACAAAGATCTCAAGAAAAGCCGAGCTTTCCTTGGCATCGTTTTCTCTTTTGTTCTCATTATTACAAATTGACGAAGATATAATGACACACAGTTTGCTTATATGTGGTGTCCAGATCAGAATCACATGAGTAAAGGTACATCTATAAATTTAAACAGAGACACGTTCATAACGTCAACACGGACGACAGTAACAAGACACCAATTCACTTAAACACAATTCTGTGGCTTTTGTGCGTCGTTTCCAAATGCTTGCCACATATTTAATCAAGCAGTGACACATAGATACTTTGTAACTGCCTTTTTTTCGTTTACAACTCCACAAGCAAACTTCTTTCTGTTAACCAGTTATTAAAGTAGCTTTGCGTCACTGCTACAGCCTCGAAAACTAGACAACAAATCGCTATCTCCTATAAGAAACGCATGCACCTTCTGCATACTTCCGCCGTGAGTATAATTATTTAGGGCCAGCCTATTCAGTCACTCTGATTTTAATGCTCACTTGTTACTATGACTGCACGTGCTCCTAGAACGAGTTAGCTGATAACAATCCGTATTCTTAGTAATCTGTGCTATGGGGGCGTGTTCTCGCAATAGATTAAGAAACGAGAACAACCGAGATGACACAACATAATATGTCTAAGTGGTCGAGCTTCGTTCCTCCTCTCAAGTACAATACGTAATATTATATGACCGCTTCACATTAGGTCATACAAACAAGAATCAGTGTTTGATGGAAAAAGGAGGGGGGTGAGAGAAAACGTGGATGGCGGCATATATTTTCCCCAAAAGCGGCAGCTGGGAGGAGGGTGTCTCTAATGACTTATTTATGAAGACGAATGAAACAGCGAACGCGTCTCTACGCGTAGACACGTCTAAGAGTCGTAGTAGTCGAGCACTATAGACGTGTACTACTCGCTTGTACAGCAGCCCTGTCTGAGATTATTTTATCGTGTGCATGGCATTGTGCCTCTACCAGGCCCGTAGCGGCAAGTGGAGAAAATAGCCCCCTGTGCACCATAATCTTGGTGGTCCAGTGGCTAAGGTACTCGGCTGCTGACATTCAGGTGACGGGATCAAATCACGGCTGCGGTGGCTGCATTTTAAATGGAGGCGAAAATGCTGTAGGCCTGAGCGCTCAGATTAGGGTGCACGTTAAATAACCCCAGGTGGTCGAAATTACCGGAACCTTCCACTTTCTCATAATCATATGGTGGTTTTGGGACGTTAAACCCCGCATATCAATCAATCAGCAGAGCTCCCGCAATCCCGCTCCACTGAAATCTATCCGACAGATGCTCACCTGGTCCCAGACTGAGCAGGTCTTTCTATACCATGCCCTTGGAGTAAATCAGTTAGCAAATCAGTCCTTGACTCTCGTCTCACGAAAGTGTCAACTCTATAAATGGGTACGTGCCACAAAAAGTGGGCGGGCTGTATACTCCTCACTGATGCACTATAAAGGAATGACAAGCGACATGTATTTTATAAAATGGCTGTGAAGCCTTCCATCATTGGACCATCACAGTCCTTGTTAAAGACAAGTGCACACGAGTGGAGAACAGGGAACAACAAGGCAAAGGTGGAAACCAAATTGGCTACAGCTAAGTTCAAGCAAAGTTCAACCTCTTCTCAGCAAAGTTGTGCATATATACAGCAATAGAGAAACATGGAACTGATTATCTTCTGAGTAAATAGTTTTTATGGCTTAGTGCAAGCTTTGAGCAAGTTCTTTAAGTAATGATTTTATTTGAGACGAATCACCCTCATAGAAATAAAATGTAAAATATATTCTTGGCAAAACTAAAACCACCGGGCCATCGCGGAACGCGCAGCACAAGCGCAGCAAAAGGTGGAAGAGCAATCTTTGAGACCATTTTTTAAACAAAATTTCTGGGTAAATGCGGCAAGCACAGTTGCAGGATACCCACTTAAGTCATAATTTCGTGCTGTAGGGAGGTATTAAATATGCCATATTTCGTCATTCTTAAGAGAAGCATAGTACCCGTTACACACTTGCAAGAAATTTTCTGCAATTTTTTTTTATGTTGCGGCTGACGACAACGAAGTATGTTGCGTGAAGCTTTTGTAAGGGAATGTAGCATTTGACGACCTCTTCGTTACACGATTGGCGTTGTGTGACGCCTGGTTGTTCCTTTGATGTTCTAAAACGCTCTATTACTCATATTACGCAATTACTTTCCCGACATCAGGCCTCTCTAAGGCCAGTTTGCAACGAAGTTTCAAGCACCAGCATCGCTCTATGGTATACTGGGCTGGGCTCTCATTGTGTCCCCTTACCCCCGAATACAGAGATGTTACTTGACTCGTACTTGTCTCGTTCTTGACTCAAAACAGTATTGCCGGTCGCCATAAATCGTTCTCGAACTTGCGGACGACTTGAAGGTGACTTGGCTCGGTCGAAGTCAGGACAAGTTTCAAGTCAGCTGCGGGGCTAGCTTGAAAGCGACTTCACGCGTTATTCCAACATGGCCACATCTCGATTGGACGTCGCGCGGAGGGTGGTCACTTTTGAGTTTGCTTACCTCACCATAAGCGTAGCATTTTCTGAAGCGCACTGCCTGCCAAAGATTCTTGGACCTGTTTTACGTGACCGAGGAAATCCGATGGAGTTGTACGACGAGGAGCAATTACACGCTCAATACAGATTCACGAAGAACGCCGTGCGGCAGCTGCTGGGTATGTTGCCGCTCCGTGAAAGTGGAGACAACCGAGGACAGCCTGTGCCCACAGTGTTACAGCTACTGATGGCTCTCGGGTTTTACGGCGCTGGCACATTCCAAACAGTCACCGGGAATCTCGTCCGCATTCCGTAGTCGACAGTTTGCCGTGCAGTAGGAAAAGTTACGCTACTCATCGCAAAGCACCTGTACGCAATGCTGGTGCGCTTTCCGCAGCCGGCAGCACTTTCTATAGTTATGCGGGACTTTTATGAAGTGGCTGAGTTCCCTGGTGTTACAGGCTGTGTCGACTACACACATGTGAGTATTAATAGCTTCAGTGGGGACGACGCCGAAGTGTTCCGTAAGCGCAAAGGCCATTTCTGTTTTTCTTAAACAAGACGACAATTTCCGCCTCTTTCGGTAAAAAATTGACTCGGCGTTGTGTCTGTGTGCCTCGTCTATCCTTTCGTCCCGTCTAAGGCGCTGTTTCTCACTCCGAAAGGCATCGCTTGCAGCACAACGCTACGTAAAATTCCACACACATAAAAAAGAGGTGCCCCTATCACGGGTTTTTTTATCCACTTCACCATCATGCAGCGAGACACTGCTGCACCCCACGAGACAGAATTCTGCTGAGGGCAATGTCCTGACCCCCGCTTTTTCTCTTGTTTACCAAGCTCAACATAAGGATACGAATCACATTTGTTCCCCGAACTTGTTTTTTTTTTCATATATAACTGTGACCTAGCCCATTACAGGCATGCGCACAGGCGAACAGAAAGGCAAATACCGTGAAAATCGCTTCTCCTTGTGAGCCAGGTCAGCACAAATACAGGCCGTGGCGTTCAATTTAAAAAAAAAAACGACGAAAGAACCCAACGCGATGCTTGCTTCGCCTCCAAACAAGCAACCGTGGAGAAACGCGCCGCATTTGGGTGGCCACTAAAACCAGCGGGCAACGAACGCTTTACAGAAGCAACACTGCGCATCACTGTGGCGGCAGGCACCACGTGCCACTCGTTAGCCGTAAAATGGCAGGAATATGCTTGTGGCCCTTCGTTTTTATAGCTATTTTAAAACGTATGGTCTTTTTTTGCTGTAACACATGCTATACGAGAACAACTTCATTATTACCCTCGTTAGCAGGCGAGCAGCGTGTTTCTGCTTTGAAGCTCGTTCTTGACTTGACCAAGCAAGACAGCCTGAGCATCTATGAAACGCGAAGGCTGACTTGGGCGTTTTGAAGTCCACTGCTTGCTTCGTGCCAACTTGCTCAAGTCAAGTCGAAGACGCGGCCAAGTAACATCTCTGCATTCGGGGGTTAGTGTTTTTCAATGCGGGGCTTTTCTTTGGGTACTCCAGGCACTTTGATCTGTCTGTCTGTCTGTGAGCGAGTATGTGCCACTGCTGGTATGTGCCCCATGTGATCAACACTATCTACCCAGAATGGCGAGAACAGACATGGGCAATTTTACGCGTGAGCGTTAAGAAAAAGCTACATTGGCAGTGTTGACCAGACGAATGCAACGACTCAATGTCAGGATCCCAGAAAGAATCGAGCCCAAGCATTCTGCGTGGCAATCAATTATTTCGCCACAGAGTCATGCCAAGTCTCGGAAATACTTTTCAAATAGATCCTATTGTCACGGAACGTCAATTCTGGTTGGCGCGCTGGCTATCCCATGTTATAAAAATTACATATGTACTCCTATGATGCAGCCGTCACGTCGGGTTGACGTCAATGCAGGGATCCTTCGGTGCAGGGATCCTTCGATAACCAGATCCAGTGACTTGAAGCTGCGAACTTCCCTGAAAAGTTATTGACCGCTGTCTCTGAAGCGCTTTTGCAGAAAGCGAAAAGTGGAGGTACTAGAGCTGCCACAGGGAAACAAAAACCGACATCGTAAGACCTGCAGGTATTTCTCATGTTAAAAGGATCTCCAACAATGGGAAAAACGTAGGGACCAGTACGGGGTACTCATGGCCTTTTCCGCGCCCGTAAAACTGGCTTAGTTGTGCCGGAGAACTGCTCGGGAGTAGGCGAGACGGCAGGAATGCGGCAAGAAACATGGTACGACTTACAGGAAAGGTGAGTTGCATGAAATTCCTCCATCTAGTGGCAACTTGTATGTTGTGCAGACCAGGCAATGTTATTATGCCTGCGAGTCCACAGCGAACGTCCATGCCTCTGAAAAAGGCAATCTGTGTCAAGGCCAGCACACGAGCCCGCCTGACGCGAACAACTCAACGGCTTCATCACGCGACGGTGCTTTTCTGCCGCGCATGCACAGTGAGTCACCTCAGCCAGCGAGCCCGTCGAAGCAATCGGCGCCTTCCTGTCTGGCGAGTCTGACGCAATGCGTGGCGACGTCACTCGTGCTTGGGTGCAGCCACGTGCAGCGCTGCGGCTCCAGATTCGATGAGAATGTCGCGGCCCAGCGGCGACCCCATTGGAGGATTCTGACCTCACGACCAGCGGCACTTCTGATTGGACATTTGGTTTCTCAAAGAATCCACCTGGTGCATATAAAAAAGTCCTGCCGCGCGTCGCATGCACTAGTCATAAGTGTTAGAGAGGAGAGCTCGGCTCTTCGGGTCTCTAAGCTGTCGGCCCCAATGCCGAATTTGTAACGCCTCAGTATATATGCTGTACATAAACCTTGTTTAACTCACCGTCGTCTCGTCCGCTCGTCTATCATCTCTGCGCAGAAGCAGTCGCGAGCTGAGAAACCTACGCTACCAAACGGCTGGTGAACTTCCCGGCGGAATTGGAAGCAGTGCCGCCTTCGGGACCGTGTTGGCGTCGCCGTCTTTCGTAACAGTGGTGGCAGTGGTGGGATTCGTGGCGCCCTTCGTAACGTCGTCGGAGGCGCGCTTCGCAACAGTGGTTGGCAGCTGCGGGATCGGCCGGCGTCAGCGACATCAATGCGGTGAGTGCCTGATGTTTTCCCCTCAGTTCACCAGACTACTCTAGCTCAGGTTATAGTAGTTTAGAGAAGGGCTGTGTGAAGCATTACAGTGAGCTTTGATCGGTTCAAGCAAAGTCGAAGTGCTTTGAAACCAAAGTTAATGCGCAGGGGGTAAACACGTGAGTGTGAAAATTTGCTTGCACGTCTTGCTAGTAGGCTTATAGTGGGTACGGCTAGTAGATTCTTAACAGGGGCAAACAGCAAGAGGCTAGTGTGAACGATGGAGAACCTAAAGTGAAGGAACTCATCGAAATTTGTGAGGAACTCGGCATACTTTAGGCCGTGCGAAACAAAAGCAAGCGGTCCTTGAGATCATGAAGGATGAAGTGTCGGCTGAGAAAGTCGATGAGGCCTAGGTGGATATCAAAGCACGCCGCGAGGAGGCCGAAAGGCGAGAAGCTCGTGAACGTGAAGAAGCTGAAAGGTGAGAAGTTCGTGAACGCGAAGAAGCTGAAAGGCGAGAACGCCGTGAGGTGGCCGAGAGACAGGAACGCCTTGAGTTGAAACGAATAGAATTGGCAATCCTACAGTGTGCGCGGGTGCTGTTGCGAACGACGGCCAATCCCGCCGATGGCACCACTGTTGCGACGCGCACCTCCGACGACGTTACGAAGGGCGCCTCGTAGTCTCAACGCTGCAACCACTGTTTCGAAAGACGGCGAGCCAACACGGTCCCGAAGGCGCCACTGCTTCCAACTCCGCCGGGAAGGTCACCAGCCGTTTGGTAGCGTATATTTCTCAGCTCGCGACTGCTTCTGCGCAGAGCTGATAAGACGAGCGGACGAGACGGCGGTGAGTTAAACAAGGTTTATGTACAGCATATATACAGAGGCGTTACAAATTCGGCACTGGGGCCGACAGACACTCGAAGAGCCAAGCTCTCCTCTCTAACACATAGGTCTGCTCTCACACGGGTCCGCTCTGACACACATGTCAGCTTTCACCTAGGACCGCCGACCGCGACGCGCCGCAGGGCTTCTTTTATTTGCACCGGGTCCAACCAAAATGTCCAATTAGAAGCGCCGCTGGTCGTCAGGGCAGACTCCCCCAATGGGGTCGCCGCGCAATGCGTCAGACCCCCAGACATGAAGACGCCAGTTGTTTACTCGACGGGTCGCTTGCCGAGGCTGACTCACTGCACGTGCACGCCAGAGAGGCGCCGTTGAGTTGTTGATCGCGTCAGGCGGACTGGCCTTGACACAGATTGCCTTTTTCAGAGGCACGGCCGTTCGCTGTGGACTCGCAGGCATAACAGCACCCCCGCCGCCAGACAATGCGCCGAAAAGACGAGCTGCTTCCACGGGGCTCGGATGACAGGCGCGCTCGTTCGCCAGGTCCCTCCAGGTTCGCCTCCAGGGCCATGGGGAGAATGCAGCTCCAGGCTCTGTTCCGGGAACACATCCCATTCTTGATGATGGATCCCAGCTCCACTGGCTTGTCGCCACAACTTGTCGACCAGCTTCACTCGTCTCTTCTGACCACCTTCGGTTTCAGCACTTGTCGATGGTTCTGCAACTTGTCAAGAACGGATCGACAACAGACAACACACGACACGAGCAAGTGCCCTCGGTCACCCGACAGAACACCAGACAAAGTATAGTACAACATTTACCTAGCTAAGTGTCCATCGGAATTTTGTTCCCTCTACATCAAGAGGCACATGTGGGACACAAGACTATTAAAGTGACAACTCAATTTTTTTTCCCACGTACCACAACGTAACGAATTAGAATACAACAAAGTTGGCTCCTTGAGCTCACTCTGGACGAGAGCGCTCAGCTCAGGTCATGATGGGGTCGAAATTTTGCCCCGAATCGCCAGCGAGAAACCGAAAGGTTGAGAAGGTACTAGCTAGAACGCACTTCTCAATGCACCTGCATTAGCGTTTAGCTTTCCCTTTTTTTTTTTTTTGATAGCGAACGTCAAAGTTGCGCTGTCGGAGTATCCTGCTCCATCTCAGTAACCGGCCACTCGGCCACTTTAAGGCGACGATACCTATGCGGTACCAACAGCTGCTCGTACTTGCGACGTTGCACAGGGGAACAACGATACGGCTTGCTACGGATTGACTCCTCACCGCTTAGCTCGATATCGTGTTCGATCACCCTCGTGTTTCCGGGACGGTCCGAAAACACGTCTCCAAACTCGGAAACAATCTTTCTCAGGTCCTCCTTCCGGACTTCACTTAACCTAGGCTCTAGGTTTATCTGCTCCCAGATTACTTTCGATCCCACTTCGATTACCTCACTAGTACTCAGAACTTCCGCTCCCTCTTCCTCTGAAGCACTTAAAAGTAAATTTACGACTGCTTTCAAGTTACTGTGATAAATTTAGTTCCGCCGCCTTCCTAATTTCACTTCATGATCTCAAGGATCGCTTGCTTTCGTTTCGCACGGCCCAAAGTAATGCCGAGTTCCTCACAAATTTCGATGAGTTCCTTCACATTAAGGTTCTCCATCGTTCACACTAGCCTCTTGCTGTTTGCCCCTGTTAAGAATCTACTTGCCGTACCCACTATAAGCCTACTAGCGAGACGCGCAAGCAATTTTTCACACTCCCGTGTTTACCCCCTCTGCATTAACTTTGGTTTCAAAGCGCTTCGACTTGGCTTGAAACGATCAAAGCTCACTTCAATGCTTCACACAGCCCTTCTCTAAACTACTACAACCTGAGCTAGAGTAGTCTGGTGAACTGAGGGGAAAACATCAGGCACTCACCGCATCGATGTCGCTGACGCCGGCCGATCCCGCAGCTGCCAACCACTGTTGCGAACGACGGCCAATCCCGCCGATGGCACCACTGTTGCGACGCGCACCTCCGACGACGTTACGAAGGGCGCCTCGTAATCTCACCGCTGCAACCTCTGTTTCGAAAGACGGCGACGCCAACACGGTCCCGAAGGCGCCACTGCTTCCAACTCCGCCGGGAAGGTCACCAGCCGTTTGGTAGCGTATGTTTCTCAGCTCGCGACTGCTTCTGCGCAGAGCTGATAAGACGAGCGGACGAGACGACGGTGAGTTAAACAAGGATTATGTACAGCATATATACAGAGGCGTTACAAATTCGGCACTGGGGCCGACAGAGACTCGAAGAGCCAAGCTCTCCTCTCTAACACATAGGTCTGCTCTCACACGGGTCCGCTCTGACACACATGTCAGCTTTCACCTAGGACCGCCGACCGCGACGCGCCGCAGGGCTTCTTTTATTTGCACCGGGTCCAACCAAAATGTCCAATCAGAAGCGCCGCTGGTCGTCAAGGCAGACTCCTCCAATGGGGTCGCCGCGCAATGCATCAGACCCCCAGACATGAAGACGCCAGTTGTTTACTCGACGGGTCGCTTGCCGAGGCTGACTCACTGCACGTGCACGCCAGAGAGGCGCCGTTGAGTTGTTGATCGCGTCAGGCGGACTGGCCTTGACACAGATTGCCTTTTTCAGAGGCACGGCCGTTCGCTGTGGACTCGCAGGCATAACAGTGCCTAGCGTAGCTTCTGCGACAGTCCCGGTCAGCGGTCAGAGAATTCGCGACCAATTGCTACCGTTCGTAGTAGGCGAGGACATGGCGAAGTATCTCGTCAAGTTTGGACACGTCTGTGAGCGAAATGCTTCAGAGCGGTTTCTTAGGGCGCAGAACCTGTTATCTCTTCTTCCCGGCGAAGTGTCCGACGCGATAACGTGCTTGTCGAGGGAAGCGTTTGAGAGCTATGATGAGGTTAAGGAAGTGCTCTTGAGACGTTATAAGTTGTCACCCGAGGCTTTGAGGCAAATGATTCGGTATGCTAAAAAGGGGAATGAGTCACACGCTGACTTCGCGTTTCGTCTTAAAGCCGATTTAATTGAATAGCTGAAGGGCGAAGGTGTTTATGACGATCGTGATAAAGTGGTAGAATGCATTACATTGGAGCAATTCTACCGCTGCATCGAGGATGATGTCAATCTTTGGCTGCAGGACAAACTTGGTGAAGTACAGTTAAACAAGGCAGTGGAGTTAGCTAAGGAGTAATATTCTCGCCGAAAGTTGCATAGCAGAGCAGTGCGAGTTGAAAAGGATGAAAGGAAAGAGGGCTTTTCAAAGAAACCTGATCAACGGAAGCCGCGAATTTGCTACAACTGCAGAAAGGAAGGGCAGATCGCGATTAACTCTAAGCAAAAGTTTGCAACTATCCGAGAATCGGAAAACAAACGAAAGCCACAAATCCGTTACAACTGCAAAAAGGAAGGGCACATCGCGATAAAGTGTAAGCAAAAGTTTGCTTTTGCAACAATCTGAGAATCGGAAAAGAACATGCGGTTGTTAGAGCCATATCTCCAAGAAATTAGTGTGAATGGGAAACCTGTCGAGCACTTGGAGACTCAGCGGCAACCATGGACGTTGTCCATCCTTCGTTGGTGTCTCCGGATCACTTTACAAGAGAATGCGCGTAGATCAGGCAAGCCGCCGCGGAGCAGAGTGCTTGCTTACCAATCGCTACGGTTGTCATTGAAGGCCCGTTGGGCAAGCTTCGCACCGAAGCGGCTGTGTCTCTCGCGCTTCGCGATCGTTTTCCTTATGTTTTCTCTAACAACTCAGAGCAGCTTCTCAAAGGGCAGGGTAAATCGTCTTCTCAACTTAGAATACATGGCCCTCAAGCGATCACAAGCGTGGAAGCTTTCGCAGGAGCTTGATTTTGTTCAATGTGGTAAACTATCAAGTGACCTTGGCGGCGAGTCGACGGAACCTCAGAAAGGAAATTCTCCGTGTGAGTCATAGGAGCAGTCACTCGTGCGGCTCGTCGCCGAAGCGACCAGCGCGGTTTCCGTAGCAGGGGGAGACGACATGGCGCCATTGAGTCAGAGCGAGAGGGGTGCAACGCTCTCGCCTGTAGCGGAAAGTTGGAGAGTTGGAGCGAGCTATCGAGGGTTGATCGAGAGACGCTCATTCGAGAGCAACGTGAGGACCTCCCGATCAAAGCGCTAGTGGAAAGCCACATGAAAGCTGCACAAATGTTGTCGAAGGAGTACTACGACAAATCGGTGAAGAAGCGCGCTGTTGAAGTAGGAAGTCAGGTAATGCAGCTGCGGCCGTCCAAAAACAACAAGCTCGAGGTTCATTGGGAGGGGCCCGCCAAAGTAATATCGAAGCTTTCTGATAGCAATTATGAAGTGAAATTAGGAAGGCGGCCGAACAAAATTTACCACAGCAACTTGATGGAACCATGTGTTCAACGTCAAGCGGTCGTATATCTGCTGTGGAATGCTTCCGAGGAAGAGGGAGCAGAAATCTTGGAGCAGTTCAACCTAGAGAATTGGTTAAGTGAAGTCCAGAAGGAGGACCTGAGAAGGAATGTTTCTTTTTATGAGAAATCTGGACTCCTATATTGTAGTTACACACCTGGGCAACGTCGCAAGCATGAGCCGCTCTTGGTACCGCATAGGTATCGTCGCCTAAAAGTGGCCGGTTACCGAGATGAAGCATGATGCTCCAACAGCACAACTTTGACATTCGCTACAAAAAAAAAAAGCTAAATGCTAATGCAGACGCATTGAGCTGTGCGTTTAGTTAGTACATTTTCCCCCTTTCGGTTTCTCGCTGGCGATTCGGAGCAAAATTTTGACCTCATCGCGACCTTAGCTGAGCGCTCTTATCCAGAGTGAGCTCAAGGAGCCAACTAATGTTGTATTCTATTTCGTTACGTTGTTGTACGTGTGAAAATTTGAGTTCTCATTTTAAGAGTCTTGTGTGCCGCATATGTCTCTTGATGTAGAGGGAACGAAATTCCGATAGACACGCAGCTAGGTATATGTCGCAATATACTTTGTCTGGTGTTCTGTCGGGTGACCGAGGGCACTTGCTTGTGTCGTGTGTTGTCTGTTGTCGAACCGTTCTTGACAAGTTGCAGAACCATCAACAATTTCTGAGACCAAAAATCGTCAGAAGAGACTAGCGAAGCTGGCTGACAAGTTGTGGCGACAAGCCAGTGGAGCTGGGATCCGTCCTCAAGAATGGGATGTGTTCCCGGAACGAGTCTGGAGCTGCATTCTCCCCATGGCCCTGGAGGTGAACCTGGAGGGACATGGCGAACGAGCGCGCCTGACATCCAAGCCACGTGGAAGCAGCTCGTCTTTCCGGCGCATTGTCTGGCGGCGGGGGTGCTGTTATGCCTGCGAGTCCACAGCGAACGTCCATGCCTCTGAAAAAGGCCATCTGTGTCAAAACAAGGACGCGAGCCCGCCTGATGCGAACAACTCAATGGCGTCATCACGCGACGGTGCTTTTCTGCCGCGCACGCACAGTGAGTCACCTCAGGCAGCGAGCCCGTCGAAGCAATCGGCGCCTTCCTGTCTGGCGAGTCTGACGCAATGCGTGGCGACGTCACTCGTGCTTGGGTGCAGCCACGTGCAGCGCAGCGGCTCCAGATTCGATGAGAATGACGCGGCCCAGCGGCGACCCCTTTGGAGGATTCTGATCTCACGACCAGCGGCACTTCTGGTTGGACATTTGGTTACTCAAAGAATCCACCCGGTGCATATAAAAAAAGCCCTGCCGCGCTTCGCGAGCAGTAGTCCTATGTGTTAGAGAGGAGAGCTCGGCTCATCGGGTCTCTAAGCTGGCGGCCCCAGTGCCGAATTTGTAACGCCTCAGTATATATGCTGTACATAAACCTTGTTTAACTCACCATCGTCTCGTCCGCTCGTCCATCAGCTCTGCGCAGAAGCAGTCGCGAGCTAAGAAACCTACGCTACCAATGGCTGGTGACATTCTCGGCGGAATTGGAAGCAGTGGCGCCTTCGGGACCATGTTGGCGTCGCCGTCTTTCGTAACTGTGGTGGCAGCGGTGGGATTCATGGCGCCCTTCGTAACGTCGTCGGAGGCGCGCTTCGCAACAGCACTCTATCAAGGAGCCAGAGAGCATGAAATAAATATAATGAAAAATTACTTGGCGCATTTGTCTATCCTATTGCAAAATTTAGAAGTGTTGATCACGTTTTAAAGAGATCAAGATTCTAGGCAGGTATCAAACTGCGCTTGAGTTGATGGAAACCTATGGCATTGATTTGATACGTGGGGTTTGATGTCCCAAAAAATCATATAAATATATGAGATGCCGTGGTGGAGGACTCCGGAAAATTCAACCACCTGGGGTTCTATAACGTGCACCCAAATCCGACCACGCGGGCCTACAGCATTTTCGCTTCCATCAAGCATTTCCGCGGCAGCCAGGATCCGGTCCCGTGACCTGCGGGTCAGCAGCCGAGTACCTTAGCCGCTAGACCACAGCAGCGGGGCAAGCCTATGACATAAAAAGAAAGCAAAATGGTTTCGATTGATTGATATGGGGGCTTAACGAGCCAAAACCACCATATGATTATGAGAGACGCCGTAGTGGTGGGCTCCGGAAATTTCGACCACCTGGGGTTCTTTAACGGGCACCGAAATCTGAGCACACGGGCCTACTACATTTCCAACTTCATTGAAAATGCAGCCGCCACAGCCGTGTTCGATCCCGTGACCTGCGGATAAGCAGTAGAGTACCTTAGCCACTAGACCACCGCAGCGGGGCAAGCAGAATGGTATCGAAAAAAAAATTACGGCATATTCATGGGGTGAATGATGATGAATGGGCGAAGCTCCGGAGGGATTCATCGGTAAACTGTGAATCTTCCGTGTAATTCGCCCAGTCGATCATCATGTAAAGACGTGAGAAACGCTGTGTGTGTATATACACAAATCAACTTTTATTTGTTCTTAGACGATGGATGGCTTGCGATGTCCCTTCATTATGACGGCTTTATGGTCTGTGAAATGAAGGGAGAGCGGTTCCTGTATGGGTTGCAGTGGGCAATTTGCAAATACTAGGTCTATGCATGTTCCTCGGATCGTGGTAGGTTTCATATGGTCAAACGATATACGTCTGAGTGCATATCTAGAAGCCATATGTTGGATAAGCCAATTATTGTCTATGATAGCCACGTTAAAGTCTCCAAGTAGTACAAATGGTCCATTCTTGTATTTGTTCTCATAATTTCGTAACGCAGTGTCTATGAATGTCTTGATGTTCCCGGTCGACAGGTTGGGTGCGAGGTACATGGTCATGAGGACGATTCCAGAGTCAAAGAGTTTGATGGCTGCATATTCTCCGTTTTGGCTTTGACTCATGAGTGGTAGTCTGAGATCTTCAGCCCTTTCCGTTTGCCTCACGTAGATGGCGACACCACCTGCAGGACGTTCTGATTCATCGGTACACACGACGGGAACGTATCCTTTGATGAACAATCTCGTCACGTTCCACGTCTCGGTAAAGCACAGCACGTCGACTGCGGTCAGTATGGGGTCCCTTTCTATGTCAAGTGCGTGGGCATTGAGAGAGCGAACGTTGAGGAGGGCAATGGTAAACTCGTTGAAAGAGTCAACGTCTTCTCGCAGAGATCCTTGATACTGCTGCGTCACGGTCGGTAATCGATGTCGGCCTAGACGTTGAAACTCGTTCAGCATCGCCGTGTCCTCGTTCTTGTCTTTATGGTAGAACCGCTGGTCTCCTTTTGCATTGGTGAGGTAGAGGTTATTTAAGTTGGTGCAGCGACTGAGCGCGACGTACACAAACTTCTGGGGGTGCGTTTTATTATATTCATAGACAATTGACGAGTACGTTCTCCCTTGGGACTTGTGGACCGTAATGGCACTGGCCTGAACGAGGGGGAACTGCCTTCTCTTGCAGGCAACGCCAGTCTTGCGATCCAAGGTTAGGGTGGTAACACGAGGTTCGATGGGGACCCAGAAGGCGTCGATGACGTGATCACTCCGCTTGGCCTCATTCACCATTCGCTTGGACCGAAGACGAGTAAGCTTACCCGTGGTTGTGGCGTCGTCAAAGTGTAACCAGAGGCGTTTCGGCAAGTCGCCGTCGTTTACCGCTCTCTCGCACACCTTGAGAATGCCAACGGCCCCATTGACGAGACCGTCTATGACGTCAATGTTGGTGGTAATCATGTACGGTTTGCCGAGGACGATGAGAATTTCGCGAGGGAAGTTTGCAAACTCGGTGTGTGACATTTTCTCAACTTTTGCGATTGCCTTGTTTAGAGCGTCTTGGTTGGCGCACCCCAGGTAGGTATCTTCGGCTTGCAGTGAAACGACTTCTCTCCTCCTCGCTGTGCAATGAAAGTATTGAATTTGTTGACCTCTTCGTTGGAGTAGAAGAGTCGTATCGCCGAGGACGCACGAACCAAGACTTCTTCTGTGGTGACGAAGCAGCTCTCCAGTAGTCGGACCTCATCGTCCTGAAGTGCTCTTCCGTCTCCAATCTTTGTGAGCAGAGCCGAGAAGGAGGCATCGGATTGTCTGACGACTAGGACGAGCGGAAAGTAATCGAGGTAGTGCCATTTGATTGTGGCCCCGAAGAGCCCACCCGCTTCTCTGCACCTCTTGTACACCTCGTTTGCGCGGACGGGTGGTAACTGGCGCAAATCACCGCACATGATGACGTCGAGGCCTCCGAAGGGTTCGTCTAGCTTTTGGGTGATTTGCTTGAGGCGACAATCGATGGCATTGAGGTTATCAGACGACAGCATGCTAACCTCGTCAACGATGATGCACTTGACGTAACGGAAAGCAACTCGTAAGGTATTCAGTTCGCTGTCGCCCAATCCGAGGTCCTTCTTGTTGCGAGTGAGTTTGAAGGCAGAGTGCACGGTGGTTCCGCCTACAGCCACGGCCGCCTTTCCCGTGCTCGCGCAAATGACGAATGCATTGTATGGACCTGCATTATCGTTATAGCGGTTGTAAACGTCCATGACGAGCTTTAGGACAAACGTTTTACCGCATCCCGCAGGTCCTGTCAAGAAGACGCGCAACGGAAGTGCTCCGAGTGTCGTTTGCCTGTGGATGATTTCTCGGAGCAACTCGTACTGCTCCGCATTCATCATGCGCATGAGTCTGGTATATTCCTCTCTATCCATGACGTCTTGCCTTTTGCGCACGGCAGCACAGGGACTGGTGTCTGACGGCACGCATCAGGTCTTCGTTGGGCAAGAGGTCGGCGTCTTCGTCGGCGGGAACGGCGGCAACGACCGCGGCGTCAACGGCGGCCGCATCTTCTTCTCGTTGCTGCTGTATCCTGTGCTCTTCAATCAACTGAGCCACGATGTCGTCGTCGTTGCCGATGTTGTATTTGCGATGTTTGGTAGCAATCAGGTCCTTGTTGGCCTCGAACGTCTCGAGGTATTTGTTATGATCGAGAACGTCGACAGCCTCGTTCCTGAACGGTACGTAAAGGAGGACCTGCTCTCTCATGTAATCCTCTGGTTGATCTGCGACACTGTAATGGCGGTAGCGGATGATGATGGGGTGCTCGCGAAGACCGTATCCGCGTTTGTACTTGCTTGCAAAGTCGGCAAGGCAAACGTCTTCCATTTCGGGCGGCCTGCCCTCGTACCTCTGGACGATGTTGAGCTTCCAGACGTCGGTGGACGAGGCGCCAACGTTTGCCGATTCCTCGTTGGTCTTGCGTGCGCGCACTCGTTCCTCTGGGTAGCACGCGGGTATGTAGACGACCTCACGGCTCTTTTCCGACATTTCCTGACCCAAGAGGAACCAGGCCGCCTCTTGCGCGGACATTTCGACCCCTTTGAGCATGGTCACTCCCAGAGAGCGTACGATGGCAGAGTATTCCATTTCTGGCTTTTCTTCTACAATTTGCATTACGGCCTTGTGTAGGTTGGACATGCCGCGATCCGCCTTGTTGACGTAATCGACGACATACGTTGCACAGGCGTAGTGGTCTAGGATCACCTGAAGATCCATGTTGGAATCTAGGACCTTGGCGATCCAGGGGTCGGAGGGATTGACCATTTTTTGCGCCGGGGTGCGACGATGTAGAACGCAGGGACGCGTAAATCCGGCTCTCAAAATGTCCATGTATTCTGCGTCGGACTGAACGTCGAAGGTGGCGAGAAAGTCTTCCAACAAGACGAACGATCCCCTCTCCAAAGCGTCGTGCATCTTTTCGTACCGTTGCTTGAGTTTCTGACGATGTGCCTTCTCGGCCTCGTCCTCGGTCGGAGGAAAGGGGACTACAATCCTAGTGTCATTACTGGGCATGAACGGTGCTCCGAAACGGCACTTGGTGCGTCTCCGCTTATAGCAAGTGTGGGTATGAGCGTGCAGCTGGGTCCTGGGTCTCTTTAGAAGGTCTGTGTCGAGCGTGAGCAACGATTCGACCATTTCCAGCGTGCGCGGCATGTTGCCAGACACTTCCTCTTGCGGGGCGTTATCGAGCCACAGAATCGTGTGAATGTGTGCGCTACCACGCTGTTGGAATTCGACCCGCTTGAAGAAGTCTACCACAACATAGGGCTTGAACGGGGAGCATCTCTTATCTTTGAGTATGTTGAGAATCACATTGAAGATTCGATGGGTGTAAATTGCACACGCAACTGGGTCGTTATTGACCAGTTCGACGCGTTGCATGGAATTCAATTCTTCTACTCGCCTTTGTGAAGGGGGTCGGTCTGGGTCCGGTGATTCTACGAGGTATACCGAGGTATATTTGAGGAAACGACAACTCTTCGGCATACTCGTCAAAGAGCAGAGAGATGGGAGTCTGCCCTTCACCGGGTGCCACGTGGAGACTGTGCGTACCTTCGATTAGACCTATTTCATCAGCTGCAGAATGCGCCACCTTTCCCGCCACAGATTCCGCCGCAACGTCGCCGCCGCTGTTGACGCAGTTAGTGATGACGCAGGCTCCGTCGTCAGAGATCATGGTATGCGCCATTGCGTTGAGTGCAATCGCCGCCTGCATAGGTTCTTCCAGGTCGGTAACCTCTGGCGCCGGCTCGATCTCGTCGTCGTCCACGTCACCGTCGTCTTGCACGTTCGCGAGGCGGCTCCAATCAATTTTGATTTTGAGGTACTTGTATAACGGAGAATGCTTGAGGTGTTTGAGCCACTCGTGGATGTTACGTTTCTTAACGAGACCTTTCTTATACGACGGTTTGCACACGAGCAGGCGCTTGAGATGAACGTCGATGGCCACGTCGTCCGGAACGTTCCGAGGTAGGCATTGAACCGTGTTGGGGACGTTTATCGGAACGTTAACCACTTGCCCCTTGATGCCGTACTGTCCGCTTCCGTGCGTCAACCGCCTTATGCTCATGAACGGTAGACGAGGAGCGATCAGTCGTTCCTCAACGGGGTTCAGAGGCGGCAAGTGATCCGGTTTGGGTGGGTACGTGTAGCCATAAGATACGCTCATTGAAGGCACCTTTCCCGCCACTAGCGAATTCTTGCAGCTCGAGCAAACATTGTAGTCACCGCCACTGCTGCTGCCGCCGTCGTCGGCGGGGAACTCGCGCCGAAGCACGGCAATGGCATTACCCCGAGCCTGGTCGTTCTTGATGGAAGATATCGTGACTAGACTGTTCGAGAACCACAGTCTGTCACACACACACAGCTATGGCCAAACGAAACGTCCAGGAAGTCGCGCTTGAAACGCGCGTCGGCACCTTCGTGTTCTTTCTTGGCGCGTTTTGCAGAAGCCTCTCGAACTCTCGCTTCGGGGTTCGCCTGTCGATACGCACGCTTTCTCGCCGCTTCCCGTTGTGTGGCGTTCGGCAGGTCCTGTTCACGCCGCAGCCGTGCCGCTGCGGCCTCTTTTTCACGTACGGCAGGATCTAGGCGGCGGCGTCGCGCCGCTGCAGCCTCTCTTTCACGTACGGCAGGATCTAGGCGGCGGCGTCGCGCCGCTGCAGCCTCTCTTTCACGTACGGCAGGATCTTGGCGGCGGCGTCGCGCCGCTGCAGCCTCTCTTTCACGTACGGCAGGATCTTGGCGGCGGCGTCGCGCCGCTGCGGCCTCTCTTTCACGTACGGCAGTGATCTAGGCGGCGGCGTCGCGCCGCTGCAGCCTCTCTTTCACGTACGGCAGGATCTTGGCGGCGGCGTCGCGCCGCTGCAGCCTCTCTTTCACGTACGGCAGGATCTTGGCGGCGGCGTCGCGCCGCTGCAGCCTCTCTTTCACGTACGGCAGGATCTAGGCGGCGGCGTCGCGCCGCTGCAGCCTCTCTTTCACGTACGGCAGGATCTTGGCGGCGGCGTCGCGCCGCTGCAGCCTCTCTTTCACGTACGGCAGGATCTTGGCGGCGGCGTCGCGCCGCTGCAGCCTCTCTTTCACGTACGGCAGGATCTAGGCGGCGGCGTCGCGCCGCTGCGGCCTCTCTTTCACGTACGGCAGGATCTTGGCGGCGGCGTCGCGCCGCTGCAGCCTCTCTTTCACGTACGGCAGGATCTAGGCGGCGGCGTCGCGCCGCTGCAGCCTCTCTTTCACGTACGGCAGGATCTAGGCGGCGGCGTCGCGCCGCTGCGGCCTCTTTTTCACGTACGGCAGGATCTTGGCGGCGGCGTCGCGCCGCTGCAGCCTCTCTTTCACGTACGGCAGGATCTAGGCGGCGGCGTCGCGCCGCTGCATCCTCTCTTCACGTACGGCAGGATCTAGGCGGCGGCGTCGCGCCGCTGCGGCCTCTTTTTCCCGTACGGCAGGATCTTGGCGGCGGCGTCGCGCCGCTGCAGCCTCTCTTTCACGTACGGCAGGATCTAGGCGGCGGCGTCGCGCCGCTGCAGCCTCTCTTTCACGTACGGCAGGATCTTGACGGCGGCGTCGCGCCGCTGCAGCCTCATCTTTCACGTACGGCAGGATCTAGGCGGCGGCGTCGCACCCGCTGCGGCCTCTCTTTCACGTACGGCAGGATCTTGGAGGCGGCGTCGCGCCGCTGCAGCCTCTCTTTCACGTACGGCAGGATCTTGGCGGCGGCGTCGTGCCGCTGCGGCCTCTCTTTCACGTACGGCAGGATCTTGGCGGCGGCGTCGCGCAGCTTCACGGAGCGCTTCTGCCTCGCGCGCTCGCACATCGGGATTCTGTCTGCGAGCGTGCGCTGCTGCCGCCTTGCGCTCTCTCCGCTGTTGCAGCCTTATCCATCCGGCGACTCCGAGCGCGCGCCAACAGCGAACGGATTTTATTACAACGCTCCCCCTAGCGCACGTCGCCGCACGAAATCGAACGATTGCCTTCAACCAATGACACGCGCCATATGTGACATCATTCCTATTTTATAAGATCTCGCGTCTTTCATCAACTACAAGTACCGCTTTCTAGTTTATAACATCTTGCATCTTTTCATCATCAGCTACAAGTACCACCATCTAGTAAACACTACAAGAACTAAACGAGAGGTGGCTACATACAGGAGACGGTACCGTCATCTAGTGAACACTGCAAGAACTAAACTAGAGGTGGCTACATACAGGCTACAGGGGACGCACAGCCCATGCCCTAAGGAGCTTCGCCCCTAAAAGATTGCTTGATAGCTGATAGCGTAAAGCTGTGTGAAAACTGCGCATGTCTGTATGTTGTATACTTCTGGATTTGCGCTCATTATATTTAGTTCGAAGTGCCGCCTGTTCTTGTCGTTCTGCGTTTCTTTACTCTGTGTTCGCGTTATTTCACGGCTAAGGTATGTCAATAAGCGAGTACCATCTAGGCCAACAAACAGTCTTGATTAGCGTCAATTATAGTTACGTGCCACCAGCTGAAGTTGATTTAGGTAGCAGTGTTCAGGGCTACCGTTCTCCAAGCTGCCCCCCAGCTTATACCGCTTGCGGTGTTGCTAATATCCATCTTGCTGTGCTATCGTTTCGTAACTAGAAATAACTAGTTATATAAAACATATGCGGCTGTTCAACGGGTGTACATATTGCCGCGACAGGTTGGCCACGTTCAAGTAGCCTGCCGCTATCATCGTGGCAAGAGCACCAGCAAGACCCGGCTGGCATGCGCCATGCGTTCGTGCGCTCCGGCAACGAGGAAGAGAAAGACAGTTGGATGTGTGCCGCTCTGCTACTCGGACTTCAACGACCATAGTCATTAGACTCGTGGACACAAGTTCGCCCTAATATAAACTTGATGTTTTAGCCTGTCTGCCTCGGCATCGCTACAATATAGTTAGCGCCACTTGGTGACGATTCGCTCAGTAAAATTACAGCTGAGTCACCTTCCATGCGCATGCTTCGCATAACATCCATTCCCTAGGTATGTGGGATCTTCCGAATTTTCATTATTTATTTATTTTTCATTTTGCGTGATAGTAGTTACGAACACCAGTGGCAGCTGACAACTACGGTGCACGAAACCCATGTTGAGATCTCTTATCTAGCTTTCACTGTAAAACTATAAAACTATCTATGAAATAGTATTGAAAGAGTGGCGCACATTGACGTATTGCAGTTTTCGATTTTCGCCGAAAATAATTCCAGAAATATAGGCGCTTTCCTTAAGGCACTCCGCAAGTGGTTCAATGAGGGGGTCTGTGCCAACGACTACTTCTAGAGATGTCCATTTGTTTACTATTCATGTCGTGCCTTTGTGCAACGTTCAACCTCTCGCTTGAAACGCTTTACCTTGGTTTTAATAAAACATCATGAAATCTTCGGATGAATTATTGATGACCTTGTCTCACGTTTGTAAGGTAGCAGATGTCAACTTCTCGTTATAGGAATGCTAGCTCTTGTGGAAGAGACCATGCGAATCCATTTATTTCACGGAAACCATTCGACTTAAGCTGAATACTATTCAGCGCGTCGGGTTATAGAAAACTAAAGCCTTGCATAGTTATAGTGCGATCGACTTTTCTGTAGCTCATGACTTTGCCGTAAAAATAAATGTGCAAGTTTCATGCTGGTATTATACATGTGAGGTCTAGGATATGCATAACGCAAATGATACGTGTTCATTTTCAAATGCACGGAAATGTAGCTAACTTAGACTTAGTCTCAATGTAGCGGATTTGTAAACGGTCCAAAAATGTTGCTTTAACCATCTTTTGTCATTAAAGAAGTATACTCTTGTTTTCTGAGAATTTCACGTGTGTTTGCGTGCACCAAAGTAATATCGACCCGCCAGCTTTATCGACCAAGCGGGACTACAAACATATGAAGTATTACTCCACAAGTTTTGTTGGAATCCGTGTTTTTTTTCTTTAAAAATGCCGCTGCGTGCACATGACGGTCGTGGGTGCGGAAAAAAAACGGAAGTGGGTGTGAACTGGGAAAACGGATCTCGCGTGAACGCGACGAGACAAAAACTACAGACCAAAAGCACTGGCTTTATATATATTTGCTAGTTACAACGCTCCCCCTAGCGCACGTCGCCGCACGAAATCGAACGATTGCCTTCAACCAATGACACGCGCCATATGTGACATCATTCCTATTTTATAAGATCTCGCGTCTTTCATCAACTACAAGTACGCTTTCTAGTTATAACATCTTGCATCTTTTCATCATCAGCTACAAGTACCACCATCTAGTAAACACTACAAGAACTAAACGAGAGGTGGCTACATACAGGAGACGGTACCGTCATCTAGTGAACACTGCAAGAACTAAACTAGAGGTGGCTACATACAGGCTACAGGGGACGCACAGCCCATGCCCTAAGGAGCTTCGCCCCTAAAAGATTGCTTGATAGCTGATAGCGTAAAGCTGTGTGAAAACTGCGCATGTCGTATGTTGTATACTTCTGGATTTGCGCTCATTATATTTAGTTCGAAGTGCCGCCGGTTCTTGTCGTTCTGCGTTTCTTTACTCTGTGTTCGGTTATTTCACGGCTAAGGTATGTCAATAAGCGAGTACCATCTAGGCAACAAACAGTCTGATGAGCGTCAATTATCGTTACGTGCCACCAGCGAAGTTGATTTAGGTAGCAGTGTCAGGCTACCGTTCTCCAAGCTGCCCCCCAGCTTATACCGCTGCGGTGTTGCTAATATCCATCTTGCTGTTGCTATCGTTTCGTAACTAGAAAAACTAGTTATATAAAAACATATGCGGCTGTTCAACGGGTTTACATATTGCCGCGACAGGTTGGCCACGTTCAAGTAGCCTGCCGCTATCATCGTGGCAAGAGCACCAGCAAGACCCGGCTGGCATGCGCCATGCGTTCGTGCGCTCCGGCAACGAGGAAGAGAAAGACAGTTGGATGTGTGCCGCTCTGCTACTCGGACTTCAACGACCATAGTCATTAGACTCGTGGACACAAGTCGCCCTAACTATAACTTGATGTTTTAGCCTGTCTGCCTCGGCATCGCAACAATATAGTTAGCGCCACTTGGTGACGTTTCACTCAGTAAAATTACAGCTGAGTCACCTTCCATGCGCATGCTTCGCATAACATCCATTCCCTAGGTATGTGGGATCTTCCGAATTTTCATTATTTATTTATTTTTCATTTTGCGTGATAGTAGTTACGAACACCAGTGGCAGCTGACAACTACGGTGCACGAAACCCATGTTGAGATCTCTTATCTAGCTTTCACTGTAAAACTATAAAACTATCAATGAAATAGTATTGAAAGAGTGGCGCACATTGGCGTATTGCAATTTTCGATTTTCGCCGAAAAAATAAGTCCAGAAATATAGGCGCTTTCCTTAAGGCACTCCGCAAGTGGTTCAATGAGGGGCGTCTGTGCCAACGACTACTTCTAGAGATGTCCATTTGTTCTTTACTATTCATGTCGTGCCTTTGTGCAACGTTCAACCTCTCGCTTGAAACGCCTTTACCTTGGTTTTAATAAAACATCATGAAATCTTTCGGATGAATTATTGATTGACCTTGTCTCACGTTTGTAAGGTAGCAGATGTCAACTTCTCGTTATAGGAATGCTAGCTCTTGTGGAAGAGACCATGCGAATCCATTTATTTCACGGAAACCATTCGACTTAAGCTGAATACTATTCAGCGCGTCGGGTTATAGAAAACTAAAGCCTTGCATAGTTATAGTGCGATCGACTTTTCTGTAGCTCATGACTTTGCCGTAAAAATAAATGTGCCCAAGTTTCATGCTGGTATTATTACATTGTGAGGTCTAGGATATGCATAACGCAAATTGATACGTGTTCATTTTCAAATGCACGGAAATGTAGCTAACTTAGACTTAGTCTCAATGTAGCGGATTTGTAAACGGTCCAAAAATGTTGCTTTAACCATCTTTTGTCATTAAAGAAGTATACTCTTGTTTTCTGAGAATTTCACGTGTGTTTGCGTGCACCAAAGTAATATCGACCCGCCAGCTTTATCGACCAAGCGGGACTACAAACATATGAAGTATTGCTCCACAAGTTTTGTTGGAATCGTTTTTTTTCTTTAAAAAGGTCGCTGCGTGCATATGACGGTCATGGGTGCGGAAAAAACGGAAGTGGGTGTGAACTGGGAAAACGGATCTCGCGTGAACGCGACGAGACAAAAACTACAGACCAAAAGCACTGGCTTTATATATATTTGCTAGAACTCAAGCAGAAACAAAAGCTGCTGGCCTGGGAACACGCACGCAAGCTCGTGCGAAAATGGAAGGAAGCAGACAAAGGGAGAAAGCAGGGAGGCTAACCAGAAAAGCATCCGGTTGGCTGCCCTACACTGCGGGATTAGAGAAGGGGAAGAGAAATATGAGAATGAGGAGAGAGAGAGAGAAGACATAATGGAAAAGAGGAGAGTGAGGCAGTAAATTCACTGCGGCGTGATAATCGTGTCTAAGCTGAGAACCAGCTGCCTTGATGTCTTCGTGAATATTTCTCAGTATTTACGCTACGCTTTCATATGGAGAAATGGTCACGAAAGAGCTCTTCTCTTAGAAATGACGGCGTCCGCCTCAGTGTTGGTGTGGTTGGTTGTGAGTGAAGATTCATTTTTGTTCACTAACGAAAAATAAAGAATGCTGCGTATATAATAAATAAAAAATACATTGTCTCCAGCTAAAGAGAACCATGTGTATATTCGAAGCAGCAGACGTTAACGTTTGCACCGACGGCAGCGTTGACGCTGGCGCTCATCACGGCGTTGCGCAGGAGAGTAACGTGGGAAGGCGCAAAGCACGCCTGGATGGACCGGTGTTTCCTACTGAAACATGCCAATCGTTGCTAATGGTCAACGAGAGACAGAATACGTCGATAAGTCAGAGACCTGTAGTTCATTTTTTGTTAACGCGCATGCCGCGAATTTATATTGTTCAACAACGCCCAGGAGAAATCTTTCACCGGCACTACCTTGGAGGTCAAGATACAGTGCCTCTATATACGGGATGGTGTTGCGAAAGACGGACGATCCCGCCGAAGCCACCACTGTTGCGAAAGACGGGGACGCCAACACGGTCCCGAAGGCGCCACTGCTTTCAACTCCGCCGGGAAGGTCACCAGCCGTTTGGTAGCGTATGTTTCTCAGCTCGCGACTGCTTCTGCGCAGAGCTGATAAGACGAGCGGACGAGACGACGGTGAGTTAAACAAGGTTTATGTACAGCATATATACAGAGGCGTTACAATTTCGGCACTGGGGCCGACAGAGACTCGAAGAGCCGAGCTCTCCTCTCTAATACATAGGTCAACTTTTTCGCCTAAGACCGCCGACTCACACACATGTCGGCTCTCCGACATGGGGACTCCTCTCTCATAGGACCGCCGATCGCGACGCACCGCAGGGCTTCTTTTATAGCACCGGGTCCAACCAAAATGTCCATTAGAAGCGCCTCTGGTCGTCAGGCGGATTCCTCCAATGGGGTCGCCGCGCAATGCGTCAGACCACCAGACACGAGGACGCCGGCTCGCTGTCACGTGCGCTGCTGACTCAATGCACGTGGGCCAGAGAGGCGCCGCGCGTGTTCACGCCGTTGAGTTGTTCGCGTCAGGCGGACTGCGGGCTGGCCTTGACCCAGATTGCCTTTTTCAGAGGCACGGACGTTTGACGAGGACTCGCTGGCATAACAATGGCCAGTGAACGGTTGTGAAGCGACAGTAGCCGGTGTTTTAAGTGTGAATACACTTTAAAAGCTACCCCAAACCATCCACCGCCGTCGGCGACGTCCGCAGTCTTCTCTCTATCTTTCGCGCACCCCTCTCTCTCGCGCGCCCGCCTTCCTCTCAGTCTCCCGTTGAGAGCGGTCGTGCGATGGATGTCCCGGAGGCAACGCTACCATCTGGATATAAGGCGCGTTACTGACACCGATATCAGCGTCGCCAACGGATTTTAACTTTACTCCCCCTCATAGCATCACCCCGTGCATTCGCACTTAACCATGTTCCCCTCGGAGAAATGCTTGGGAGTTTTTTTTTTGTCAATATGAGAAAGAGGAGAGAGAGAGAGAAGAAATAATGGAAAAGAGGAGAGTGAGGCAGTAAATTCACTGCCGCGTGATAATCGTGTCTAAGCTGAGAACCAGCTGCCTTGATGTCTTCGTGAATATTTCTCAGTATTTACGCCACGCTCTTATATGGAGAAATGGTCACGAAAGAGCTCTTCTCTTAGAAATGGCGGCTACCGCGTCAGTGTTGGTGTGGTTGGTTGTGATCGAAGATTCATTTTTGTTCACTACCGAAAAATCAAGAAAGCTGCAAATATAATAAATAAAAATACATTGTCTTCAGCTAAAGAGAACCATGTGTATATTCGAAGCAGCGGACGCTAACGTTTACACTGACGGCAGCGTTGAAGCTGGCGCTCATCGCGGCGTTGCGCAGGAGAGGAACCTGGGAAGGTGCAGAACATGCAGTGATGGATCGGTGTTTCCTACTGAAGTACGCCAATCGTTGCTAATGGTCAACTAGAGACAGAAGACTTCCATAAGTCAGACCTGTAGCCGACTTTTGGTTAACGCACATGCCGCGAAATTATATTGTTCAACAACGCCCAGGAGAAATCTCCCACCGGCACTACCTTGATGGTCAAGATACAGTGCCTCTATATATAGCCAGTGAACGGTTGTGAAGCGACATAGCCGGTGTTTTCTATCAAGAGACTCGCTATAAGACACTGCCTGCGTTGGAGGTGCGAGACCATAGAGGGCGAGGGGACGCTCACGCACTATGGTTCTGTAAACGCCGCTGGGTGGGATGTCTACAAGAGAGAGAGGGAGTGAGTGTAGGCTAGCAGACGCTGCCTGCATCAGCGTTGCAAGGCGAGAGTGGCAAGCGTAGGAGAATAGGAGGGGATGCGCATGCGTAATGGGGGAGTTAACGCCGCTGAGAGAGATGCATAGGGGAGAGATAGAGGGAAAGAAGTGTAGGAGAGGCGAGAATGGGAGAGTTAGGCTGCTCATGCCGCATAACGAAATCACCTCGAGCATAAGACGCTTCGCATCTAAAATCTTCGGCTCTAGAGAAAATTGAACCCAGGCCTTCTGTGTGGCAAGTGGGTGCTACACCACAAAGCCACGTCATTTATTGACACTACTTGAACACACGCACGCACGCACATGCAAGTGGTATACTATAAACTGGCAACCAAAATGTTTAGTACAAAACAGTACGCTTCATGCAGCATCACAAAGAATTGCATAAACACGCCTTTTCCTTCGGCCAATGTCTCGTTCCGCGAGCATTTCTGAGCGCATATTTTCATTGTATACATAGAGCAGGTGTTTCATTTGCCTAGCTCTAAAAGAGCATCACTCCGATGCCACAGCTGGGCCATGTCGCTTCGTACAATGAACAGTAGCTCGCACTCACTCTTACGTGCGGTGATATGTGCACTACGTGCACTAGTAGGTCCGTGAGAGCTATACCTTGTACTGAAGCAGCCTTTTCGGGCGACTTAATATAACTTAGTGATCGCAGCACTCGATAAAGTCCCAAGTATCTTCTCATAAGCTTCTCGCATAGTCCCGGTCTTTGCCCAGCGTCCACACCCATACAGGTCAATGGCGTAGATTATAGAGACCTGTGCTGGACTCTTGTTGCTATATTTGCAGACGAGCGAGCTGCCTGGCTTCCTCCACGCATTGATTAAATGCGTCGGCATTCGGGGGGGGGGGGACTATTGTGTTTTCAGCCTTACCAGCAAGATGGTGCGACGAGCGCACGGCGGCTTTCATCTCTCACGCATATTTTGGCCCCACGAAAAGGAGGGAAGTGGACGATCTTTCACGCGCCCTTATCTCGCCGTCGGAGGAGGGGAGGATCGTACGTCTTGGCTGGCTTGGGCTTTACCTGGAATGATTCTGTTGTAGTTACTGGGCGCACAAAGGTCACTGCAATCATTCTGAAAAGTGCACCCTTTTCGCAAACGGAGACTGTGCAACGATTGCAGTTACCTTTGTGCGCCCGGTAACTTCAACAGAAACATTCCAGGGAAAGCACAACGCCAGCCAAGAGACGTACGATCGCCCCTACCGCGAGACAAGGGCGCACGAGTGAGCGTCGACCCCCATCCCTCTCCACGGGAAAAAGTGCGCGCTGGAGATGAGAGCGCGTGCCATGCGCGCTCATTGCGCCATGTCACTGATAATGCTGAAAACGATAGTTCCCCGCAGATATCCATTATCAGCTGTAAGTGGTAGATATAAATAGCTCTCCGTTTCAACATTGAAGGAAGGGCTCTTTCGTGGCTCAGTGGCTAACGCCCTGCACTCAAAAGCAAAAGGTCGGACGTTCGATTCTGCATGCCGCAGTCTTTCTGAATAATTTTTCTCTCCTGCGTTTTCAAACACGCATACAAAGATAAATAAATAAATAAATATATATATGTGACGCTTCACAGGGGAATGTGGGCAAGGAAGATGAGGAAGACGAAGGGTCAGAATAAACTGGTGTTCTGACTGACGCCATGTCTCATCCGTTACACTAAGTCGACAGGATCTACCGCAGCAACATCATGAGCCCACCAAAGAAGATGATCAGCCTGCCGAAATACACCGGAGCTGAAGACGACGTCCCTGTTGACAAGTGGTTGCACCTCTTCGAAACGAAGGCGCGCAACGTCAGCTGGTCCGAACGAGATCGCATCGACTGCATCAGCGAGTACCTGGAAGGTGAGGCATTCCGCTGGTACCTCACCGAGATTTTCGACGCAGAAGATACGTGGGAAGGCATCAAAACAAGCATGATATCACGATTTTCTGCACCTGTAGCGACCCTTTCCGCCAATTCATACACTGCAGGCTCAAAAGAGAACAGCGCATCAAGCACTACTACGAAGAGAAGACACACCTTGGTCGCCTCGCAGACTTAAAAGACGTTCACATAGTATCAGGATTGACTGATGGTGTACCTGAAGAGATCGAAAGGCGCCTTGCTGGATTGACGCTCACCACCCCAGCCAAGTGGCTTGCTGCTGCACTTCAAGCGGAAGACTCTGTCCACAGAGATGCTTCCCAACACTCGTCAAAACGGCAGCTCATGCGTCGAGAGCCTCATTCTACGCGACCATGGCTCCCTACAGGATTGATGCGCACCCCTCGCGGTGAGTGCCGACATTGTGCATCTGCTGGTTTGCCGAATCAGTTTCACTGGCACAATGAGTGCCCTCGTCGTGAAATGGTGTCTGCTCTAACTGACAACCAGGGAAACGAAGAGGGCGGCCCAAAGGCTCATTAATACGTTTTGGTGCACTTGTGAACGGACACAAGGTAAACGCAACTCTGGATACAGGAGCGACTATTACCTGTATCAATGAAGTTGTGTTCAAAAAACTCAAGCTGCAGTTGCTCAAGGATTCATGCATTAGTGTCCAACAAGTCACCTCAACCACAAAAACTTTGGGCCGCGTACACATACAGTTGGAAATAGGGAAGTTAAAGCGGGCAGTCCAAGCACACGTTCTACCAGGCATGAAGACTGAATTGTTGCTAGACCTGGACAACGCCTCCTTTTTCAACCTATCACTGGATTTAAACACGATGACTTTGTTTCAAGACAACAAAGCTTTGCATAACTCCTTTCAAACACAAAAGTGTCTTCAGCGCCGATACAACCCCTCTCCAAACCGTTGATGTCACGCACCTTCCACCATCGCAACAAGCTGCTTTGAGAGAGGTGCTTCACAGTTACGAAGACATTTTCTCAAAGTCTCAGATGGACTTCGGATGTATCGCGGAGGAACGACACTGCATTGCCCTCAGCAACAACGTGCCTATCCACAGACCACCGTATCGATGCTCCCTGGCAGACAAAGAGGAAATTGCCAAGCAAGTGGACTTACTTCTCAAGCAAGGTGTAGTGCGTCCATCTTTTTCCCCATACGCGGCTCCAGTCATTCTTGCAGAGAAAAAAGGTGAAGGACGCACACGTTTATGCATTGATTATCGAAAGCTTAACTCTGTCACTGTGCCTGACTACCAACCTATTCCGCGTATAGACGATGTTCTAGACTACCTGGGAAAATCGAAATATTTTTCGACATTGGATATCACATCAGGCTATTGGCATGTCAAAATGAACCCAGAGGACATCCCAAAAACAGCTTTTGTCACACCGAATGGTCATGATGAGTGGCTTGTTATGCCTTTCGGTTTGAGAAATGCTCCTGCTACATTCGAAAGAGCTGTGAAATCAGTTATCAGAAAACATAACTTAAAGAATGTCGTTAATTATTTTGATGATATCGTAGTCTTCTCCGACACATTTACTGAGCACCTACAGCACCTCCAAGCTCTATTGCATGCCCTAAAAATGGAGAATATAAAACTTAAATTGAAGAAATGTCATTTTGCCCAAGATTCTATTGAATATCTGGGTCACAGAGTGTCGCACGGTACAGTGTCGCCTATACGAAAAAACATAGAAGCTGTATTGCGATTCCCAAGACCGAAATCCCCGAAAGAGCTTCAGCGTTTTTTAGGCACCACCAACGTTTACCGCCAGTTTATACCGCACTTCAGTGACATAGTTTTCCCACTTACGAAGCTGTTGAAGAAGGACACACCATGGGAATGGGATTCCTCATGTGAACAAGCCTTTGAGAACATGAAATACTGTCTGATCAAAGAACCCATTTTTTCGTGCATCACCGCCATCTTTGCAGCAGGAAAACCCAAGAAGTTCCTATCTGATCGTGGACCAGCTTTCACAGCTGGAAAATTCAAGCAGTTTCTAAAACGCAATGGTGTCCACCAATTGTTCACATCCTCCCAACACCCTCAATGTAATGGCATGAACGAACGTACAAATCAGACTATTGTAACCCGGCTAAAGTGCAAAATGAATGAGCAGCCACAGAAGTCTTGGGTCAAACATCTTTCGGATGTTGTCGATGAATACAACAGAACCCCACATGAAGTAACACGATATCCACCATCGTACCTAATGTATGTAATTCCTTCATAAGACACAATTTTAGACGCACCAATGGAGAGTGTGCAAGAAGCAAGGAAAAGTGCAATCAAGAACACGCTTGCCTATCATGAGAAGAACAAGATAATCTACGACAAAAAATTCCTACCACAAGATCTCCAACCTGGTGAATTGGTCCTCTACGAAACACCTTGGCACCCGAACAAAGGGAAGCTCAGTTCAGTCATGGAAGGACCTTACACAATTCTTCGCAGAGTCTCTCCTGTGAACTATGAGATCGATCGATGCGTAGCTCCGTTAAGCAGAACTACTGATATTGTGCACGTCAACAAACTGCGTCGCTACTATTGTCCCAATAAGTTGACGCTCTCACGGAGGGAGGGGGAAACGTGTGACGCTTCACACAAATGTGTGACGCTTCACAGGGGAAAAGTGGGCAACGAAGATGAGGAAGACGAAGGGTCAGAATAAACTGGTGTTCTGACTGACGCCATGTCTCATCCGTTACATATATTTACGTTGACACCGGCGGAAATATCAAGCCGAGAGTGTCCATATCATTGCTATCGCAATAAAATACCACAGGGCTTTTTAGGCTGTCGAAAGGTGTGGATGGTGCTGTAATAACACCTGCACAGGAAGTGGGTTGGCAAGTACTTGTCTCTATAACCAAATCGAGGACAGCGGCGCAGCAGGTGTTCGCTATTTCCATTGGTGCTGCAAACATCGCATGCCGCACTATCAGTCGGTCCTATTAACGAGGTTCACGCTTTACTGAGCGTAGCTCCCAGCCGAAGGCGATAGAGAAGCGAAGCTTCACGTTGATGTAGGCTGGGTGGAGGCCGGAGTTGTAGTGAGTCAAGTTAATGTAGTCTAGTGCATTGTATGCTTGGTGTCTTCCACTCAGTCAGTGTAACAGCGGGCCAGTTGACGAATCTGCCTCGCAGCGTCCGCTCTTAAAAATTGGAATTCGAACGCCATATGCTTCGTGATGTGACACGCGAACCGCACGATCTGCGGAAGCGTTTCTGCTGATACCATAATGCCCAGGCAACCACTAAAATGACAATGTCGTGGCCTTTTTGTATTAAGAAGTATGAAGTTTCACGATTTTAAATGTCAACTGGTCGTGTCATCCGAGTCGGGGAACTGACCGCAGGCACTGTAACAACGGTTTTGAGTCAGAAAACACGGCCCATTTATTTTGTCTTTATTTAAAACTGATGCGTTCCAGTGCACTACGCAGAGCCGTGAGTTCTTTCACTGTGGATGTCATCGCATGGGAAGTCTTATAACGCAGAGTTACCCCTTGTGATGGTATAACCACTGCACCACCAGAACTTGACGACGTAGTCGAGCCATCCGTGCAGATGTGCACGTGCTTACTATATAGTTCAGGTCCAGTGGGAATAGTGACATTAAAGGTCGACGACAAAGCTAGGCCCTAAGGTCTACAATGTCTTCGTTGAGGTCACCGACCATGTAAAGTGATTGTGCTTGTAGGTGTTTCATATTGTTTCGTCACAATTATGACTGATGTTAGTCAATTTTAAACTGCTTTTTTTTTTGTCTCGCACAGCCACACGTTACCCTAGCGTTGCCGTATATAATGTAACCGTGGCAACGGACACGGCGGACAAGCCTCGCATTAAGGTGATTCGCTCCTAAAAGCAGACCACCTCCTCGGCTGTGCATGTCTGAGTATTTTTTGTCTCAGCGTAGCGAGTAAAGTAGCCGGTCACCATAATAACCCAGTAGTTACCCGTACTAGACGTAAAAAGTGACCCGAATGGTCCATTCGCATCTGGTCAAACAGTGCTCGTGGGAGCCAGATCCACCTATGTTTGTGCAAAAACCTCTGCTTGTGAAAATGTACATGGTATATTATGTGAGCTAATGTTGATTTTGAAAGTTAATAAGCATGTAATGGTTATAGCTGCTCGGGTACAATGATTCTGACGCACGCATCCACTGTCTAATGTCGGCGAAGGAGACGTAAACAATTGATTACATAAAACATCGAACTTTAACACATGAAAACCAGTTTCTCTCGTACACACGTGCAAATAACGCTAAGATGCACAGTTATTTATTTTACTTTAATTAGGTAAGACGTTCATTTAGTTATTTTGCAGAAGACATCAAAACAAGAAATTCAATTTCACTTTCTTGGCACCCTCATCATAACCATGCTTTGATGTCACCTAAAATCTTGCGCTAAAAGAAACCAGCTGGGCTACGAATGAAAAATGGAACAAATAAAACAAATATTTAGGAATAAAGCTTTTATAAATACACAAGACAGGCAACATATGCCGATGTAGCCCGTTTGCACTTTCGGGTAGTGTGTGCCATATTGTATGCGACAGCCCACTTTTGTGTATCTACTAATACGCCTGAGAGTCTGGGACAAACAGATACCTCCCAGCGGACACGTAGTCGCGTTTCTACACGGCAACTGCATTAGATGAGGAATTAATCACTGGCGCTGAAGTACGGAGTTCCTCCGACAAAGGTGCCACAGTACACTCATTATTGTGCTCGCCATCTGTACCTCCTTGCTAAACTTTGCGTGTCAAGGCTTGAACCGTGTCCTTCCAATGCACTTCATGTGCAATATCTATTGTCGTGAGTATTTTTTTATTTACGTATAGCTTTTTCATGCATTGATTTATAATTATGTGTCATTTTGTTCTTCCCTTGTTCGTATTGCCCTGCTATCATCCTTATAAAAGTGTCTTGGTTCACTACATCGCCATAATTTTAACGCGATAGCGTTAAAGAGTTCTTTTAGCAGAGAGAAAGAGAGAGAGAGAAGAAAAAATACCAGAAAGTTAAGGAGGTTAACTAGACTAATTAACCTGTGTAAGTTAATTTCTGTGTAGGTGTAGCTGTCGTTGGTTTGGAGCAATAAACACTCTAGGCGATTGAAAAATAAAAACATACAAATAAAGTAAAATGAAATAAAAATCTTATGTTCGAGTGTGAATTGAACCCAGGCTGCCTGCGTGACAAGCAGTTTTAGTAAAAGCAGGGTTTATCTTATAATGGCATCGAACCACACAAGCACACACACGATGGACGACCCATTACAAAGCACTCGGATACATTTTATAATCATAAGCTGCTAAAGAAGAAATTTTTTTCTGTTAATAAAAAAAAACTTAGTTGTGAGTTAAGTGCTTTCCTGTCTATTTTTAGTTTTCTGGCCTCGTTTCACGTGTGAACAAAGAGCCTTTGTTTTAAACATGAATGTATTAAGGCGTAGGGATGATTCAAGCTTGTACGAGCGGAAGTTGCTTTTAGGCCACAGTGTATCGCTGCCAAAGAGTGTGCAGTACTGGTTTCATACGTAAATACCTAAGCGCGTCAAAGTCCAGTCGCACAGTCGTTCCAGGATACACACAAATAATTTGCTGCCACATGAGCACGCACAGCAGAAAGCCAGAAATAAGCACGTGGATTTTACGCCCATGGGCTTTCGCATGCCTAAACAAACGAGTAACAACAGCGCATTGCATTCGCCCGATAGAGAGAACCTATCTCAGTTCATCACCAGCAAAATCAATGTTCATCCGTGAGGACTATGCCGTCGCACCGACGCAAGCTGGGAGTAAGTATGCGACGCCCTCTCGAATGAAAAATGAAGACCTTGTAAAGCTAAAGGAGTTCAAACATCTCTCACTCTGTTGGGGAGTGCAGTTGTCACGTGTCATCGTGCACGTGTCATCGCCCAAAATAATTCAACTTGGGATTCAGACGGAATAGAAAAAATTATTTTACGTGATGTTAATCTGTGGTATTAAAAGCTGTAGTAGCAGTAGCAGCAGCGGTATTAGTGGTCGCATTAGCAATAAGAGTGGTAGTGGTGGGCCTTGGCGCTCACTTATCCATAAGTGGATGCTTGCATCGTAGTTGATGTTTCTTTTGGGCTAACAATAAACCATCCGACAACACTTGCCACATGCGATCCTGCATTACTCCTAACGAAGACGGCACAGATGATGCGGGTTCGTGTTCCTGACATTTCAACTTAGATTAAAAAAAGTAGACTTATATTAAGCCGCCACAGCAGGCTCGTAGCCAGGGAGGTACCCTACAGGCACCCTTCATGGTTTGTTTTGCCGATAATAAATAATGAGATAGGTCTGTTTCTAGAATAGTCAAAGCCTTCAGCAAAGGTAAAGTCTCACACACAAAAAAATCTTGCTACTGGTCTGCATCACGGGTGAATTCCTTGTAGCCTTGGCGTCATAAGAACTCGTAACCCAATCAAAATTGCAGTGGTCTAGTGGTTATGGCACTTGACTACTGACTTCGAGGTCGCGGAATGGAAATCCGGCGGTAGCAGACGCATCTTCATCGAGGAAAATGGCTGGAGACCCGTGTGCTTGGATTCAGGGAGATTTAGAGAGATAGAAGAAACAGGAAAAAGAGTAAAGGCAATGATGTTAAGCACTCTAAAAAAAAACTGCCTGCTGCCGCTGGAGACGGGCATTAAAATTTAGAGAAAAAGGGAGGGCAAGAGGGAGAGGGAGGCCGACACACTGTATCGCCCTCAAGATATAGACAGCCATTGGTGTATAACAGCTAGCGCCGGTTTGAGCAAGTTTGTGCTTCTAGAATTTGAACTAGTGATTGTATTTAGATGCACGTTAAAGAACCAAATGTGCTCCAACTCAGAGAGTCCTATATGTACGGTGACTCTCGTAAATATACCAGGCTTTTGGGAGTTGAACCATAACAACTACTGTTATATTTACCAATTAGTGGACGTCAAATATCTTTATCAGCAATGCTCTTGCTTTGCGTGTACATTGTGCGATGATAAATTTCACTTCTACCACTGAACAAACTTTCCTTATTAGAAATAAGTAAAGCTGTATGTATTCTGTCATTATATGAGGCTTTCTGGTATGGTCAGTGCCAGTCTCACGCACCAAATGCCCCATTTAGACACCGTCAAACGACGCTTTAAAGCACCTTTGTCTCCACGGAATTAAAGTTTTCGCATTGTGCACAGTGTCATGTATCTTTGCGCAAGCACAATATTATACAGTCGTGTCATCAATTTCACCGTAATGTGTTGCTCCGAATCGCAAGGGAGAAATTTTGTCTTAAACTGCGCAATAGCAGAATCAGTTTGGTATTGCACGAGGGCAGCCATGCCACGCCGCTTAAATTTCACGGTTTTCAATTTAGCGTCCTGAACACACCTAGTTGGAACAATAGTTTTGCTAAGAAAGAGAAACAAACCATCAAAACATAAAGGCAATCGAGAAAATCGAAACGCGTCCAGCAGTTGTGGCCAGATGCATTCTCTTTCCAACTTATCAACCCGTGAAATTTGGCTCTTGCGAAACGCCTTATAACACGATTATTTACGGCGGCCAGGGGAACCAAACTAAACGAATTCTTGAGGAGTCGCAAAACTTTAAAGCTCTACCCGTGTCAATTCCCTTGTTTCCTATGAGCTGGCATAAATGGTCGCCGAAGACTGCTTACTTTGTTTTTAAAGAGAAATCATTTGAGATGGTAGTATTTTTATTTTTGAAATAATGTTATTTTGCTAAATGAAATGTCCTTCTAAGCGTGTATGAAGTGTTAACGTTGTGAATGACTTGACAGCTGTATAATTAATGAGTTAGGAATGTAAGAATGCTTATTTTGCACTGCGATGCAGCAAGCGACTTCACAGCAATGTTTATAGCAATGCTTATAGCGAGCGATGTAACAAGCGAGTTTTATTACAGAATGCGGACATGCAGCTGGAAACTTTTCTCCTTCAACAGCTTGTGCAATGTTCGAAGTTTGTGACATGTGCGCGCACTACAGCAAGTAAAACCGAAGAGAATTGGGGGCTGCGTCTGCTGCGAAAGACACCTGACGCATTAATAGGGGGCGACGACGCATTTCCAATAGCCCGTGGTGTAAAAAAAACTACTGTTTGTTGCAACCATTGCAGACAACGCTCTCTTTTTATTAACGGTGCAATCAGATAGTGCCCGCACAGTTCAGGTGTGCCGAGTAAAAACGAAACCAAAAAATGTTTGTGGCAGCCAAGAACGTAATAGCGGATGGCGACTGCACCTTTCTGAGCAGCCTCTCTCCACAAGGGATCAAACACGATGGCAAACACAAATAATAAAAGAGTTCTGGCCTGCCTGTCGTTGCCAGACGGTCCACGGATGACGATTCAGACTGCGCCACATCGTTTCGGTTTTCCGCAAACGTTGTTCTCACTCTTTATCGTCGCATGTTTGCGGTGATTCGTGCTTGGCGCACTCCGAGGGTCGTGCGAAATAACCAATCCTCATAACTAACGAAGGTCACATTAACAAACTTTTACTGTAATAAAGCGATAGTGTTCAAAAGCCCTTGTTGCATCGCGACGCTAACCACAATGCGACAGAGCAGCCCTTCTCCAAAATATTAACAGCCAGCCATTTATATACGTACACCATGCCATCGACCATACCATGCAGAATGCGCTGGTTCTCGCCCGATCACCAAAGCTAAGCAGCATTGGGCTCAGTCGGTACTTAGGAGATATTCATGTACACCATGTGCAGCTGACGATCCTAAGAGCACGGCAACTTCAGCGCGTTTCCGTCATCAGTCGCGAGGTGGCGCACGTCGTGCCGCGCCCCCTTGCGTGTCGCTGTTCGGGCGCGCCTCTACATGGCAAGGTCAAAGCACTGATCTCCACTAGGATTGCTGGATGGCGCTTCGAGCTCTCCGGCGCACGGCCGCCGGAAGTTCGAGCTCTTGTCCCGGAAGTCGGACAAATGGCCGCCGTTCCAGCATAGCGCGTGCTACGTATGGGCTGGTTTCGCGCGCATTCCGCTAAATATGCCTGCTTGTTGCGCCGTCAACTGCACCAGCAGACCAGAGAAGTCGTCTGGGAAGACGTTCCACTTGTAAGTATTACAATATTCTGCGCGACGTGCGTGATACGCAGCGAAACGCAAACGTGATATCAGTGTCGTTGTTAAGCTGTGGCTCTTGTTACGCAGGTTCCCACGCTCTAAGCCGGATTTATATCGGCGTTGGGTGGTAAACTTAAGAAGGGACAAATGGACTCCATCCCCAGGTAGCAGTCTCTGCAGTGACCACTTTACTGACAACTGTTTTGACAGAACGGGCGCACGAACTCGGCTACAGCCTGACGCCGTGCCCACCTTGTTTTCTTTCCCGAAGCACCTGGAAAAGGTATAGTACGACATCTCGGCATTTTGGTATAGCGGCCCGGAAAAAAAAAGCATACTGTTCGGCCATCGCAGTTCGCTCGTTTAGCGTTCGTATAACAACAGTTGATGCTACGTTTATTAGACACTGAAATCGCCTGAATGGGCGCTACCTTCTTTCGTAGTTCATCTGCTGAGTCACTTTAAAAATGACGCCCTACAAATTAGCTCGGAGCACAATAAAATCTACATATAGCTGTGAGAAGCTGTGGTTGAGAATTTGTTTGGCACACTTACTCTGAAAACCATGTACTGTAAGCAATGAAACGGAATTGGAAAAACATGTCCATTACGTTACGAAGCGCGAGGTCATGAATTTTAAGTGCCCAATTTTTTCTTTCAATTTCTGAAATGCTCCTATCTGCGTTATATATCTCAGTGGTGCTATGATAGCTGTCTAAGATGCTGGTGGTATAATTCAGAAACTGCTAGACTGCTATAATATGCTTGACGCCAGCATATTTTTTTACTTACAGCATTTTGCACTCGCAGTAATAAATTAGCATAATTAACTGTGAATGAAACACGGCTGTTTCAGAGGACTGCTGAGAGAAAGCCGCCTAAGCAGAGAACTGCCATTGTGGATGTGACCCCAGTGGAACAGCCAAACGACAACACTCCAACCACGGTGCAAGAGAACTCAGCCCATGCAAGTTGCCTTTTTTTGTACTACGCTGCCCGAGTGCAGCTACTTGGTCCGTCCTCGGTTGAATGTAACTAGTCCGATGTTAGTCAGGCCACTTTCTTGTAATCTCGTGGTAACCAACACGATAACTTTGTATACATTACGCACACTAGGATAGCATCCAATTTGAATCAAGTTAGTAGTCCTGGTATGTTCTGTAGTCATAGCAGAACATTGGTTTTATTCATGGCTGCAGCACCAGTTTTTCTAATCCAGGGAAAATATTGAAATTCCTGTCTGATGTGGCATTTCTCGAGTGCACTGGTAAATGAAGGGGACAAAGTTAATTTCTAAACTCCCTTGTGCACCTGGTTGCTTATTTTCTGCGTTAAACCACGTAAGCTACGAACAGATGCCTGCTTTACAAAGACTGTCATATGATGAGTGGTTTTTGTGAAAGGTGTCTTTTTCAACAGCTTTAACTTTCACTGTTTTGTTTTCAGGTCGCCGAGCACAGCTATGCAGTCCTTGACACGCCAAAAACACTGAAGAGGAAACTGGATGCTTGCACAGATTCAGCGGCGACAGTGAAAAGAAAGCTGAAGCTCAGCCTTGAACGAGAACGTCGGTTAAGAAGGAAGGTCAGCTCATTTAATGAAATAATTGATGACCTCAAGCACAAGCAGCTCATTTCAGAAGATGCCTCGGCAATGCTTGAAAGGTGCTTCATGGGGATCCCCTTGGAAGTTACGAAACGGTTGCTCAAGCAAACATCCAGTGAAGGCGACAAGTCGTCTGTTAAGTTAAGCCGAGACAAATATTTTCCTGCACTGCGTGCATTTGCACTCACGCTACAGTTTTACTCGACAAAGGCATATAACTATGTCAGAGAAACATTTCAATGTTCCTTGCCACATCCATCGACTATAACTAAATGGTATAGCTCCATTAACGGAGAACCTGGATTCACAAGCGAAGCAATCAACGCCATCCGAGCAAAAGCCAGTGAGGCTAAGAAGAACAACAAACAGCTTCTCTGCAACCTTGTTGTTGATGAAATGGCCATTAGAAAGCACCTTGAATAGGACGGCAAAAAAATTTCGAGGCTACGTGGATATTGGCAATGAAGTGGACGATGACAGTAACGCAGTTGCGTCTGAAGCCCTTGTTTTCATGCTCGTATCTCTGGACTCCCACTGGAAGGTACCGTGTGGCTATTTTTTGATCAATGGTCTTTCAGGAAAAGAGCGTGCGAACATTGTGAAGCTCTGTCTGACAAAGTTGCATGAGACAGGAGTGCACGTGACATCATTGACATGTGATGGTCTCCGTTGTAACTTTACAATGTTCAAAGACCTGGGGGCTTCCGTTGAAGATGCATCAGCGATGTCAACATCATTCCCTCACCCTGTAACACAAGAAAAGGTGTATTGCCTTTTAGACGCATGTCACATGGTCAAGTTAGTTAGAAATGCTCTTCCTGCTCTTGGGTGCCTCAGGGACGCATCAGGCGCATCGGTGGGCTGGGACTACATTGTCCAGCTACAAGAACTTCAAGAAAAAGAAGGCCTGCATGCAGCAACAAAACTACGTGCTGCACACATTCAGTGGCAGAAACAGAAGATGAAAGTCAACCTTGCTGTCCAGACTTTAAGCACTAGTGTGGCTGACGCCATAGATTTTTGTCGTGAAGACTTGCAACTCCCACAGTTCAAAAATTCAGAAGGAACTGTGAAATTTATTCGAATGTTCGATAAACTGTTTGATTTCCTCAATTCACGCAACCCAGTGGCGAATGGTTTCAAAGCGCCGCTCCGACCTAGCAACAAGGGAACCTGGATGAACTTCTTCGAAGAAGCCAAGGAGTACATTAGGGGGCTGACTGACGGATCAGGTGTTCCCATTTTCAGGACGCCCAGAAGAACTCCATTTCTAGGATTTCTGGTGACCATTGAAAGTGTCATCGGTCTGGCATCCGCGCTCCTCCTCTCGGACAATGCTCCACTCCGTTACTTTCTTACTTACAAGCTTTCACAAGACCATATTGAACTGTTCTTTGCCGCTGTGCGTTCTAAAGGGGGCTGGAATAACAATCCCACAGTCTCACAATTTGTGGCGGCATACAAGCGACTTGTCACACACAACCAGGTGAAGGGTGGGCGAGGGAACTGTGAGTCTCTTGACAATACGCGCATACTGTACGTGAGCAGTCAGTTTTGCTCCAACGATGAGCTCGACATGGCCACAGCAAAGCGAAGCGGCACACAGGACCTCATGCAAGGCATAGACCTACCCGACGAGAGCGAGCTGGATGTCATAGTTGAGGATCTCCCTGCACTGTCTCCGTACCTTGGAAACGTCGTTGGTTACATCGCAGGGTTCGTTTGCCGAATGGTCAAACGTAAAATACCTTGCGCAGTATGCTACTCGGCCACCATTGCCGAGACATGTGGTTCGGCACTCCTGAACAGAAAAAATCGTGGAGGTCTTTCCAAGCCGTCGTCATCGACAACGTACATCTGTCAGCTGACTGAAAAAGCTGTTCGACTGCAGGAGAAGGTTCACGACGGAGGCCTTCCCAAAAAGAATGCAGCTGACACTGTGACAGCCAAGGTTATGGCAGAACTTTCGGGAGTGCTGAGCACGAAAAAGCTCTATCCGGAACTGCATGGCCATATGTTCGAATCAGCAGTTGACTCCAACCACTTTGTGCGTCTTGTTAAATGTGTCATCGGCTGCTACGTGAAGATCAGGATGCACCATGCCGCGAAGCAAGCTACTGCAAAGATAACAGGACCAAACATCCGCAAGCGACTTGCAAAGTTGATTATTTTCAGTCACCAGTGAAGTGATGTGACGTGGCATTTCTTAAGTGCTTCAAGCGACTTGCAGAGTTGATTATTTTCAGTCACCAGTGAAGTGACGTGACGTGGCAGTTCTTAAGTGCTTCGAGTACAATAAACACGTGAAATCCATCTTTGTACATGTATGCCTGTTTTGTTTTCAATGGTGAGGCAGCAAGCATACTTAAATATTAACCTGCATGCACTATTGTCAACCATCTCCAGGCACTGCATTGTCAGTAACAAGGACACGTGCACAAACGTTCTGAGTAAATGAGTTTTTCGTACAATTGCAGGCCTCTCAATTCAAATGAAGCAGTTCCACGCCTCCTCCTTTATCATTCTTTAAGGGTTACACTAAAATGTCCTATTGAAGCCGTAACCACTAGGCAAATCTAAATCTGGATAGACCAGTTTTCATTAGGCACTGCGTGTGCGCAATGGGTGGGCGTCCCTGAAAACTAGCAATAAATGTGTTCATAAGCTAGAAATTTTCCTTCAAGAGAAAGGGCGATACTTTTTGTCAGGCAATGATGAGAAAGCGCGTTTTAAAAGAATTTACTTTGACCTGCTGGTTACACATATATGCTTGAATTCATATTGTAAAGGGTTCCGATGTACTAACCTTCAAAGGTAAAACAGGAGCAAGCTGCACACAGCCAATTCAGGATTTTTTTTTTGGCCGGCACGTAGCAAACATCAAATCGGTTATTCTGTTTCAGGCAGCTTCCTCCGCGTTGTTATCGAACTCGCTTAGCTAGTTGATTTTCCGATAATCCAAGGCCTTTCACGGCTGTTGATTTATTGTTTTCGACTAATACAAGCCCCTTCATGACTGTTAATTTATTGTAAGACGTGCCTCCTAACACGAATCATAAAGTCCACTCGCCAGCATAAATCCCGTTCGAGCTGCGTCGTCTCCTCTCGAACCGATACCTAAGTGACATTTTTGTTCTCCTTCGCAATTATAAACTGCTTCATATTAACGTCGCATGTTTCGGTATAGCATAAGTTGTGATCTGAACGCGATGTGTATCACCAAAATGCAATTAAGTGAGAACAAAATGCAAAATGCGTCAATGGGAACGCTGATCAGCGGTTGAGAAGCGTAGCAGACGCTCAACTTCCGGGACGAGCCATTGAACTTCCGGTGGCCGTGCGCGCGCCAGGCCGCGACAGCGGCGAAGCGCCATCCAGCAACCCTAGTGGAGATCAGTGGGTCAAAGTGCTCGCTAGCGTAGTAGGTGCGCGCGCATGCCTTTGTCGGAATTCGGGTGCTTTGTACTTCTTATGCTTGCACCGCAAGTGTGCTTGAAGTTACAGTAGTTAAAGAGAGCACGAACGTCCTTTGCCTTGCTGCCGCAGCCGCGGTTACGAGAAGAGTGCGCTGCTCACACACGTAGTAAGAAGTGTGACCGTTGTTCGCACTCGTCCTGTGTACACCTGCCTGTTAATTTGGTGCGTCTTTCTCTCTGTTTGAGCAGCGCGCTTCAAGTGCCAAGCTGTGACCGCTGCTTCTCTGCGCTCGTCCTGTGTGTGCTCATTCCGCGCGTGCTTTTTGCATGAGGTGTGCGCTGCAAGTTTCGAACTGCTTGCCGTTCCTTGCGTCACATTGTAATTTCTTACTGCGGCATTCATTATTTCACCCTTGTGGCGAAACAATGCCCAATGAATGATCAACTAGCTCGGCGGGACACGTTTCACTTTCGCGTTATACTGATTTCTAAAAAGATGGATGGACCCAGCTTTTTTTGTATAACCATGTGCTACGAAGGCAGTGCACGATGCATGCGCTAGCTTTTATAGGCGTTTCACCCCCTTGCAAACTTTCGCGAAGCCGATATTCCACGCCCTGGTCAGCTGTTGTATTCCCGTGCCAGTGCCCCGTGAAGCTCGCCACGCTCTCCGTGACGGTGCGGTTGTACTGCACGCTACAAAAAAAGTACCTGGCTTCGGTCAATACCATCCGATCCTGCCACTCTTACGGCTCAGCACTCTCTTCATTGTGAAACGTGCCAAGTACGTAGAAAAGTGAACCGACATTGTTTCTGGTTCCCGCTCCACCGGTTGGCGCGTTTGTACAATACGTTTCGGCAGGCCGTAAAAGAACCGCCATTACTATGCGTTTGGAAGAAAAGGTGAAACGGAGAGACAAATACAAAAGCGAAACTTCGAGGACATTAGCCGGTCGATGCCGCTTTCGCATGTGCTGCCGCTCGTAAAGATTGCGCTGTGGCTCGGTAATCTAACACCCGGATCAACTTGGGGGACGTTATCCTTTTTGACCCAGAGGAGACGCAGTTGCGCAGTCGGCCGACACCCGAGCACTCTTTCGGCTCTCCTGTGTGTGTTCTAAATTTTTTTTATAGGTCCTCATAAACAAAAGGTGGAGATGATTATCGTTTTATGACGCAGACGTCGTAGGCCTGTCACGTGGTATCACACAAACACGTGCAACATTTTACTAGGCATTTTGTTTATCCACAGAGCGATTTCAGAAAGTGAAAACCCCAACTTGTCTAATCGGTACCCGCAGTAAATTTGGCATTTTTGACATTTCTGCCTTTGACTTTGCCGTTTTCGACAGGGTGACATGGCTATTCTTTAATGTGAGTTTTCTGCGAGATAGACATAGCATGAACTGACTGCACGGCAGTGCTTGCCTTTTTAGCGTTAATTTTCGCGTTTATTCACCCTTTGCTGTCAGGCATGATCTATAACTTAGGAACAGCAGAAGCGCACTGAAAATGAACACACAAAGGCGGCTCACACACTCACAGCCCTATGTATGTGAGCTTTCTTTTTGTCTTCGTTTTTAGTGCGTTTTTGCCGTTTTTAAACGTGGAATAGAAACGTGCCCTGATGTCCGCCATGACCTATAAGGGAAAGAAAGACTTCTGAGCCTGCTGGAATATTAGCATTTTGTTTTAACTTGTTTCACCAACTTAACAAAAGCATCAGATAATGCTTCAGCTGGCATGAAACATAGTCTTAAATTTGTTTCCTTGATCCTCGTAACATATTTTCAGCTTTATGAACGAAATATTTATCGTAATATAGATTCTATCTCTGCAGTTTGACTGCCCTTATGTTCTCACATCTTTAAAAACGGAAGACCCATTGCGCTATCCAGCTGCGTGGGGAAAATAATGGAAAGAATGGTTCTGACACGCCTCGAGTGGTACCTTGAACGCTATAATATATACCCAGAGGCAATGGCTGGTTTTCGAAGAGGCCGCTCTTCTATTGATAATGTCATCGACCTCGTGAGCTCTGTGCAACAACAGAAATACCTCAAGCGCATCTCGGTTGCAATGTTCCTCGATGTGAAAGGTGCATACGACAACGTAACGCACAATGCCATCCTAGATGCCTTGGCGAACATTGGAATCGGTGGAGAACTGTTTCGATGGATTCGGAGCTACCTACAGAGGAGATCCTTCTTTGTGCTCACTGCGGAAAGCCGCACCGTTGATCATTACACCGTTCGTGGCGTTCCACAAGGCGGGGTTCTCAGCCCTACGCTGTTTAACCTCACGATCATTGGCCTTGTACAAAGTCTACCTCGATCAGTCAATATCTCTACATACGCTGATGATATATGTATCTGGGCTTCAGTAGTGACACGACTTTAGGTACGCGCACGGCTCCAGAAAGCAGCGAGAATAACGCCGACGTACCTCCATGCTCGAGGCCTCACAATTTCCACCGAGAAGTGCGCCTTAGTCCCTTTTACCCGCAAACCCATGATCTGTTATCCTGTTTCTATCGACAACGTGAACCTTTCGTATACGAGACGTCACCGATTCCTGGGCATCATTATCGACAGAGATCTCTCGTGGAGTGCTCACATCTCGCACTTGAAGAAGAGGCTAGGCTCTATCACACACGTGATGAGATTTCTCGCTGGTAAAACGTGGGGCAAATCAGTGTCATCTATGCTTCAGCTGTACAGAGCGCTCTTCTTGGGATATTTGCGGTATAGCACGCCCGTGCTTTCCAACGCCGGAAAAACTAACGTCAGGGTCCTGCAAAGCATTCAAGGCCAAGTCCTCCGCACATGCTTGGGGCTACCTCGGTGCGCTAATACGTTAGCAACAATTGGTATTGCTAAAGACCATCCGATCACGACATATATAACTGTCGACACATTCCGGACACATATCCGTCATATATCCAGAGTGCCTAACCACCACCTTGCTGGCTTGCCACTAGAAAGACCAAAGGCAGCGTTTTCTAAAGTTGTTGCGGCTAACCAGAATTCCATCTCGTGGAGATTCTCGCCCGCAACCATACCACTATCTCCAGAGTGAAAGACCGACTGTGCACCTTGAAGTGCCGGGGATATCTAAAAAGGCAAGCCTGTCATCTGCAGCCCTCAAGCAGATCTCACTGGACCTTTTGCATTTGTCGTATGCTAACCGAATTCATGTTTACACGGACGGTTTGGTCTCGGGAAGTTCGACAGGTGCCTTTGTCATATCATCTCGATCAATCACCGTCGAATTCAAGACATCACACGTCATGACATCTGCGGGATCCGAGCTCACCGCTCTTCGAGCCGCTGTGGAGTTTGTTACGCAAGAATCCCCTAGTAGATGGGCCATTTTCTGCGACTCCAAGGCAGCCCTTCAATGCGTGCGAAGTCTACGACGTGAAAACTACCACCAGATGGTGTATCGTATTAATGAAATTTGTCATCGCGCTGCTGATCAAGGACACGACATTGTTTTACAATGGTTGCCGGGCCACTGTGGCATCAGTGGTAACCACCTCGCCGACGACTCTGCCCGATGTGCCCACGATGGAGCGCCGACACTGTTAATACCCTTGTCAAGAGTAGACGCAGCTAGAGAACTTCGTCACATCGCGCATAATGCCACGCTTGCGCACTGGAATTCTCCATTTCACTCCAATCATTGCCCTAAGAATCTTAAGTCACTACTCCAGAAATAACTTCCATCCAATATTTCTCGACGTGACGCTACAATGCTGTGCCGGCTGTAGACTGGGGTAGCGTTTACTAAGTCATTCAGCCATCGCATTGGCATGGCGGATTCATCCATGTGTGAAAGCTGCAACTGTATAGAGACTATTGAACATCTCTTGTGCCACTGTGCCCAATTTGATGAAGATCGCCGGACTCTCCAGTGTGCCTTGAATAGACTCGATGACCGGCCATTTAATCAAGCAAAGATCTTGGGAGCCTGGTCGTGCAGCACATCGGAACAGAAAGCCACACGAGCCCTCCTGAGATACTTGTCAGCAACTTCATTGAGGGACCGTCTGTGAAACTCGGCATTGTGTGTGTGATGTGACATGTGTCTACCTTTCTCTCTCTCTCTTTTACTCCCCTCTCCCCCTCCCCGTGTGTAGGGTAGCAAACTGGACGCATAGTCTAGTTAACCTCCCTACCTTTCCTACATTACTTCTCTCTCTCCAAAAACGGAAGGTGATAAGGTAACAGAGCCTAGGTTATTTGACGTGAAAGTCTTGTTGTTTTTCTTTAAAACATTGTTTGTTATATCTCTTGAAGTCTAATAAAATGTGGGGGATCTTTAAGAGAACGTGGCCATCCTGTAACTTCTTTAAGATAATAAAATTATTCGAATAGCACACGAAAGCAAGAATAAATGATCCACAATCGCAGTCCGGGCTGCTTGCTGCCCTGAATAACTCACGTTTCCTGAGAACAGACAACGAAAGTAAAGGAATGTCATTAATAGTAATTGTAATTTACATTCACATTAGAGTTACTTCTGATAACGTCTCCTATACTTTCCTTGGTATAATCGTAAGATTGTTCTCAGTAAGATTGTGCCTAACAAAGATAAATGAACCCTCAAATTTCCACTTTTTTCCTTCACTCTTACGTTTAAAATGCACGTACATACCCCATAATCTATACTGACAGTGGAATGACCAACGCAGTAGCTCAGTTGTTAGAGAATTGAACCTATATGTGTGTATTTAAGCAGAAGAGCACCGCTGACAAAACAGATTCACATTTTTATATACTGACCAATGGCCAAGTGATCAGTGACACTCTTTTATTCTAAAGTGGCTACAAGACTCGACAGGCAACGTAATGTAGTGAAACATCGTACAGCAGATATATTCCTAACATGGCGTAGTAAGTTTTTTCCGTGACATCTCGTATGTACGTAGCCTTTGTCTCATTTTCTCTCTACGAGGTCCCATCACACTTCAGATGCGTCACCATTGTGAGCGCTGCTTGATTACTGTTCTTCCTCATAGGCCAGCGAGTTGAAGCAAGGGAGACACAGAACCACTTCGGCCCGTCATGGCCAGAAAACGGAGATTTTCTCCGCCTCCTTTATAAAAGCATCCGGCTGTACCTTCATAACAATAGACATTGCTGCAATGCAGAATAATCTTCTCAGTCCGTTCGTTTCTTCCGGCTCTTCGAGGCTACAAACCCTCGATGTCATTGTTTGCATTTGTATAAGCGTACTGTTTTTATGACGCCAGCAGTGTCTTTTTTTTTATGAGAACTGCTCACGCAGAACGGATTGCTTTGCACCGAAATTCACAGCGCCTGTTTGCTACGTGAAATATTGCTGCACGGCACACCAATATAACATCAACGTTGGGTGGAGTGTAGGAAGCTTGCAATTGCTATGAAAGTACCGTTGGTAAAACCAATACATACTTTTATAGGCTGGTCAATGACCGATTGATCAGGTCCCTGGCACCTCCATTTGTTTTCATATATAAACCCCCCTTCAATGTTCACACTATGTACATCCTCTTTTCCGTTTTTTTTTTCATTTTTCTGTTTTCCATTGCATCCAAAGTTGTTGTAGTGACGTACATTCCCCGCGGAATCCTACGTAATGACAAATCAATGTAGGCTGGTTCTCATATCATGTGTGCGGCAAACGCTGCACGTTATACTATATTAATTGAGCAAATATGTAGTAACTCGGTTGTTGCCGCTGCTTGTCTTTGCTGGTATTAATAAAATAGTTACATGGTAGTTATATGGTATTATTGTGGTAATATAAAGACATGAATGTGCTGATGTGGCATCGCCATATCGATTCGCGGCTGTTGAAGACCTCTTCTGGGGCATAGGAGAATAAAAATACGTTCTTTCTTTATTTAGAGGTAAAGACCATTACTCATGATTACCAGCCTCACTGCACTCGCAGCACGGCAAAGGCCTCTCCAATGTTCCGCCAATCAATCCGGTCCTCTACTTGTAGCTGCCCCGTTGTCCCCACAAACTTCGGAATCTCACCCGCCCACCTAAGTTTCTGTTTGCTCCTCACGCGTTGGACTTCTCTTGGATTTCAGTCAATGACACTTTATTACCAGTGGTGACCTCGTCCACTTTTTCTTCTCGATTTCAACTTGATTTCGGATACGCGCCGCAGGAGTTGGGTAAGCCCCACACACAAAAAAAAAACTAAAACAATGGACTTATAGAGAGATGGAAAGAAACAAAGGGATTGATTGAAAGGGAAATTAAGATAGAGAGCGTGACACAGAAAACATATTAGACAGAGAAAGAAATAAATACAAGGAAACAGACACGAAAAAGGAAGTAGAGAAAAGGGAGAGAAACAGAATGGTATGGAAAAAACTGTTTGTTCTGCAGGACGCGGTTAGCGCGTAGATGGAGTCTCCCACGTAGGGACCGACAGGGAATACCTGGTGACCGCTTCGTGTGCCTGCTGGATCGCTGGTCGGCGAGAAGTGAGCTTCTCAGGGACCTCTCCCACTTATTTGAGGTTGAGTCGAAAAAATAAAGAAAAATAATGAGAAGAATGGCCACTCTGCTGCGCTTTTTCTTCAGGCTCGGCCCTTATAGTGTGAAGCTGCCATAACTTTCTTTCATTTGTTGATAATTTTTTATGCAAAATAGGCTGAGAACATGTCCCATTTTTATCAAATGTAAGTAAAAATGTAATAAGTAAAATTTTCGAAATTAATCTTTTGAAGTGAGTTATTGCGATACTATAATTGGCAGTTCGGAAAAGTTGTCACTACATTGCTCATTAGCGTGAAAACTAATTTATTTACTGTATTTCGACTACTACCAAGTGTAGTTCCTAGCAATGTTCTGTCCGCATTGTTAATATGGCATAGGTACGCAAACTTACTCAGACTCCACGTGGAAGCGCACGCTCAAAGAAATGCGAGAGGTGCCAAACATAGTTTCCTAAAATTAGCTAGAGGGGACTCTGGCACTGTCATCGTTCAGCGACCATGGGAATGATGGGTAGTACACACATTTGCCTAGTCTTCGTACTTGCGGGCAGGCGAATTGTACTTGCGGCTTCGTTTATTGCTGTGTTTCGGTTTTGTTTTGAAAGAAAAGTTCAACCCTTTTGAACTTCGTGACCCGATTTGGAAAGGTAAGTTTAAAAGAATAAGATGGTGAAGCGCAACTGCTGAACATTTGCTAATATTTGTTTCGTAAGAAAACAGTTCCAAGCCACACTAACACACAAGGAGCCTAAAGCAGGGCAGAAGTATGAATATTAGACAAATGTGTGTACTACCAATCATTCCCATGCTCGCTGAAGTGCCGTGCGTTGCAGCTCCCATAGACACTAGCGCCAGAGTTCCCTCTAGTGTATAATGGGAAACTCTATGGCGCCAAACGCGAGAGTCCGTTGCGCCATCTTGCTGCTGATGACAAAAACGCGGTGAAGTTAAGGAGCCATGAGGACTGCCAATGATGTATATAAACGGCTCTACGTTAGCAAGATCGACAAAATATGCTCAATGGCTTAGCGTGGACTTAAAAGTAATTATTTTTTCAAAGTTCTCTGCAATATGTCCCAGAAAAAAAACCCCGCTCCAGCAATCTACAGACACGTGTTAAACTGTTTTCAATTTAGTATATATGAGCTACAATATGTGCCCCATTGGATGAATAATCCCATATCCTGCAACCATCTTTTAACTGGTAAGGTACCAGTGTGTAACTCGGAGCGAAAACGTTTGACCCCTGGTGCTACAAGCATTCTTTTAACACGTTGAAGAACATCTTGTCCTGGACCTGCAAAAATGCAGATGTAGAATTGCGATCTTTGAGACAATATTTTTGCGAATCAGTGTGCCATTTTCTTGAAGTGCTGAAAGAGCAAGAGGATGTACCAGGGTGGATTGTGCGCATTGAACCATTGTTACGAATGCCAAAGTACTTATCAATAGTCAGCTCGGAGTTTATGGTTCTTCATTGAACTGTGGGGGTGTATATTGTGAGACACTTGTATTTTGTCGAATATGTGAAATGTGAACAGTCTTGACATGGAAAGCAATAAAAAAAGAGACATGGCTGTGTGGGAGAACACCCGCTTGCCACGCAAGCGACCCGGATTCGATCCCCACTCATACCCAGAATTTTTTATATTTTATTTGCACATTTATAATTTTTTTGGTTACGCAATGCTGATTTCTCGCTCACAGCCAACGACGCTGAAATTTCTGCAATAGGTGATATTTAGTGCTATAGCGTAATTGTGGGAGAGAGATTATGAAAAAAATATATCGAGTGTTTGTGGAGCTCCGTGCATGTGCGCCGGTAGCTCGGTTGGCAGAGCGTCGGGAGCACGCATATCATCACAGGCCCTGAGGTCAAGAGTTCGTTTACGAGAGGCGAATTTTTTTTTTACTGTGCTGCATTGGCCGGAGCTTGTTCGTTCGTAGTTAAGTTTGGTTTGAGCAGTGGAACTTAAAAAGAGAAACAAAGAAAGGCAACAGACAAGGATACCGTTGTCCTTGTCCATCGTCTTTTTTTTTTCTTTTGACCCTCGTTAGTAGTGCTGCTCAAACCAATGTTCTTTCTCGTGGATTTTCTTTTCTTTCTCATCCACGAGTGTGCATTTTACCAACGTCATATTAATGATGAAAATGCCATTGAGGTCTTGCTGGACTCGGCATAAAGCACTTTGAGTTAAAAAAAAAAAGCAATGAGGCTTTTGTAGATTGTTTTTCTCGCGAAACATGGCCGACTTATTTTGCGGCTGCACATAAGTGAGCACTAAGCTCGACAAGTCGCACTCTTAATTTTTTAGGCAGTCAGCCATCAGTCCGTCTAATCTTATTATTATTCCCTGGAGGACAAAAAAAAAACAATATTTTCCGACGTCATGGTCATTCTCTACGTAGTAAAAAAAAGTATGATCTCCCGCTTTTAAGTTTCTCCGCTATTTCCTAAGTACATCTGACTTCTGCTAATTAGGCACCTCATAATCGGCTTTCAGACTTAATTAAATTAGGTATAAGGGCCTGAAATTCGCACATACTTTTGTTCTGGCTTGGATGGAAATATTTTCTCTGCTTCAACCAAATGCACAGATCAGTTTACATAGCGTTCGTCGGCAGAAGAATTGTAAATGTTCTTCAAAGGAATTAGTTTTAATGGAAGGCGTGCATTTATTCACAATATTTTGTAGGAAGAACTGTCTGTATGTTAAGTTAGACAAACTTTCAGAAGAATTTAGAAAGTCTTTTTTAAGTTGCATTTATGTACGTAAAACACTCCGAGTTATTGTTGCTTTCTTTTGCTCCTTTCATCGAATGTTATACTTAGTGTCATATTCTGTCGATAAGGGTCGAGTAGAATGCAACGCATTCTTATCGCAGGACACCTTGCAACTTACGCATACAGCTGAAACTAGCTCTAAGGAAGGGACTCCGAATCATAATACTGAAATCAGGAAGTTGGTAAAATTGAAATGTATTTTCGGGCTCTTCAAAATATAGAATTTCAATTTTGCAGCAAACCAAACTACCAGGTAATTCATCTTGCCACCAGTCTACTTCTGTTCATGTGAAAAGTGCGCACATGTAGCCCCTACATAGGGGCCCATATCCGAGCGATGGAGACCAGGAACACACTTGTGTGACGCAATCACAAACGAATGATGTGCTTGGAGTGTGGATGAAGTGACTATGCAAGCAGGCGTCACCACAAAATGGTGAGCAGATTATTAGCTCCATAAAATCATAAAAAAAACGACGCAGAGCGCTGCACAACTCGTAAGAGCACTGCCAACGTATACACAGTGCATTTCCTCATACATGGGCGTGTCATGCAGCCTTGTCAACTAAAGCTGTAGCAGTGAGGGAGGCCTCTGGACGACCTAGTACGATGGTGTTACAGGAAACACTCGAAGGAACACCCGTCTCTAAAAAAACTAGGTGGAAATCATTCTTTTCTTGGTGCTTATAAAAACAGTTCGTTGAATCAGTTTTGGCACACAAGACAATGCGTTAATTCATGTTGGTGATCACACTGTGCCTTATGTGTTTTTGATGGGCCATCCAGATTTGTTCGTTTGATCAGAAACTACGTAAAATTGAATTTCGGTCCACCTCGGTGGTGTAGCGGTTAAGGTGCTCAGCTGCTGAAGCGAAGGGTGCGGGTTAGATTCTGGCCGCGGAGGTGAAGGATGAAGCCTCATCTACTGAGCGATGTGAGTGCACGTGAAAGAACACGAGATACCAAAGCGTCAAAATTTATGGCGCCCTCAACTACAGCATCTCTCATAATTGTAACATGGTTTCGCAACGTAAACCGCCAGATAATATTATTCAAATCTGGTTTCCCTATATGAAATCTCAAATGTATATAGGTAACTTCTATTGTCTTTTGGGACTGTGTTCATCACTGCACAGTTTTTGCAAACATAGCAGTTCGCATACGATTTTTTTATATTTGGCTACTCTCTTATGTAACTCAGGGGTTTACATTGTCATCTCCTGTACTGTGTATCACTGTCGTGTGGACTCAGTTTTGATTGTGCGTGTTCAAGTGTAGCATCATGCTTTAGACACATATTTATAGTCCTACGCATGATGTTTACCATAATGTGTGGAAACCTTTTGTGTAACTCATCACTATGTATATGTTCTATAAAGTCATTTTTACAGCACTTGCATCATGCAGGGAACTAAGTGTCGTGCTGATTAAATTCTTGAATTCGCACTCATTATTTTTCATGCCTACTTTTGTCCCGGCATTTTGTGCACTCAACCTCATTTACTACACCCTAAACTAACCCGCACAAATCACCAGTCTTCGTCAAGCAGTTCTCGCTGCTCTTAGCCCTACTAACCTTTCAGCAGTCTTCCACCCGGTACATGAAAAAAAAAAATATTACTTGATTAGACCTCATCCACCGCCTCGACTATACACATGCACACACATGCATGGACACGCATCGCACGGCGCCCTCTTCGCCACTGCTCTCTTTCCACACACTCTCACCAGTTATAGATCTGGCTGTAGAGGAGGTTTCCAGACCACTTAGGGGCACCTATTCGCATGGTGTTGTGCGAAACTTGTGTCGGCACTGCAGTTAGTGGCAAACTCTTATTTTTTCCGTGAATGAATAAGCTGTAGTATCACTTGCGTATCCTCCTAACATCAACTCTGACACTTGGACTGTTTTTGCGAGGATCTAAAAAGCACTGAATGCGCATACCGAAAAGCAAACGGAAAAGGTCTCGCTGAATTGAATTGTAGCAGCGATTACAAGGAAGAATTTGAGGATCGTTAATCATCTAGCACTGGCGGAGTTAGGACATGCTGACTTCCGCGTTTGCGCAGCACAAGGGAGCAATACTCTGACTCAGGCAATGCCATTGGAGAGGGGTGCAAATGAGGCAGCACCGAGACGTAGAAGCCGTGTCTCCGAGGAAACGCAAATTACGCAGAAACACGAACGAAAGCTCCCAATCTTTCAAACGAAGCGCGCAAGTGAGAAAATCGCTTGAACGAAGCTCTCGACGGAATTCTGCGCAATAAAAAAAGATGAAGCAGTTCCAAGTACAGCTTCATGATTCTTTCTCGGCTTACTCGAGCCTCTTCACACGGAACGGAATGTGGGACTTGAACAATAACTTGCAGTAGAGAAATTTACAAGAACAACGAAACGAGAATAATGATACGACACGCTCTGCACTTGCGAGAAGTGTTTCGCGTTTAAAGCAATCGTCAAAACATTACTAACCATTATTTATAAAAAGTGGGTCGGGGCTAATCACCAGGATTTAGCGAATATTTGCACTGGCACGTGTTTGTCCGCCATCAGCCGCGTCATGCCTCGATCAACATGTTCAAACCTGTGCGGGATTTAGTGCGAGTTTCTTCTTCTCAAGCTTTGCGATTCCTCTTGAAATAAGGATTTCTTGCACATAAAAAAAAAAACTGCCCATGGCCATTTGATCACGTTGTGGGAGCGCCACAAGCTGGTTCTGAAAAAAAAAATAGAGCGAGAGTTTTTTGCTGAAAGTGAATGTTCTCTTCAGGTTGACATTATTTATTCGTTTATCCATGAACGTTTTGTACAGTACAAGAAGATGTGGCGCAGTTATGCATCGTATGCTCACTTACTACCGAGACTATCTAAACTTTTAAGCAAAAGTATTTCCACGTAAACGTTAAACAGTACAAGAGTTAGGTTTGCAGTTCGATGTTGCTTTCATAACTTCTAATGTGGCCTTTCTGACATGTCATTCTTACATAGGACATTGGCGTATGTCATACTCGAAGGGGATAAATAGCGAACCTTTATGAATTCATTTTGGAGCTAATTTTTTAATTACAACGACAACGACAACAACACTGTGCCACGAACAGTCCACACAATAGTGGGATCTCCTGGAGTTTTCAAACAACCGTTCGTTTTTCTCTACTCTGTTTTACTTTCTTTCCTGTATGAGCGAAAAATTGAGTTCATACAACAGGCGCCGAACGCAGAGCACTTTTTCCGTTCGATTTGTTTGGCGTTTTCCAAGCATACATTTTTATAGGGTGCAAAATTGGGCTGTAATCACACATTACACGATATAAAAAGATGTTAAAAGTACGGGCTAATGGACAAGTACATGCCGCGTAGGCCTCACCAAAAACGCTAGGCTTAGCTCGACCAGCTGCTCAATTCCCCGCGCTGAGAGTAAGCCTCTTTTCGTTATATGCTTGACTTTCGATTCGAGAAAATTGACCTAAGAATAATAATAAAAACAATACAATGACACTCAAGGAAAGCAAAGAAGATAAAGGAGAAACCCCGTGAGAGAGCGCAGGGCTTTATTGGAGGTACCAGAAGGTATCATCTCTTCTTATAGCTGGTATCTTGTTTACAATCACAGACGCATAGATCAAGTGGATAGAAGAGGAAAAGAAACAAAAAAAAAATGCTTCTGAAACAACAGTGGACACGTTTGATTGCACCACTTGATCATGCTAAGAAGTACCTAAAATCAACATAATTGTGATGATTGTGCGCTCTCTATTGTATATTGCGGCCAAACTTTATTTTAAAAAGGAGCTGAGAGTTGACAATATTGTCAGTATGCAGATTCTGCCTGGTCTTTTTTTTTAAAGTCACAGCTTTGCCACAAAGGCTACGTAATGAACGCGATAGCAACAAATTGGAAGGTCACGCGCAGAATGGCAAGCAGATAGAAACGTGACCAGCGTTTCTCAATCATAAATGACGCACGAAACGTACTCACAGGTACAGATAAACGTGAATAAGCGTTTCCGTTGTTACTTCGCTGTGTCTGAAAAACGTGCCTTTTTCGCAAACGGAGACTAGGCAACGATTGCAGTAACCTTTGTGCGACAGTAACTATAACAGAATGATTCCAGTGGAAGCCCAACGACAGCCAAGACCTACGATATGATCCACCACAAGATAAAAGTGCGCGAGAGAGCATCCATTCCCCTCCTCTCCGCGCGCCAAACTAGATGAGAGCGTGCGCCGCAGCATCGTGATGATGTGGCGACGCGCGCTCACTGCGCCATCTTGCTGATAACGCTGAAAACACGATAGTTCCTTTCAGAGATGCCCGTCAACAGCGGTAAGTAGTAGATATAAATAGCTTGCTGTTTGAACGTAATAGCAGTTGCTCCTCGGTGGCTCAGTGGTTAACGCCTCGCATTCCGGACTCAGAGGTTTCATGCTCGATTTGGTGTGCGGGAGTCTTTTTCTTTATTATTTTTGTTTCTTGTGTTTAGATATATATGGATTTGTATACATATACGGAGAGTGACAGCAACACCAACGCCGGCGGCGAATACAGCAGAGAGTGTCCATATAACTGCTATCGCAACAAAGGAAAAGTACGTGACATACAAGTGACAAAACTAATCTTTTTTAAAGAAAGAAAAAAGCTTGGTGGGAGGAAGTACAAGGCTTTAATAAAATTTAAAAAAGGGTGCTGTGCTCACTAATTTTCAAACTACAGCCATTGTATCACGTTTTTTAGTGTTTTTTGTCTCACCAAAAGAGAGGACAGTTGCTGTCACGTGCAATGTAGCATGCTTTTTTTTTCTTGCTTTCCTTTTGGTGCCGTTCAGATGGATACGATTTCTTATTTTGTACGTAGAGAATGTCTAGCTGTGTTTTGGTCTTATCCCTGCTAAAAATATGATGTTTAATAGCTTTTTTTCTTACCCTCAAAATAATGTCACGATTAAAATTCATGAAATAAGTGTATCCGCTATTCCTCCAGAAAAGATGTGGGTAGCCCCGAGAGAAGCGAAAATGGAATATTCGATTGTAGTGCTGTTTGAATTTTGAACACTTCCAATTACGCGAATAGCGCTGGTGGGAGAGCTGCAAAACAAAAGAAAGAGGATTTTGGTCAACTTGTTTTGTATCCATTTTTTCTTCTCTATGTTGAAAAAGACCGCGGGGATGAGCAACAGGTGCAGAAGACGCAGGGGCATTAAAACATCGCGCACATCAGAATTGCACACGGCCTTGCGAGGTTACTTTGAAGGCGGCTGTCGCACGCACTGTTTAAGCAAGGTTTTTCATTTATTTAAAACGCATATTACATATGGTGCATCTCTAAAGTAATCATATCTCAGCGTGCCACGTATATTCATATATAGCGAATTGATTGGCCCATTTATTCTTCCTTTGTTTCATCCATCTTTCACTCTTCGATGCTTAACGCAGCCTTTATTTATATACCATACAACAAAACTCACATTCACAATTTTTTTCACGCCTAATAAACATGTGTAAACACAACCTCATTCTCTGTACCTTGACACGAATACTTGGTATCATCGAAGTTTTTCTGAAGAACAGATAAATGCATCACATGCGAGTAAGACAATGATTTCCGTGTATTTTGATGGGACTGAATGATATTGCAGAAATTGCATAGAACTTCGTAGCTTCGATTTTATTGCAGGATTAACTGTTCCAGAAGACGTAGTGCAGCGGCTGCACGCATTGGCGACGTTGATGACACGATGGAATGGCAGCGCACCAAACACAAACAGAGGAATGAAGGTACAGGAAGCACAACTCTAGCTCACAACTCAATATTTTTTTTACAGAAATAACACTCTTAAGAACCGCCGTAAGCATCCTGCATGAGCAAGCTAAATGAGTGCTCGAATCATTGCGTATCAACCAAATACCATGTGAGAAAAAAAATATTGCAGATCAAAGTCACATGTACAGGTTTATGAATTCTTAGTCTCAGTTAAGCAAGATTCCTGATAATTCATTGATGAATGAACTAGATTGATTACTAATGTGGTGAGCCTTGCTTAAATCTCTAACAAACTGATTCTTATGTCTTTTTAAGATAATTACCTCGTTACATTTTGGTTCACCTCACACCTGTTAACATGCGAAACCAAAAGAGCACTCGTTATGGTGTTCGATGAGTGGTCATGTTCTTTCAACTTGATGCTCACCTATCTGTCGAGTTGTCCATATTGATGTTTGTTCTTTTTCTTTCTACCTAATCTTCACACATACGCCCGTTTAACATGGGTGGTGTTAGGTCAGACAAACGGGCAGTTGTGTGAACGTTAGGCTTGAAGAACACGAACACTCATTGAACACCTATCATAGAACGCTCGCTATCATAGAAATCGAATGTCGTCGCAGTTCTGTGTGGTGATGTCTATTGTTTCGTTTATATTATGTATTTTCGCCAGAAGTAATATCATGATCAAGACACCCGATAAACAACTCTTTTCTGGCGCGCTCAAGATGATGTGCATATGTGTTTTGCGTGAGTTGTGCAAAGCTGCGTCAATATACGACGATAACAGCAAACGACAGAACAGTCCCGTAAAGTATACCCTGCGCCTAAAACGCTTCTCCCCAAAGAAAAAAAATGAAAATACCTAAGTGACGATATTACAACAAATGGACTGGTTACGACGGTAACGTAATATTTAGGTCAATTTGATTCAAAACGTGCATTAGGTCCCAGTATGGCCTAAATAATAAAACAAACCTGCTACATTGTATGGAAGTGCGAGAATTGGAAGAGAGATGGAGTCAGCTTATTTTTCAGTTAGGAATTTACAGCCTAAACATGTTTTTATCATTCGAACATTTCATCTATGGCAGCTTTTTCTCCAGGCTCTTTCAAATATGTCGCTGACGAAGGTACGAAGAATAAATGAAAAAGAGGTGGCACTTGGAATTTTCTCACAAGGCACACCGCTTTCGATTTCCGCTTCAGTCAAAACTCGTTTGCATATTGCGTTCAAAGCGCACGTTAACCACTTCACGTGTAAACCGCATTATCTGGCCCGGGTAGGAGCACCTCTAACTCTTTATAAAGGCGCACACAATTAAAGAAAGGAGGGACGGGGCTCGTTCAAGGCCTTTCGTGTCAGAAGTAGTACGTGCAATGCCTCTACGCTCACAGAACAGACGTCACTGACATGGTGCATTGTTCAACCCGCCTGCGAACCGATCGGTCGCATGTCCTCAGCCTGACAGGACTAGTGCGTTGTCAAACATGGACAAAATTTTCGGTTTGATTCGTTTATTTTTACTCCCGCTCTCAGCGCCGCTCTAATACCTTCTACTTATACTTGCATAATGCAGCATGCTCTGTCGTCTTGCCCCCTCCCCCGCCTTTGCCTCTCTTTTTGTCCAGCACCGCTGATGGTAAGAAAGCCCGAAATTAAATTCGCAAAGGAAAAAAAAAACTAACGAGAAGGTGCCGACGAATAATTGCTTTTGGCACGTTCGCCTTTCACTTTTTTCTCTCTTGGTTTTTACAGCGCGTTTGCTGACACATTTCTTGTGACTGAAGTTTCAGCGCCTGCAGTCGTTATGCCTTGCTTGTCGCCGTGGTCGGGAGCCCCCTACTCCACGGGCTTGTGGCTGCTGCAGATGCTTAGAAGCTGACGAAATGATTAAAACATAGCTGCTTCATCTCTAAACAGATGGTGCTGTCCTAGAGCGAAGCTTCCGCAGCCATTATCTCGCCCCTTTTTATTTTTTGTCACTTGTCTTTCCTTTGTAGTTTCTGGCGTTCGTATTTTCTTTCCTATTTTTTCTACTCCGTAAGACACGATGATGACAGTTATTGTACCATTTGCCGCTTGTCACCCGAAATTCGCAATTTTCTTATATTGGCAATTTTTGTTCCGCGAACTCAGGAGAATTCGATATGAGGATGTCTTGAATTGCAAGAATGGCCGTCGCCAGAATTTTGCGATAAAAAAAGAATTGATGTAATAAAAAATAATTTTGATATACGCCGCTCTTTTAAAGAATACGGCTTCCTCTGAAACTTCCAACCGTCTGTCGGTGCTTCGGGGACAGATCTATGCCCGGGTCATGGTGTAAGATACAAATTGTCTTACACTATGAGCCAGAGTGTGTGGCTCGGTCGAGTTTGTTATCAATGAACTTAGCTTGTGTTAGCATGGCACATATGAAAAGAAAAACAGAGGGAAAGATGACAAAAACGTCGAGAAAGGTGGATGTCTGTGTCCTTCTCCTTTTTTTCTTTTCATGTGTGCCACGCTGACACAAGCTAAGTCCATGACCAAGGGTTATCATCTCATTCAAAGAATAGACGGAGCTTATGACACTTTTTTACCTTATTTCTTCGTTTCATGTTTGTCCTTTGATGTACATTTGTTTGTGAATGTTGTATGTACACATGCAATAAAGAAAGAAAAAAAATGATTCTGCCTGCGATGGTTGATAAGTAAGCTGGGTAGACTGAAAAGCACCCATGAACTTTGAGTGAGGTTATTGCCGTCGCGAGGCTTTCTACGTTGATGTTACCGATTGACACGTTTCAATGCCATACTGCACTCTATGTTTCGTCTCTGATCGCCGTCGCGTCTGTTGCGACCAGTGTTTTTCAAATGGGGTTTTACGCTTCACTGCTATGTTATGGACTCCACCTTTTTCTTTCTCTCACTGCGAGCGGTCTCTCGCCTACTCCAACGGCTCACAAGGCTCCCCTAAAATTCATGGCTAAGAAAAGCTATTAGAGGACAAAAGAGCGTAACGGAGATGAGTGTATTATTGCTTCTGTGAGAGAGTAATTGGCTTGCCACAACCCTCGTTTCCTTTGGGGAGAAACGAAATGGCTTGTTCCCTATGAGAGTTACTCCTCTGTAACACGAAATGTTAATCCCCTTTGTTCCTCCCCAAGGATAAAATGTTACTTCCACTATAGTTGCTTCTGAACGACCAACCGTTGGTTTTTGCAGTTCTGAGGATAATCGATTTCTGAGGAGCAACTGCTTATGCATAAGTGAGAACCTGATGGAGAAATCGTTTAAACCATCATAGATAATTGCCAGCATTGACACCACAATAACCACCATGATGCGGTGCTTATTATAAATAGATGGATGCGAAACTCTATTTCATGTCCTGAGGTGCACGATTAAACGCTCAGCAGAAAAAAAAATAGTGTGGGAGAAAGCATGTCGCACTTTTCTTGCGACAAGAGAATTGAAAAGACTCAGTGCAGGCTGCACCTGTTGCACTGTCAAATCTGGGGTAAGCATTTATTCGTACACGAAGACTGTAAGAAATACGCAGAGAAAGTAATGAGGCTGGACATGCGTTGCGTGTCACAATATACCTGAATTATACGTAACGTGTTGTCTCTTCGCTACTATATGTGAATATTTTTCAATATGACTCAGTAAATAGGATGCGCTCTGTTTATGGGTTTCTTTCTTCGTCCCTGTTTTTTTGCTCTGAATTGTAATATAATGCTGTTGTCTCTAGTGACTTCTTATTATTTATTTTGCTGTTTTATTATGCGCAGGGATTCAAATTAGCAGCCGTCCTACATGCGTCCACTGACATACACCGATGTTTCAGTAACGACGGGAAATGCAGTCGCAAATGAGAATGTAAGAATCACTAGTGCTTGTAGAGACAAGTGTAATCAAACCTAAGCTTATTTGCTCACCATGTTGAGTGCTGTTATTATCACCATTACCGCCACCATTAGGATCATTAGAAAAAGGCAGCCACTTCATTTATCTAACGTTGGAGCTATTTTAGACATCGATTTACGATTGTTTTTCAACTGGGAATGCTGCGTATGATTTAACTCATTGCAATATGAGGCTTTCTAGGATTAAAGTTGCATTCCCCCATCAATGATTCACAGACAGTATGGGAGATTGTAGAAGAATCGAAGAAGTTGAGGCGGCTGTAAGAAGTGTGCTCTGGTTCTTTTATTCATTGAACCAAATATCCTATAGCTACTTAGCTATTAAATTCAAAACAGTTCTTAGCGAACTATTGTGACTTAGCGTGTATCCATCTACGGTAAAAAAAAAAATGGCAGCATATCCACGGGGTGAATGATGCAGAGTGGGGCGAAGCATCCGTCCGTCCATTTGTTCTTGCTTCCTTCCGTCTATGCGTTTGTCTGTGTGACCGGCCGTCCGCCCATCCGCCCATCTGTGCGTGCGTCTCTTCGTGCGTCCGCACGTCCATCAGTGCGTCCGTCACTGCGTTCGTCCATGCATCCACACCTGCATCCACACCTGCATCCGTCCATGCGTCCGTCCATGCGTCCGTCCATGCGTCCGTCCGTGCGTCCATCCGTGCGTCCATCCATGCATCTGTCTGTGTGTCCGTTCGTCCATCTAGTCAACACTCCATGTACCTCTATCTTGCATCTTTTCATCATATATTCCGCATATAGAAGCAACGCCATCCAGGACTAAGTGAGAGGTGGCACACGCACTCTTTTTTACGGCTTGCGCTTCGTGTCTACTTCCCACCTTTAACCACCTCGAGTTCATGGTATATACTAGTTCACTGCATTCATGGCGCTGTGGCCCAACGATCGCTAAACCTTTTTAAAACCAAGGAGGTTACGCCCAGCGAGTATAACGTAGCGACCCTTTCTTGGCAGATAGTGCTCAATGTACATGCCAATCGCTGCTAATGGGGAATGAGAGACAGGAGAATTCGGCTTTTTGTTAAAGCGCACGCTGCGAATTTTTTATTGCTCAACAACGCACAGGAGAAGTGTCCCACCGGCACCACCTTGCAGGTCAAAGCGTTGGACATGTTACGTACTACGACGAGGGACGAACGGGTGCCGCTTCAAGGAGCTTCGCCCCTAAAAGTTCGGCGGTACGATTACGGTTTGTTGGACCCGGCCAGGGCTGATTGGTCTGAATTGTGAAAAAGTACGGTTGTCGCAAACCGATTTTCATCTCATGTACCGCGCAAGTACCAACATGTGCTGCCGGGGTTGTGGCGGAAGAAGCCACACGTGCGTGCAGACGCGAGAACCCTAGCGCAGATAAGGCCGCTGCGCCACTCCTTTGTCAGAATGAACCATCAGCGACGCGCCGTAGTCTCCGAGATTCTGCATGCGAGCCTTCGAAGACAGAACGTGCCTTCGTGAGCCCTTGCACTTAGATTACCGATGGTGTTGGCGTCGTTCTCTCTCTCTCTCTCTCACTCTATTTCTTTCTTCGCATGCCTCGACACGTTCTGCAGTCTTTTTACAGTGCTTACACAAGCCTAGGATGAAGCTGCGACTCGGATGAAGGTGTGACGCAGACTCGGATGAAGCTGTGAGTCCGAATGAGTCTGGCTCAGGGAAAGACTGGCGAGTCTAAAATTGAGTGAGCCTTAAGTGTGAAATATAATTCCTGAGTGAGTCTGAGTGAGCTCCACCTCTATTTGCCAACCTGTGGTCCCCTCTACTGGTTTTCAGCATTACAACTAGCGTCATATCGGGTTAGGTTTGTACTTAGGCCTTTTTACAGATGCCTCAATAATGTGCTACCTCATATCCGTTGATCCGAGGCTTGAGTTAGGGGAGAGGGGCGCCATGAGGTTTCTTCGCAAACTCTTCCAGGGGAATTTCTTAATAAAAACAAAAATTGGCAAATCCCACGTACAGTGGGAATCAAGGATATGCGTAGCACGAATGAAGAAGGTTGATGTGTCACTTCAAAATGACCAAAACGTTACGAGGCGCATGGATGTAGTACACAGTGAACAAAAGTAAAAATGTTATGCGCACTCACGTATCTAGATAAGATGCAAGTATGTTGTTTATAGTCACGTAACGACGGCACACCTAACGTTTGCGATACGAGCCCCAGTTGTGGTAGACATACACTTTTGTTTCCTTAATTCATGAACGAGGGTCTCGTACTAGCAGACTTAGTGCTTTATGTTGTGTACGAGGTACTATTGGTCAGCCGCCAGCTCGCAAAAGGTTCACGTTCTAAGTGATGCCAAACAGGCTCATGAAGAGTTTGCCACACTCGTCACCATGGCTACTGGTGGTGGTGACTAACACTTCCACGTTTAAATTCACATATAAACCTAATAAGCTGGCTGGGGGGATAGCCGCCGTGGTAGCTCAGTTGGTAGAGCATCTAACGCGTTATTCTAAAGTGGCAGGTTCAGTTCCTGCCCCCGGCAAGCTATCTTTTCGCCCACATTTTTTCTTCACATGTAAATAGTAATTCGGTATAGTAACTTATCTTATACTTTCCTTGTTATTATTCTCTATTAGATCTCATTATGATTGTGTCAAACACGGAAATGCGATCCCTTAGTTATGCACTTTTTCCTTATATATATATATATATATATATATATATATATATATATATATATATATATATATATATATATATATATATTACACGCTCGCGGCTGTTTTAATATCTTGATATACAACAAAAATTGATACTGCGTGATGTGAGTGTATTACGAAGACAAATTACAGGCGCCAACATGACAGTCATGACATGCATTACGTTTGCAGCATGATTTAATTTTTGGCGTCTTGTTCCCATTGCAGTGATTCTCAGTGTACGTGGGGGCTGCGGGTTTTTCAAGCTTGTTTTCAACAATCTATTTTAAGCACGTACTAAGAACACGACCATTTGTGACTCTGGCGATGTTTGAGGGTGAAGATGGAAAACGAAACTCACTCTGTCCACTGGAAAAGAAAAGGTGCATACAAAAGGAAACTAGTGGAGGCTACAATCGCCACAAATCTGGCCAAGTGTAGGGCTTGACAGAGATTGTAAATATTGTAAAATAGCAATAGAAAAAAAACGCTAAGTTGTGAATCAGTGGAAGCTCAATGATAGTGTGAGAAAACCGGCAATACAGGAGGTGTCGGACAGGCGTAATCTACCGGAGCATTGGCACGAACATCCAGAATGGCGAAGCGAGTGATCAAGCCAAGACGGGCTGAAGACGTGATAGCAGATAGTGTCAGGCTGCCAAAAGAAAAGAGAGAGAACAGCGCGGTGTATAATACATAAAAGGAAAACTCTGATTCCTGGAGGAACACCGCTTGGTACAGGCTTAGATGGCTGAATCTCCTGAGAAAGATATGCCGCCGCGTCAGCTCAAGAGAGGCCCCCAGCTGTGCTCCTCGACTTTGCTGCTTCTCTTTCCAAGTGCTTGACACTTGATTTCGTCGTGTCTTTTCTTGACGGCAGGGAATTGAACTTGAACTTTCACCGAAGTCGATGTTAACAAAAAGAAAAAAAAAACAAAGAACGCTTCACGAACAATGAATTCTGGCTGCGACATGGACACTTTTTTGATGTGCTTGAAGAAGCTTTCATTTGGCGCTTCGGAGAGTCTGGTCCCGAGCCTGAAGCAAATGTCCCATTTATAAATCTACGGATTCGTTCACACCTATAGGTGCATCGCATTTCCTCTCATTTTCACGTTTTGCATCCCAGAATGCATCACAGTAATTATTCTCTTTTTGCACACTTTTTAGGAGACGATCAATGCAGTGTCTATTGTGTTCGCTTTTCTCGACTGCACGTTTTCTTCAATCTGTCGGTAAGGAACGGAATTCCGGAACAGTTTTATGTTCTTGCTTGACTAGATAAAGTAACAGCCGAGCTCAGACCTTCCTACTTTTTTTAATCTTTCTATCGTATAAAAGATTTCGCAGGCTTTAATTAAAGCTTCAAGTGAGCAAATTTGTGGTTGGCTAGAGTATATACACTTGCTAGGTACTTAACTTGCAGTTTACTATATTCGGTGATTTTCCACACACAAATGTTTGCCGCTTTCCGCTCACTTATTACTATGACTCTGAAACATTACAGCACATAGAAAACCCATTTGTCGCAAAGAAATATGGACTTCCCATTACCTCACTGCGTTGTCCCTAAACCTGCAACTTTTTTGAACGCGTTGAAGTCCACACGACTTTCGCAGCATAAAATCTTATATACCCTCGTGTGGGCCTTTAGTTCTTCACGTTTAACTGATCTAGATTTTTAAGCGCAAACATCAATTCGCAGTAGTGACACCAGAGGAAGTAGCAGGGTTCTTGTTGCCGAAGCTTCCATTGTGTTGGAAGCACAATAGCTCTACGCCCGCTAGGAAAGTTAAATTAAAGTTGAAGTAAATAATAAACCTCGAATTGAACCGAATAAACTGTTCCTCTCCGTGACGGTGGTATAAGTGACGAAAAGCCAATAACCGGTCGCCTGAGGCGTTTCCTCTTGAGAAGTTCCCAAGTCATCACTTTTCGTGACCACCAAGTTGACACGGAAATGAGTCTTGACGGGCAGTCTTCTCTGTCATATCTGTCACCTCGTCGAACCAACGAAAAAATGAAGTAAAATCAGTTGTGCGTAGTTCACACCCAGCTCTTATAAGTCCTTTTTAAACACGCTTCGGCGGGACAAGTACAGAAAGAGTAACAAATAGATCGAATGAAGGGAAACGAAATAGATGCTCACGAAGATAGGATGCTGTACGGGAAGATACCCACCGAAGAAAAGTTTGCCGCACTGTTCAGCTAAACTCTAGAGTGAGAATGATCACCGTTACTCGAGTGACACTGGCGCCTTTTTTACAGTGTCAGAGGCAAGGGCGACCAATGAAACGAGAGAGACGAGAAAGGCAGACACGGGTGTACCGAAGGCAGGATGTCTTTGGCATGTTACTGTACTTCCTTGGGATATGAATAATTGCGAGAAGATAGATAGATAGATAGATAGATAGATAGATAGATAGATAGATAGATAGATAGATAGATAGATAGATAGATAGAAACGGTCAAAGTGTCTGCATTATGCTAAGAAATGGGCAAGGAGAAAAATTCGGCTTTCTTAGAAAAACGTTAGGCAATATTGAGCGGAAAGTTGCACAAGGGCAAGAAGGGAGGGCACAATACGTGCGCATATTGCCCAACCGCTAGAAATACTTCGCATTTAAAGGGACACTAAAGAAAGAAACTACTTTTTGCTTATTAGTAAAACACAATTTCACAATCCCGAAAACACCACTTTTACTTCAAGACGACGCGTGGTAAGCGAGAAAGAATAATGCAGGGAGCCTACATGTGGGCGCCGTGAGGAGGCGCGCACATTAAGGCTCCCTAATAAAATGTGGGCGGCGACGCCATATTTGAATTTCCACTCGAGGCACTATATGACGCAGAAGATTTCGAAGACGTCTACTGGACCTCACGTAGCTTGTTATCGATAAGAGTGAAGCGGCTTTTCATCTGTGGTTGCGATAGACCTAGCGGACGAAGTTTTAGAAAATTTCTTCGAGACAATGTCGCAAAATAACAAAAAAAGCATTTCAATGTAGTGACTCTATGCGCGGAGCTTTCGGTGCGAAATATAAAAATGAAACTTCAGTATTTATTTTCTCCACTAATAATGAACTTAGAAAAGTAAAACTTGCGGCATAGAAGTTCTCATAGTGCTGTTCATTCATTTAATTAAACTAAGTCATTGTTACTCTTTAGTGTCCCTTTAAAACACGCTGTATATTGAGTTTTTAACATTTACATAGCATTCTTTTGCTCGATATTCCTAGTTGTTTTATGGCGGGTGCACGTTAAATAACCCCAGGTGGTCAAAATTTCCGCGACCCTTCACTACGGCGTCTCTCATAATCATATGGTGGTTTTGGGACGTTAAACCCCACAAATCAATCAATCAATGAGTTGTTTTATGGCGTCAATGTGTTGTATGACTTCTCCCAGAATAGTTATCGAAGCATCATATCCGCGAGCGAAATGCCGTGAAAGCGAAATGCAGTCGCAGTGCTGTGATGAATTCCTGACGATTTAAATGTCATATATGACTCACTAGTTGAAAATGACCAAAGGAAAACACTAGACGGCATTAGTTTCAGGACCGAGAACACAAACACAGGTACAAAAATATGCAATTCTCAAAAGTAGTTCTTTACCGTCAAACTTCCCTCGATCCAGAGCAAATTGACACAATGCGAGAATAAAAGAGAATACAAGTATATTTCACAGAAACAAAGTTGAAAGACAACAATGATCTGCCAACTCTATTAGCACGTACTTTTCTAACATTTTCAATAAACCAGCCCTAAAATGGGGACATTTGTGTTGATATGAGACCGTATTTTTATATCGTTGAAGGAAAAAAAAAGAGCACGACTTATTCCTATTGTTCCTTAATACAGCTACTGATTGATCGACATTTTCTGAAGCAGCATGCCGATGAGCATGTCGCAAGCGGATTGTTTCCTCCTGGCATACGTGGTCGTGGATTAAGTCGTCGTGACGGCAGAGCCCTGTTATGTATGGCCCTGTGTCATTGCACAAACGATTATACCGTCAAGGACAGTCGGACATGTTCGTCGTGTGGCTCCTGTGAGACACTAAGACACGTCATTTTAGAGTGCCCTATATTCGTTGGGGAGCGAGCGCAGTACTGAAAAAGGACTATTGACTGATTGGACTTAGGTGCACGACCATCGACGATTGCTTGTTCCCAGGAGGATGTGCTTCTAGGCGTGACTTGATTCATGGAGCTTTTTTCCCTTTCTTAAAGAAAACTGACTTGGCGTCGCGTTTATAGACATTTCTCACGTGACAATTTTTTATTGGCGTTTGTGTTTTTTTCTTCATTTTTTTATCTCATCTTTCTCCTTCCTCCCTCTTTTCCCCTAAACCTCTCCTTCCCGAAGGAGAAGTCAGTCGTTGTGTCCTTGTAGGTTGCAGTTGTCAGTCTGTTCTCTCCCTTTATCCTCTGTATTCGTGTTTCCATGTAACCAAATAAATAAATAAATAAATAAATACATACATACATACATACATAAATAAATAAATAAATACAGCTACCTTTTATTTTACTTGTCTATTTGTAAAGAACGCTTCTGTAAAAAATGGCTTTTGTTGGTAGGAAATTCAGTCATAATAAATTTTGAATCACGAGGTGCGTATCATATTTCAGGCACTCGAAGCTCCAACTCTCATTCGCTCGTAAAGAAGCCAATTGAACATTTTTTGCCGACACCCTGCTTTTGAAAAGACACGAGGCTTTATTATCGAGATGCTGCATCCTAACAAAACCATGGTGCACCGATGTCTTTCACGTAATTCTCGTCGTATCGACTGCTGTAGCGAACATTTTGAGATGCATTCAAGGTGCTGGTAGGAGGGAACATTTTGAGATGCATTCAAGGTGCTGGTAGGAGGGCATCTACGCCCCTTTTATCGTGGCAGTGTTATTGACCAATGCGCGTAAGAACACATCGAACTCGGACTTATTTTGCGCTGAACGATAGTTGACCGGTGAATAAACAGCTGTCCCTTCCGCTTCATCTGTTTTCCGTATTGACTTCCTGGCCACGGGTTTAAAGGACTGAAATGAAGTTCAGCTGTTTGTATGTGTGTTTTCTTAGGCCTGCATGGCGTCATATAGGAACGTGGTGCTGTATTTTCGCGCAAACATTGACGCCAAACAAAGTTGAATTGAAGATTCACCTAAAATATGCACGAGAATATTTGTCTCCTCAGCTTGCCAAAGTGTACCATAAAATGCTGCCGAATAAGCAGTAAGGAATCGTTCTGGTTGAAATCAAATAAATATGCAAGTCAGTTCCGTTATCATTTCAGTACGCAGGGTGAGATCGACCGAATGAAAGTTGTTTATTTTAAATTTGCTAAGCTGAATGAAATCTTCGTAGTTATTTTTATTATAGTGAAGAACGTTTTGCGGTTCTTTTTTCGTGGTGTCTGACTGCCAGGGATGACCCACAATGCGAAGTGCGTTAAATGTTTTCGTAAGAATGGTGCGAGTTGCTCCTTGCGTTGCGCTATACTCGTAAAGCTTCGCTTTGTGACCTGCCAAGGAGCGAGGTTACCAAACTGATTACTTCATTAGAGCTCGTTTCTTGGTGTTGAACATCACACTGGATGCTCGTGTGTCAGCATCGAGTCATCTTTGCAGTGGTGGCTTTCGTTTTGCAACGATTTTTCTCAGAGATACTTTTTCATTTGGAAGTACGTTCCATTTGTATTACAGGCATGTGTGTTTGTGTAGGTTCGAGTATCTTTCTGTAACGCATAAGTGTATTCAGCACATGCAGCTTCACGTGTTTTCGTTGCCTGTGGCGGCACGCACCTTAAACTTTTTTAGGAAGGAAAGCAATCACTGGTACGCACTAAAGTGTCTAGTAGGTGAAGAAGAGCCTTAGAATGGATGAAGATAATGCCCATTTCCGACGTGTGCACTCGGTACCTCAAAGCACAGGCTTCGCACGACAAACTTGACGCAAATGCCACACTTTCTTGTCGTGGTAACACGTGCAATAAGAAAAGTCATGCGGATTTTTTTCTCTTTCACGGTCGACTCCACAAGCAGGAGGCGCCCGCTAGCGTGCTTCGGCACGTGGGGTACATAGGCGCAAAAAATATGAAATATTAAAGCATAACTTGCCCACCATGCTTCTACTAAGTACCGCTTAGCTTCTCCCTCCCAACTAAAGAGTGCGAATGACGCTTTTTTCTCTAAAAGCTCACCCCCCCCCCCCCGCCTCCCATCCCATTTCCACACATCTGTTCATGATCCATTCGAAAGCGCGAAGAGCTTTGCGCGTTGACCATAATCATTTCAGGTGATCCCCGCGTCCCGTGTTGCATGGTTCCTCTTCGATAAGGCAGTGTGTATAATCCACTCTTCGGAATGAATACCTATCGCAACGTTTGGGGAAATGACGCTGTCATTGGTTGTGAGCGCGGAACTATGGTTGCCGTCATGCTGCCGACGACCAGTTCATCTCTAGAATGGCGGCACCGCTACATTCTTTCTTGAGCCTCAGTCTTCGTTTACTTTTTATTATTTGTGTGAATGGCCGTAAGGGGGCAGTGAGCCCAGAATGATACACGAAGACCATCAGAACGCGGCTCGCCGATAAGTAGAGCGCTGGCCGAGGAATGAAGCTCCATCGATTGCCACCGCGGCGGGTGAACTCTCGCGTGTACGCGGTCCCGTATTTGGCGCCTTTGTCGTTTGCACAGCGAATTTCTGTCATGACGAACTCCCACACACTGACCACGTAGTTAAGGATGTGTCGTTAGAGAGAAAAAAAAAGCCAATCAGCACTCTCACAGAATGACACCCGCTACGAGTGCCTACTCAGTAAAGAGTGCTTTCGTCACGCTTCGTTAACTAGCTCACTGAGAGATGCATAATAAATGCTCTACTGCATAATGGTTAGAAAGCTTACCGTTAAGTCCAAACCTATGTACCTGCCACAGTGTTTGACAGACTGGCTTAATAAAGATAAATAGCAGCGTGCCGCCTGATTAATTATGATACGCTTCCGAAAGAACAAAACAACCTGCATTGTTGGCATTGGTGGGGTAAAATGAGACAAAGCAAAACGCAACACTTTGATTTCGCCGGTTTCTGCAGCTAATACAAAACTACTTTTCTTTGTTTCTCTTATCGAGCAAGAAGTGCTGGTTGTGTACTTTTTCATGTGTAAAAGTTGATGATTGCTAACAGCGCCCGCGCGGGAAAAAAAGGCGCGGCTGGTGTAAGTGTGTTCGTGACCAGTCAGAAAGGGGCGAAATTCTGCTCGGCAAGGCCTTCATATCCGTGCATGCGTTAGTACAGCAACACAAACGTTTATTTTTTTTCATTATACTACGAGCTACATAACACCAAAAGTTTAGTTAATTTGGTGCCTGAGGACAAATCGAAATTTTTTTTTTTAATTCTGGCATGTGATAGAGGCAAAATGCGACAAAAAGTATAGAATTCTTTTAGAGAGTGTTTTATATTTTAGCCATTAAATTACACTCGTTACTTATTATCTTCTTTGTTTAGGAGGGTACGCACATACAAGAGATAATTGTACAGAACTTTCTGGGAGGAAAACGACACGAAACAAAGCACTGATTGCCGTCCAGTACATGACTCCCTCCATTAGCGCTGCATCGAGGTTTCCCGTGTTCTCAAGGATGCTCTCGATAGATTCATAAAAGATGGCAGAATATCTAAGTCAAGTCTTTCACAAACACGTCTTGGGATTGAGTTTTAATGACGTTTCTCCATTACCCTAATGGAACAACAACAACAACAAAAAAAAAAGCAAACGCTAGAAAATCTGAATTTCGCACAGCTTTAAATTTATTGCCTCACAAATCCTGGCGGACGAATTTTAGAGCCATACCTGAGCTGTTCTGTATCAAAATGATAAAAAGATGTAGAGTATAGATACGTCAAAACAAATCTAGCTTGCTATTGTAAAATAATAAAGTGAGGTACAAGCGTTCAACAAAAGACCACATTAACACAAAAACTGACGGTGTTTGATCTGCAAGGAGTTTCGGAGCAACACAACACTGCATTCTGTCTAAGTTCAATGCGTGCAGTCGAAGTTTCGGGCTTTTTAGGACCGCATAAGGGACCACAGAGTAACATTCAAATCTTTCTACTGCAAAAGCTGAGAGAATGAACTTTTTTCACACTGTCTCGTTTTGCCCCACGCAGCGTCTCGTTTTCCTCCGCAGGTTCGGGCAAAATGAGACATCCGGGGCATTATTTATTTATCCTTGAAATAATATTTTGAAACGGTGGCAACATGGCAATATTTATATAGCACTTACCTTGTACCCAAAGAAAAGTTTCTGCGTTGATGTTTGATTGTAAGGAGTGAAATAAAAATGAATATTCCCCACTGCAAATATTTGTTGCATTTTACTGCACCCTTCCCCACATACGCGTATTGCAGAAAGGCTGAATTTAATGATGGATAAATGAAGCCGACTTGGCAAAAAAAAAAAACAAAACACCGCTCATGTACTAAGTACAAATGCTTATTAGCTGCCCTGAATTCATTCACAACTGTTGGTTACATGTCTGTCTTTCTGAATGAGTAGAGACCGGGTTATAGGCGAATGCCTATGTTGTTTCTTGCATTTTTATGCTGCCACTTTGATACATGTAAAATGATTAGAGCTTAATAAGAGATTTTATATTGCTTTTATAGTGCTTATAAATGCCTATTTTTGACGGCTGTGCCTATAAGTGCCAAATTTTAAAATCGGTGCCTATATGAACGCTATTTAACCTCAATTTTCGCTTTCGAGAACAGTTGGACACTGGTGTTCATGTTACCGCGCAAAACTGAGCTTTCGGAACTCTATATGACCCTTCAAACATTTGAAAAAAAAATGTTAGCATTGCTACGTCATTTGTGTCTACACATAGCAGCCACATATGCACCATGCGCTACTTTTTCTTAATTTTGTTTTGCTTTTTCCTGTAAAGTTTCCACAATGAAATATCCAGTCAGTCTCATTCTCAGGAAAGAATATGAAACATACCGTTAACGATGTTTTCAGATCCAGGAAGCAGAGATAAAGCTGCTGTGTCGTGTCAGCGAGGTACCAGTGTTTGGAGAGCCCAAGATGATTGTTTTGTGTTCTACAACAAACAGTGACTTAACGGGCTGAATGGTAACAGCCTCAGCCTTAGTGGGCCGGGATCTTCTGCAAAGAGTACGTCTGAAATGCTTCCCCAAGTTCCAAGTGAAAGAAGCAAAAACCGAAAGAGCGTCTACTTTGTAGTCCGCGACACTACTGCAGTGTGCGTGAAGCTTTTCGCCGAGGGAACTAGGCTGCTGAAAGGCTTACCGGCCTGAATACACCACAGTGACAGAGCCAGCGCCATAACTGTGAGGCAAGTTGCATTTGCATTTCGCGGTAAAGTACTGAAAGAGCGGGACATGCTACTTTCAGGGGACTCTTATTTTCGTACCTTATTCAGAATCGACTGCACTCAGTTTCAGTGCTGAAAAAGACTGAGCCTTTTCAGTGACCTTGAAAATGACCATGAAATCTGTGTGCGAAGTGGAACAATGTTAACCTACCATTACGGATGACATCTTAGTAATCTCGGCGTGGGGCAGAAAATGAGTTCTGGATCTCCCTGAATCTTAGTCAAATCGCTCTCACGATGACTCTAAAATCTTGGCGTTCATTAATGCCTATTAGCGGACTATTATTTCACAACCGCTTACTATGAAGAATAGCCGAGGCACCGGCTGTATTTCAACGATACACAGGGGTGGGGGAGGGGCTAAAGGTTGTTCGCAGCGCTTACCTCCATATTAAGTCAAGGTATGGGGCCGACATTGCGCCTTCTCAAACTCTTAGGTGACTAGGGTTGGGGAAGTTGCCCTCTGATCTTGGCTGTGTGCACACGTATGACCAGAATAGTAACGAAGACGCGTTGCCTCGCATGACTGCACTTCATGCTGACAAGTCTGAATTTCCTGAGTCACCGTGACCTAACCTAGTCACCGTATCGATTCAGATGGGGTTGCATGCGTATCAGCTACGGCAAGTTTGCCTAACATAAATTGAACTATCAACTTGTATGCAAACTATCAACTTGTATGCAATTAAAGACTGTTTTAGTTATTTGAAAGTGTGTTCACTCTGAGTAACTGTGAATATTTCACTTTGCTAACTGACGACTTTTACTGTGTAATCCTAGTGCTCGCAGGAATCCTAACAGCCACAGAGACGGGAACGGCGAAGTTCTGACTAGTATTGCAGATAATGCAGGACTGATTGACATCGGTACATTGCGTCAAGCAGCTGCATATAGTCTACTTCAGGGAAGCTATTCTGCTCGCCTTGATCGAATTTACGACCCGCAGGTCGCGGGTTCAAATCCCGGCTGCGGCTGCTGCATTTCCGATGAAGGCGGAAATGTTGTAGGCCCGTGTGCCCAGATTTGGGTGCACGTTAAAGAACCCCAGGTGGTCGAAATTTCCGGAGCCCTCCACTACGGCTTCTCTCATAATCATATGGTGGTTTTGGGACCTGAAACCCCACATATCAAGCCCCGCCACGGTGGTCTAGTGGCTAAGGTACTCGGCTGCTGACCCGCAGGTCGCGGGATCAAATCCCGGCTGTGGCGGCTGCATTTCCGATGAAGGCGGGAATGTTGTAGGCCTGTGTACTCAGATTTGGGTGCACGTTAAAGAGCCCCAGGTGTTCAAAATTTCCGGAGCCCTCCACTACGGCGTCTCTCATAATCATATGGTGGTTTTGGGACGTTAAACCCCACAAATCAATCAAAACCCCACATATCAATCAATAGATCGAATTTACGGGTTCTCATCGCTTCTTTCTCGGCACCTTTCCTTTAGCACTGAGCCAGTTTTGTTTTCCTATCACGGAATTGTTATCGCGAAATTGGTGCGAACCGTCGAACTCACTTGCGACAGCCACGTGTCTTTTTGCAAATACAGTGAAAATAACCTTCATGTTTTACAAACAGACACGCCGTGTATACATGCTTCACAATGCAACATGAAATATTACAGTAATATTGCGTCGCGCAAGCGTAAAATGCCATCGGGTGTCAGAACATGCCATTATCATAATGACTTCATTGTTTAAAGCCAGGTCACCCGCTACACAAGGCACACACGTTACGGCGTTTATTACACGCAGTAGGTGCTTAACAAGTTCGAAAGGAAATGACGCACTAGGGACAAGATATCGCTATCACGTTGAACAATTAAAGGTGAAGCATGAAGGCAATCTCCTGCAATATTTCAAAGTCAATGAATCTCAATGAAATTCACTGGGTTCATTCGTTTGCATGTTTGCACAATTCATACTAAATTGCTGGCTTTATTGTTTCGTAGACTATTTAAAATGAATCTTATTGCTTGCCTCCATACGCTCATTTCACTTTACAGAATTAAGGACAACATGTGTGTGTGACGTTGATTTTGCAAAGTGGGAGAGACGGAACTGATGTGCCACTTCAGTGTGTGTGCTTGTATACTCTGTATTGTTGGGTTTGGCTGGCGCTTCCTTGGTTCAGTGCACCATTTCCTTTTCTCTGTTGGTGGGTGTGTGATTAGCGGCAAGTTGTGTTGCGTTCTAGGCCACACACTATTCGCCATATAAACACCATAACAGCGTAAGCAGTTTGGCTGATCGCCGCAAGCGCCAACTTAGACGGCCTGGACAAGTAATGCCATCTGGCTGCGTTAAGCGCAGCCATGCAGGTTCTGGCAAAGTATGATGTCATACGTGGAAGCGCACTCGATTGGGTTACGGTTTCGGTATTGCGGTCTTTTGCTAATTAAAAAAACTGGTCCCGCATTTGCATGGTACACTGAAATGTCGTCGAAAGCCCCGCCGTGGTGGTATAGTGGCTTAAGTACTCGGCTGCTGACCCGCAGGTCGCGGGATCGAATCCTGGCTGCGGTGGCTGCATTTCCGATGGAGGCGGAGACAGACCAAAATTTTTGCCTCGAAGGTTCTCAGGAAAGACTATCGTCTCTAAAAAATATTTTCGGATTTTGTGTGCAATTCAGCTGTCGGGCACGTGACAAGAGTGTCCAAGGAACATAACAAGCACCATTACCTTTACACTGCCAAAAATCCCGGGAGCTGGCCTGTAGGGATGCCCCTACTTTTTGTTTTATGACACAGTGGCAAGGAGATTTTCATAGACGGAGCTCAGGGCTGCATAAGCAACCACTACACACACACAGCGCACAATATATATATATATATATATATATATATATATATATATATATATATATATATATATATATATACGCGTTCGAATATATATATATATATATATATATAACGCCTTCGAATAACGCGTTCGATGCTCTAACCACTGAGCTATCACAGCGGCCTTCCCTCCATCCACTTTCTTGGGTTTATATGTGAATTTATATGTGAATAGGGAAAGAAGTTTATACCTAAGGGCTCGTTCTTCCGCGTTTTGACACAATATTAATGAGATCTAACAGACAATAATGCCAAGTAATGTATAGGGGATGTTATTAGAACAAATGGAATGTAAATAAGAAGACAGAAAAGTGGGTGAGAAAAGACTAGCCTTGAGCAGTAATCGAACCTACGACCTTCGAATAACGCGTTCGATGCTCTAACCACTGAGCTATCACAGCGGCCTGCCCTCCATCCACTTTTTGGGGTTTATATATGAATTCATATATATATATATATATATATATATATATATATATATATATATATATATATATATATATATATATATATATATATATATATATATATATATATATATATATATATATATACCCAGCATCTCCACCACGTATGACGTCTGGGTTGAGACAGCGTTTATTCAGCCCAAGGGCTCAGTAACGAACGGGCAGTCTGAGACCGAGCGTGCACACACCCGATGATGATTGTGGTGACCCCAGTGAAGATGAGGACAGGGACCCAGACGGATGATGATTATGATAATGCATATATATATATATGAGAAGCGCATAATGAATGCCCACACTAAATATGTATATATATGTCACTTCTACGCAAATGAAGCTGGTAGTAAGTTCTTTCCCATGATCTTCTTAGACGGTGACTTCGTCCCAACAAATTCAAACCCGTTAAAGCTGTCCCGTGTTTTGAGTATATATTACTTATAAGTTTGCGACTATGGTAAACTTTTATTCTTCTTGCATGACAAAACTAACTGCAAAAAAAGTAAGTGCTTTTGGCAGGGCACAATTCGGAAAATTTTTGGAAATAACAGGTTGGAAAACAATTTTACGCGCGGGTTTGCTAGCAGCTTTTAAGAATTTTTCGGTATAAATCAAGATGATAAAGCGATGCTTTCGAGGCTGAAGGACTCGCCTTCCATTTACATCAGGAGTGAGACGATGCAATCAATATAATTCATACGTCACCCTTATAGCGGACACACGTGCGGAAATGCCATAAATTATTCATTCCTTTTCATAGTGAATGATCCCTTAACATCACCAGCGAGACTAACGCAGAAAAAGCGAAAATAGCTTTCAGGTACACATTTTACTTCACCGTATATTTTTGTGACTCGCAAATAAAACTAAACAGCTAAAAACCCTATTATATTCACTTTGGTATAATGCTTAGATGGTTGCGGCTTCTCCGTGAGCACAGTCTCAAACCGCGATGAAGACTCCAGACGCAATAATAACGTTCTGAAAAAGTAGCGGTGCGTACCCAGATGTTACAAGCCGATGTGAAAGCACTCGTCACCACAAAACTGTGTCGTCATCCATTTGTAAAGGTGTCACAGCTGTAGCCAGCGAGGGCTCGCAACAAAGGAGCCTCTCGCCGGCTTTTAATCTCTTCGCGAATATATTCCCGTCAGGCAAAGGCCATTGGCACAATGCACCGCAGAACTTAAGCGTCGAGTGTGCGTTCCCACACCCTCCCCTGTATATATGCATGAAGCATTCCTGCAATGTGACGCATCACAACCGCAGGATTAGAATTAAAACGAACGAGTGATGCCCTAGACGCGTCTAGCTCTCGCTCTTTTCGGATAAGCGCCATTAACGTTATTACCTTGCACGCCACACGAGGACGTTTTATTAAGACCCACGCATGAACTTTATTCCGTGGCGTCTCTTTATTTTGTGGTGTTGCTTTTCTAACGGTACAGGACGAGAGTACCGGACGTCTCCCAAATGGGGTTCCAGCATCCCGCGGTTTATTCTACTTCATGGTGATCTCCCTCGAGGCAGATAGCGTCATTTGTCACGCGGCCGCAGTGAACACTTTTGGGAGAGAGCGTCAACCCATTTTCCTTTCCGCTCAAAAGAGAAAGGTAGGAAAGAATGAGACATGAGTTACTGGCAACAATGATAGCCAGTTTATACGATCATGTGGCCGAGCCTAAATGAAATCTACCCAGCGCTACACAGCGCGCGCCATAATGTAGTTTGTACACTAAAGTTTGATAAGTAGTCGTTTGTAAGCGTTTTCAATAAAGTTCTTTGTCTGTCCCAATAAAGCTCATTGTCTGTCTGTGTCTGTCTGTCTGTCTGTCTGTCTGTCTGTCTGTCTGTCTGTCTGTCTGTCTGTAAGCGTTTGCGTAACGAGTCGTAACACCTGACTGTATATCGAGCGTTCAAGAAAGTTCTTGCTAGCGAGCACAAACTGTGCGTATCACATGACCAGGCTCTCTATACATTGTCCACGAATGGAGTGCTCCGATCCTGGAAGTACGATTCCATTCTTCATACAAAGCATTCTCATAACGGCGCGCATTTCTTAACCATACCCTACTTATTAAAAAATATTATGTCTTAAGGGCAGGTTCCATGTACAAAAACGATTCATCACAAAACGAAGAAATTATCTAAAAGTGTCATGTCTCTCGCTGTGATGTAATTCCTCGGCATTGCTTCGTATAGACCATTTTAATGAAGAAAAACAGCATAGTCTTGAACCGGTGTGTTTTCTGCTCTCTCCCTGTCTCCTGACACTCGCTTGCTGGATTCCGTGCTAAGCGATTGTGTCGCCCGCGATTTCCGATGCCTCTCGCCGATCGGCTGGCCGGCCGTCTGCGATCTCCTGACACCATGTAGCTCTCTCCGAGTGTTGCCCCGTCTTCAGACTCCTCCCCCATCTTCCCTATCTTATCTCTCTCCTTTCTGTCGCTCCTGTATTGTAAGTGCTTCCTCTTCTTTATCTATCTATTATTATTTCCATCTTCCCTCTCCAATCCCCTACAAGGCACAAGGTCCAATCCCCTCCAATCCCTACAAGGTTATTAATTAGGCAGACAAAAATTAGTTGCCCTTTTCTTTTCTCAAGAACCACTCATTCACTCCTTCTCTATCCCCACCGCTTATCCGACCGCCCCAGCCCTGCCGTTGGTGTGTGGTGATTCGCGCGGTTTGCATTGCGCGGCGCATAAGAGGTCTATGTGTTTTTTTTTCGATGGGCTAAAGCAAATGTGGGGCCGAAAATCAAACTGTTGGACCAGAACAGGTCGACAATCTACCACTTCGCTCTGTTTAGTGGTGTGTACCATCAGAAGCGTGGAAGACATGGCAGCCGAGACATGCTAAGTGCTCCTTGCTTCTTAGTGACCCCGTCGTGCGCCTTCTTCTCCAACAAATTGTTTATTATATGCAGTGTCTGCACTTGTGACCATTTTTCATCACACTAGTTGTGATACTGCTTGGGCGCTGGTGCACTTTATCGTCTGCACCAAAGAGGAGCCGTGTAAAAGCTGTGGGTTAATACAGAATACTATTTCCCATGAATTCTCGTGTAACACTCACGTTTTTCATTTCCATTGCATGCAACCGCACATGAGTTACTACACCTGTGGATAGTGAATTACAAGTGCGTGCAATTTAGAGATTATCGAATTAACACTTTTAATCCACATACGACATAAGTCTCCCGCATTGACGCAGGAACGCGCCTCTAGCATCACTTTGACCCCACGTTGTTTCTCGACTTGTTAATTTTCTGACGGTAACTGGGCAGCGTTATGACCACCGCAATTTTTTTTTTGTGGTAACATGGGTGTCATTAACAATCGACCCATGTTCGTTGAAGCTAGCTCATTACTTGAACCCATGTGATCGTCGTGATTCTTAAGTGTTCGTCAAAAAACAAACTGACAACAATGTCACCAAACAAACAGACGTACTTTCGGCGCATGGCCAGTGGTGGCTGCTCACGCCGAAGCGAACTTACGTCATTCCGTGCTTCCAGATGCGCAACATGCCATAATTTCATTTCCTGGTTTTGCTGCTTCTGCGCTTAAGCTTGAGTTCACCCGTCATACATCCATTACTTAATTTGCGCGACGGCAAGCGGACACAAACTTTTAACTACTACGACAAACCGAATCGACACATGACTTCATTTGTTCTCTGAACTTTGTACTGCGACATTCCAATCGGAACCAGGTGATCTGTTTTCAAACATAGATCTATGCCTCTTTTCCGTATGCTATAAAGCATAGCGCAGATCGAATCGCAAACAGTTCCGTAACAGTCGAAGACGTCACTCGACATATTTTAAATGTCTGCTCTATTGTCAAGTGTGGAATCGCAAAAGCTGAAGAGGAGGAATTCGTATGATAAGAACCACCTGTATACACTAGAATATACTGCAGATATAGAAAATAAATCGGAATTAGTGTCAGATACTGCTCAACTCTCACGAACACGTCCCTTTTAGACAATAATTTTTCGACCGACAACTGTATTTTTGTTCTTGGGAGCATCCAAGGAAGGAAATTAATTTATACTGTTTCTCATATTTCGGTATTAATGCTTTATGCTCCTCAACAATGTTGTCAGAAAAAGTTGGCATTGACAGCATTCATCCAACGATCCAATACAATAAATATGCAATAAGGCATGCAATAATTATGATGGTCTCAGCGGAGAATTCTGCGTGGCAATCAAGTATTCTACCATAAAGGCACGCAAGATCTTGGAACTAGTTTTGGAATAGACCCCCCTAATGTTTGTGAAACATCAATTGTGGTGGCAGGGCTCACTATATAACTTTAAAAACATTACACATGCACACATATGATACAGCCATTACTTCGGGTTAATGTCAATTGGAGTTGTGTCATCCGCTGAAATTTTACATTTATGTAGTAGTGTCCAGGGCTACCATCGTCACGAGCATCCGCACTTCATATCAGCTTAACGCTTCTGATGTTGCTAATACTCGTGTCCCTGTTGACATCAATGCGCAAGTGCAAACAACTGTTTGTGTAAACATTTGAAACTGTTCAACATACGTAGAAAGGTGCAACATTTGTACTTAAATTTAGCATGATTTCATGACGCGTCGCTCAATAAAAAAATTCCCTCCGCATGCTTCGCATAACGTCGATTCCCAGGTACGCGGGATCTGCCAAACTTTTCCATTTTGTACTCTGCTCATTTGTAGTAGCCTTGCGTACGGTCGATTTGCTGTTCAATGGAGACACAGAAGAAAAGTTGCTTTCTGCTTCTTACTGTTTTACTCGAACCATGACATGAAAAATTACCTAGGGTGACATACGAAGGGCGCTGAAAGAAGCAGTGTCCGAGATGCCGCATTGCTATGACGGATGTTTGTGAAAAAAACGACTCTGCGCTTTTGAAAGCTCTGATGCATGACAAGGAAAACGTGAAAAATACACCGACGTCGGAAAAAGATTTATCAGGTCGCCTGTGTATGTCTCGCTAACACAAAAAAGAATCGGGAATCCAATTTCACCAACGAGCACCGTCACCAACTAGCTCTTTTCGCAGCGATTTTCAGCTTTCGTTTCTTGCCCCACTGCGGTGGTCTAGTAGCTAAGGTACTCGGCTGCTGAAGCTCAGATCTCCGGATCAAAAGTGTTTCAGGGCCCCTTTAAAGAACCCCAGTTGGTGGAAAATTCCAGAGCCCTCCACTACGGCATCTCTCATAATTGTATAGTGGCTTTGGAACGTTAAATCCAAAGGATTATTATTAATTACTATTCAGTGCTGTCACACATGCGTGATGGAAGTCTGATTATGTTACACATCTATCGTGAAATGACTGATCGTGGACATTTTTATTTTGTTTAGATGCGTTAGTTTGAACGTCTTGTTTGTTTTTTTATTATAGGATTAGAGCAAGGAACGCAACCACATCGGAGCAAGCGAAGTGCCAAAATGCCAGCTAGCATAATTTTTTTAGCGTTATCGTGCGTGCACTAAGCTTCTCATCCAATCTAGGGTGTAATGCTCATTCTATTGATGTCAAATATTCGATAATGCGTTTTTTTATTACGTGTGGGCTTTTAAAAGAAGCCAAGGAAAAATATTACTTTCTATGATTATTTAATAATTTAATTGCTATGAAGTGCAGAGAAACGCCGATGCGCAGTCCGCTGCCTTCGTTTGGGCTTCTACATGTGTATAGTCGTAAGGCAAAAAGACAGGTTTACAAAAAAAAAAAAAAGTCTTAGGTGAGGTCTCATACTTGCGTGCTGTGCTCAGCAACGCGCAGGTAAGCTACGACACGTACGCGTTACGACGCGTGAGCACGTGGCTCACCCTCTCTCTGGTACTATTCTCTCCCGCGGGAATAGAAGAGGGAGCGTATAGGGAGTGGGCACGCTACGCGCTGACGCTTTGCAGTGCGTGCGTGTGGTCAGGGCTTAACACCATCATGTGCGTTACTGCATAAATTCGGCATACTTATCAGATGAATAGGATGTGTACGTGACAGTGGCCACTCACTCACTCACTCACTCACTCACTCACTCACTCACTCACTCACTCACTCACTCACTCACTCGGACATTCGCTCGGACACGGACATGCACTCGCAAGGACAGAGAAAAAAAACAACTATCGCGACTTTTGAAAAAAAAAAGCTTGTTAACGCCATAACTTATCTACCATAAGTAAGACCGTCAGTGTTCCCTCGATTGTGAAAGCATTTCCAACGTGCGTGCTACTGCTATTAGTGAAAAACCCCTTGAATACTTATGCTGCCAACATGTAATAGTAGTGTCAAGTCGCAACGAAGCGTGGGCGAAGAACTCTACTATTTTGTTATTTTCGGGATCGCTGCTTGTGTGGGAGCTTTCCGTAGGCCGCGCTTTAGGATAATCAAGCCGTGCAGCGCTAGGTACCTATCAAATAAATAAAGCAATGTTTTGGAGAGCTACGTGGTTTCGGATATAGCTGACAATTCGCTGCAACCTTGGATGTGGCATTTGCGGCTTTTCAAAGCTTACGAGGAACAGGTAAATCGAATTGATCTGCGTCTGAAGAACCTTCAGAATTTGGTTCTGACTAGCCGGCATGACGCCCAACTCAAGCGCAGTACATCTTTAGAGAAGACGATTTTCAAAGAGGCGAGCTAACTGTGTTCATACTGGTGCGAAAGCTGAGAATCAGGTGACATGAAACAAATAAAAATCTTTTTTCCACCCTCAAGAAAGCATCCCTGTTTTCGTTGCTGCTTGGTGCGTTTACTTTGCGCAAATGAGGAAGACAAAGACTGCTGAGATCGAGCTCTTTGATGTAGCGCTCTCATCTTGCTCTTGTCTAACAAAGATCAAAAGGATTACGTACGGCATTCAGAAGCCAAAATGTAATCATGTCTTGATGAATATGCAAAACAATTTTGAAGTAACAGATTTCGATGGCCTTTGTTCTGGTGTCTTTGATGTTGCAAGAAATTGCGATTGTGAATTTGAAACAATTTATTACAATGATGATCACATTGCATAGTCTGTGTGGAGATATCAAGCGACACAGTTTTGAGAGCTGCGTGCACATTAGAAAAACCACCAGACTGCAGTTAATAATGGCTTTGGATGTGAAACACTGGAATTTTGGTGGTAGTTGTGCTTTAGAAACAATCTTTTCTAAACCTGCTCTGGAAACCTTAAGAAAATATATAAAAAAGGAGCGTAACCCTGTCACTGCGTAAAATATGCGCAGTTACAACGAAACGTACTTGAACTGAAACGTAGGACATTGATAGATAGATATATGGGGTTTAACGTCCCAAAACCACCATATGATAATGGGAAACGCCGAAGTGGAGGGCTCAGGAAATGTCGACCACCTAGGGTTCTTTAACGTGCACCCAAATCTGAGCACACGAGCCTACAACATTTCCGCCTTCATTAGAAATGCAGCCGCCGCAGCCAGGATTCGATCCCGCGACCTGTGGGTCAGCAGCCGTGTACCTTAGCCACTAGAACACCATGGCGGGGCAAACGTAGGACATTGATAAATTTGCCTATAGTTTCCTATACATGAGACTCTTATTGCACAAATTAAAAATCGTGTGTCCAGTTCGCAGTCTTTCTGTGTTTTGCATATATGCTTCAACACCTGTTTTGACAAAAACTTGTGCGAATGATCTGCCAGATTGAATAGCTGTGATAATTTTATCTGAAAGCTGTTGTAGATGATTCATCCGGGTCAAAAACGTTCATGTATTTTTTTTGCATGAGGATAATGTTTATGGGTAATATTAACTTCAAAATGACTCGCCATATTGTGCTAATAAGGGCAAAGCTAAACAACTCCGGATGGTCTTTATGAAAGCACAGCCAAAATAAACATGGAAGCTTTGTCTTCAGGCCATCTGAGGTTAAAATTGAACCGTCGATACCGAATGTGCTATGCTTTCGATTATGCTTTAGATTAAAATAACCATACCCCGCAGATTACAATGTGGTACGGGGGATGGTGTTGCTTGCGGGTTAATGAAAAGAAGTAATATAGCTTACAGAAATTCCATTTTTAACAATGAAGCTATTTTAGGGTTGAAGTAAGTTGACAAAGCCTACACAAAAGCTCAGGCATGTATGCGCCACAAGATATCTGCGGCTTTATGTCATAAAACCACGAAATGATTATGAGAGAGGCTATGGGAGAGGGCTCCAGAAAACTCTTATCACTTAGTGTTATTTAACATGCACTCGCATCGCACAGTACGCGGGCTTATGCTATTTCGCTTCTATCGAGATGCAACCTTCACGACCGGAAATGAACCCGAGACCCACGGGTCCCCAGCCGAGCACCCTAGCCACTGTTCCACGGTGGTGGTCGTGCCGCAAGAATCGATCAAAGTGTCACTACCGATCCCAGCAGCTGGGGGGAAATCGAAGACATTAGGACCGAGAGAGCGGAAATGGAGAGTGATAGGGTAAGGGTCTGTAGTCTTGGTGGAAGAGATTAAACCCTGGTGCAGTGGTTCTCAACCATGGATCTGTCGGGGATCTCCTATGACTAGTGGAAGGGATGGGGAACCTCTTGCAGCGGAGGGGGAAGAGAGAGGGGGGTGTACGTAGATAAATCAACACAACTGCAGCGTGAAACAGGTGCCTTTTATTGTTGTCGAAAACATCAAACAAACGCGCTACATCCCTTCATTTTGGACAGTGCATGAATGTGTGGCACAGTCGCGCTTAAATAAAATTGCGGGTGAGGGTTTCGCGGATCATAGAAATGGCTTCGCGGAGCCCCTCAGGGTCCGCGGATTCCCATTTGAGGACCACTGGCCTAGTGAAACGAGGGAGTGATGATGCAAGGAGCCTGAAAGCAGGAGGGGTGGTGGTGGTGGTATAGTGGTTAGAAGAGGAGAAACGCACCTAATTATGCATCCTGGTAGGCAGCACGACGCAGTGCCTAGGGTGGGAAGCGTTAAGTGAGAACTCTGCTCAGGCAAGTGGAGAGGAAGGAGGTAAGGAGGAGAACATAAAGAAACGAAACAGAATAAATATTCGAGGTGGGATTCCAGCTCACCAGCCTTTGAAGGAAAGTGGCGAAACAACTTGGCTATCCAGGCGGGTTAGCTGAACAAGCATATATGAGAAACATATGATTGCGTTACTATGGGAGAGAGAGAACAATAAAAATACAGAAGGAAAGAGAATGCTTGAAAGGGCAACAGTGAGAAAGAGACAAAAAGCAGATCACAGCCAGGCAAACGGTGTGGTGTCCGAACTACGGCTGTTAGCCGGCTTTCGGCTGAAAGTGGGACGAACCACTGTTGCACAAACAGTTTGGCGGGGCAATGGGAGGCATTGAGGCACGGCGTGCCCCGAAATCGGGACACGCCGTGCCTCAATTGGAACGTCGAGTTGCCTTAAATAGATATATTTACGCTGACATTATTCTTATTTTCAACACAACTGTTGTGGGGGTGTATGAAAAATCACATTTAGAATTAGCTTTGATTATTCTAGCTTTTTTACCTTACTTTATTCTAGTAGGTGTAGGAAGCCCCAAAACTTGTAAATACCGAATCATAATTTGTGTCCATCGTTATCTACCAGCAATGAGTTTGCAGACATTGTAAGAGCTTGTACTTAGAAAATCATGCACATAGCTTCTACCACTACACGCAAAGCAGTCCTGTACAGAGAAAAATACCTAAAGCACCTTGTAACGTTCTCGCAAAAGCTACAGAAAATTACTAGCCTTGGCGAGACGTTCGGCATTGCATACGCTGACTTCGTGCACCACACACTGTCGCCATCGCTGGCCCGTGTGCTGCCGGATGCATGGAGAATAGTTTTTCAATATACGAAGAAGCCCCAATCTCAATAAATGCAAACTCAAGCGCACTTCCCTGCTCGGGGCATTCCCATTCGCGCTTCGCCACTCAGGCTGATTGTACGGGTGGCTGCCATCTGTGCTGCACTTGATGCACCTGGGCACGTATTGAGCTAATGGCATGCTTTCCCACAGGACGAAAAGAATACGAAACAAAGCAAGCGCGAGGCCTTAATGTAAATCGGAGACGTTGACCCGGCTAGGAACTTGGGTCGCCAGTGTATCGCGCAGGGAAGGCAGGAGGCAGCAACATCGGTGAGCGCATCATCATGGCTAGTGGCTTTCTTGACTGTCTGCAAGCCACGCGTCGATAGCCTGGCGCTTCCACTCATAAATTGATCAGCGTATCGCCACCATTGCTGTCGCATAGTGGACACGTCGCTCTAGCGTGTGAGAAAGCTGCGCAGTAGAGGGCTTTCTCCTGGAGTGCACCTTCAGAGACCTGTGCAAGTTTTCCAAGGACACTATAGCTTTTCTGGAAATCCTGTCATGGGTTAGAGTCACGTACTAATTTGATTACGGTGTTACGAAAAGATGTGATGCCTTTCTGGCTTTAGGCTAGAGTGGATTAAACCTTATATTGGTATTTATGCTCTCGTGAACGTTCGTCTACAGTGTAGTCAGGATTTTCACGTCAGTGTTGCTATATATGCCTAAATATAAGCCAGTGAACAACTATCACAATCGGTCGGTTGGTCGGTCGGTCAATGCAGTGGTTGGTCGGTCGGTCCTGCTTCTGCTTGCAATATGAATCGTGAGGAAAAAGCCACTGAAAGACGGCCTTCACATTTGACCCATAGCGCCTTAATATATGAAAATACTTGAACACCAGGTCGCGAAAGATTGGATGCCAGAAAATAATCAGAAGAAAATGTTTGAGTCGTACAGAAACAACGTGCATTCACGGGCACTCAAGCGAAGCACGTTAATTTAGCAGGAAGAGAATGAAAACGCGCCGATCATTTTCATGCGAAGATCGTGCGATGGCACCGTCGGGGCGACTATTGCCACAAGAACTGCAGCGTTCCTGAAGCGATATATTCATTGTCTTCGTGATTGTTTAGAATAATGGACATAAATTGTTAATTTATGTATAGGTTCATTACATAAAACACAGACAACTGTCTAGAATATCAATATCGCGAAGAATGAATTCAAGTGCATCAGACAGTATGGAAAGTTTCACAAGCCCTCTATACTGGTATTGTTCTAACTTTTGTTCGCCGTTAGACATCAAGGACGAGAACTTACATCAAGGTCTCATCACCGGCACTTAAGCAGGACGAGCTAAGAGAAGCTATCAGTTATCTTATTCGTGATCATTTATGGGTTTTTAAGGTGCGCGACTAGTTCTTAAAACTGCCATTTCGCTGAAATTAAATGGCCACAACTGCCTGTTGTCGTTTTTGAGGACATTATTGGTTATTTCTGACACTTTAGATGTCATTTGTTTTTCTTATTCAGATGTCTAGGCAGTCCCAAAATTCTAAAGCAGCAATGAAGAAGCAGTTAAACGACTTAGAATACTATGGTTTTTAAGTGACCATTATTTACCTCAATTGTTAACGTTTTACTTGGTTTAGAGCATTCTGTTTTAAAGTCGCTTTCATTACTTACCTCCCTATTAACAATTTACCTGACTTAGAGCCCTACCAAGTACATACGCACTTACTGTAACTTAATGCACTATGTTATAACTCAGATAACTTGATCCTCAGCCCGCCTGTATTCAAGCGAATTGCGAAGGAAGTGCTTGGGGCAGGTGACGTGATGCGTAGGGCTGCTAACTGGTGCTCAATTTGAATACTGGTGCTCAGTTTGAAGACGGTTTCCGTTAGAACCAATGAAGAGCCACGGATGGCGTAGGGCATAGAATTGTAACGAATCTGTGATGTGGACATGGCCGGTGATACGATGCTCCTTTAGTCGTTATTTTGGGCACCGTCCTGTCTGCGCGACGTAGCATCGCTTTGCGTATGAGGTGATCGTCCTGCAGATCACGTGTGTCTTCGTCGTGCACGCTTTTTCCCGCGTTAAACCACCAACAGTCTTTAACAGCGGTGCCGCAGTGGCGATGCAATGAGCGAGCGATCACTGCAGAAGTTAACAAAGCCAACCAGTCTGATGCAAGACCCACTTTAACAAGAAGACGTCGGAAAGAAGAGCGGCATGGGGGTCTACTTGCACTGGCCGAGTGACGCTGGTAATTGCCTCCGTCAGGATATTCGCCGCCCATAGTGATACCGAATAATATCATATGCAATCATTAGTTCCACGGTGCGAGTTACCTCTTCATAGGTAAAGCTAAATAAAGAAGTAGGTTCCTATGCCTGCGATAGCCATCATGTTATACCACTTACGTTAATATAACGGCTAAAATTTTGCTACAGCCCCCTTATATCTCAACACCAGTGCGCAGCGGAACAGAAGCCAAACAAACAAAAGCTCAAGATATGCCTAGCATGGACGCCGGTCACGCTTGGCCATGGTATTTTCCCTCGTGCGTAATTGTGTGCACTTTGCGCATATCATTTTCACCTCTGAAGAACGAACCAATATTCCCCGCAATATGATGTTTTGTAGCAATTTAATCTGCTCCCCTTCATCAGTACGCATTGCGATCAATCGATTTGACGTCGGCCGCGATGTATACTTCGGACTGCGATAAACCTACAGTGCAAAGTGCTATGAATAAATAAGTCACTTGAACATGTGACGGCATGCGCAGGGTTGCAAACCAACCCTATAGTTGTTATAACTTCTGAAATAAACTGTCCTAGTTACCCTTTGTAAGCTTTCTTGAGTGATTGCTGTGTTCTCTTATAGTACTTCTCCCTCTCATCGTACTTTCAGCGCGTAGTGACGTGAGGAGCTCGCATCAGGCCTCCTATGTGTTCGCTCCGCTCGCTACGGTGCGCAGAGGTGCATGGATGTCGCGTAGAGGCCCACCGAAAGAAAGAGTAAAGCTTAATAAAAATAAATGTATGGGGAATTGCTTTCTTAAGCAAGTGAGCTCTGAGGGCTTAGCTGCCGGCTATTGCTGACCCGAAGAAATGGGGCCTAGGGTAGCGTAAAGGCCTTGGCTATCGGTTATATCGGGGTAGCGAGCGTGCAAAAGAAGCCCGGTTTTACTCGTGCGCGTGGGAATTATCCGAAAATCATAAATATGCACGCCGTACACCGTCGTCATCGCGAAGCGGTTCTGTGTATTCGAAGGGCAGTCACGTAAAGCAGCTGAGGAACGACGGGCAATCACACGGGTTCCGTGTCCTTGTGGAAATGAAGGTTGCGAGTTTCCGAGGAAACGCAAGGAGCTCAGGCCTCCCAGGAGGGAAGAAGCTTCCCGGACGAGCGATGGTCCCGAGTGGTGTAGCCCTGTATGCGAGAACTCTCGCCGGCGGGGCTCAGGGCTTTTCTGCTCTTTTGATTTCGCAATCAATTACAAGTGCCCTTCCAATACCCAGTACTGATCGAACTTCCGTGTTGGTTACTTTTTATACGTACCTTTGAGTTTGTGCTTGTTTGGGAATGTTTCCGTGTTATCTCATTCATATCAGGAATGGCTCAGGTAATGAAGTTTGTAAACTTAAATTACAAAACAGCTTAACCAAACCAATAACGACGCAAGTTCACTTTTCTTTTCGTCCATCGAGATGTAGCGGTTACGGTGCTGCCCTGCTGACCCGCACGTCCCTGGTTCGAGGTGAAGCTCATTGTTAATGGTGAAGCTTAAGGGTACCCCAACTTTGTATTACTTAATACAAGACTGCTTTGTTGAAGTACCTAATTAGGCTCAGTCACCAATGCACAGTCGCTCTCTCATTTGTACAGTGAATTTACACAATGATAAATCAAGCTTTATGCATTGAGGTCAAATTTATCAAGCGTGGGCGGGATCAACATGGCTGATTAGTGAAGAATTTTCGATTATTTCCGTGTAACAACTTCACTTAACTTATTGAAACGCTAATAAATAAATATATTCTGATTTACGCAGTAACTAGTCTGTTATATTATGTTTGTATCGACATGGAGCGTAGGCAGGCTACCCCGCCCGCCAAGTGTGTGGGAAGAATCTTAGCATGGAGCACACCCAACAAAGATGTCATGGTGCCTTCTCATCAACGCAAATTATCACGTGCGTTAGCATCTGCTGACACATCACACCTCGTTGGGTCGTATAACAGATCATATGCACCACATTGTACGGCTGCTACCGATGTGCCATGTTCGCAACATGCATGAGGCGGTGGGGTGATTGAATCCATGAGCTGATGGCAACCGCAGTTGGCTTGCCATCGCTGCATGTAGCCACGCAAGTGAGGATTTCCACTCCTCGGGTTACGGTCGTGATGCAATAAAGTTTTGCTTTTCTTATATAGACATTATTATCTTGATATTGCTATACTGCCTGTGTAGACATCTAGGAGAATATGGAAAATTGACAAAATGATCAATTTCAGGACACGGCATGTCATTTGACCAAATGTTTCGACAAGCACTCTTGTCTTCGACAAAGTTGCAGTTCAAGCCTGCAAGAGCAAACACCGCTTGCCCAAAGCTCTGGCTCCAGCAACCATACATGCCACTCAAAATGTGTTATGTTTACTACCCTTCTGGCAGTTTAATACAGTACGCATATACAGCTATTCGCGCTTTATAGAAGCTTGCTTGAGCTTCAGCTTGTTCATTGTGCCATTAAGAAGAACACTTCTGAAGTTCTGAAATGTATTCAAGAAGCGGCAAGGCAATTTCACACGATTGCGTTAAAGAACAGCAGCTTCAACACAAATGAGAACTCGCTGCGAGATTTGTCTATTTTGTATGATTCCTTCTCCTCTGTTTCACAGCTGCGTCGTTCAAAACGGCGTACTCCGGGGTATTATTGATGAAATGCAAGTGAAGCCGTGACACTTGATTTGAAAAACGAGCCATATAAGCGAGCTGGTAACATCGTTGCCCACCTTAAGCACTTCATATGGAGGTAGCAGGAACATCTCCAACGAAAATGATGCAGCTTGTCGAAGTTAATAGATGAAGAAGAAGGACTTGAGAAAGGATGCGCAACACATTTTTTAGTGATGCGTTAGGGTTCTACATATAGGTGCCGTCGGGTGATACATAGATTGATGAAAAAAACTTCTACGAAATAAAAGCACGCAATGTGAATATTTTCTCTTTCATCACAATGTCGTCAAAAATAGAGGTACAGAACTCTGTAATGCCACTATTGTTTTATTTTGCAGTCCGTCGATCTAAGTAAGATGAGTTCCCCTCTTTCGTATTTAGTCTGAAGAACCTCCGAATTTCGTTCATTCAGAACAGATATGCCCATCCCTAATTTTCTTTCGCCACTCTCTGCCAGTGATGGAGGAAAGAAGCGAGTTGTAGATTTCATCACTCGAGCAGAAACTATGGATTTTCATCCTAAGGGTGTGGTGGTGATCGGTCAAGCATGCGCTATCACGGGAGACGTCACACGACCGCTCGAATACGCTTCTACGTGCAGGGATCTCAACGCGAAGAGACTGTGCGAAAACCGCAGCTCACCCTGGTGCGTTCGTGTTCTCTTACAGCAGCCTTTTGTAGTGTTATGCGAGATCGGATTCAAAAGAGATAACGGTCAGTCTCTTACCTCGTAAAACATTACTATTTTCTCTACCAAATTCAGTGCTTTGCCCTTGTGGTTAAACTTGTTTTTCTTTGTTTCTTTGTCATTTCTGTGCATTGGAATAACAAGGGAGAGAAGCTCTCTTCCACCCTCTCTAATAGTCGGTTTTGCATGTTTTGCATACGCGCACACATACAGACTCTCGCATAAACCAGCATAAATGGTAATTGAACCATTGAACCACCCTTCCCTTTACATGTCTTTACGCCTCACGCAATAACTTCTAAGCTCTCCTATACCTTTCTCCCTATTTCTCCGAAGTGTCGCTGTTATCGTGTCCTCTTGAGAGACACAGACTGCTTCACTTACCTCCACTGTTCACCTTATTCCATGTCAAGAATCTCGATCCAATACCCCCCGCTACACTACATTATTGCACTACGATTAAATTACTACAAATAACGTCTCCTATACCTACTTGGGCTTCACCATTCATTGTTATCGTTAGGAAGTGTCTAACAAAAAAAAATGCCCTCGATTCATTACATTGTACGTTTGTACCTTGAGGATATAATAACAAACAAACAAACAAACATACAAACTGACTTGACTGACCGACCGACCGACTGACTGACTGCAAATCCCGTAAACTTGCCTGCGAGCATTGAGCAACCTGGAAAATTTGTTCTCATACAAAATTAGTTGCATTTTACTCTGTCCCATTTTTGATGATCTGCTTATAAGCTTTCTGCTTATTCTCGCGATCCATTAGCCGTAACATCGAGCGCCTATTTTTGTCCATGCTTGGATTTTTGTGCAGAAAACAGCGTCCAGTGTGTTTATTTTGCTCGTCTGGAAAGCTTGCGTCGAGTTAGGGCACACGTAGCCAATCCCCTAATTTTGAAGTTCCTTGTGTGGAGAAAGCGTACGTGCCCTGAAGATGTGGATACGTTGAATACACTGTTCGACGCACGAAGGAGAGACGTGCCCCTGAATGAACGGTCTTTGCCCCTTCGATGAGCGACTGAGTAGACCACTGATGGCTTCTCCCGCGGCGCCTTTGTCATTCGTGCCTGAGGTACATCTAATCCAGAGCGAGGGCGTGGTGAGCTCTGTCGGTTGCACCACCTGCCAGAGCCCGTCGGTGTGTAAGGTGGCGCCTTCAGAACAGTTAACATTCCTGCAAGACCCCTCCCTTACCTTGCTTTTATTATTGTCTCCGAGTGACCCTCGCCTTTCGTGGAATAGTATCTGCGTTTTTTTTCTCTCACTGCTGCGGGGGGTGCTGACACCCCTGTAAAGTTGTTTGCGCTGCGTGGCGCACATGTCTAGCCCAAAAGCCGCATTTCGGGTTACAACCACCGGGCTGTAGGTGGCGTTGTGTTCACGAGCGCTGATCACCACTTCCACCATCATGGCTGGTAGAGTGGTAGCGCCGGCGGTGGCCCCTGGCGGAAGGCAAGCCTTGGTGGCGGGCGAGAGTTGAGCGAGTCTCTTTTGCGCGTGGCGGTTGCCACGAACGGTTGTGTCTAGCGTGGGTCCCCGGTGCGTGGCACTGCAGGCTGCGTGTCGGGGGCCCTCGTGGTAAGTCAAGCGTTGGCGACGCCGTCTTGGGTGTGTTATTGTGTTTGTCAGGTTATTGTGTGTTTGTCGTGTTATTGTGTTGGTCATGAGTGTATGGTAATATTGTGTATGGATGTCCTAGCGTGTTGATAACGATTGATGTATCAATTTGGTGGAGGATATCGTCGTTCTAAGTTAGTTAAATAAGTGTGTGTATTGTTTGGTTTGTTCCGACCGCGTCTGCTGTGTCCGTTTACTCCGAGAACGTGGTGGTGGCGATTACAACCCCCGACTCTACATTGGTCTTCAGCATATCTGATGCGGTAGCTTAGAGACTTAGCTGTCGCCCTTCTAAGCTCGATGACGCAGTTTTCTTGTCTAGCCATTTGAGCCGCATTTAGATGGGAGCGAAAGGTGGTGCAAAGTTCTAGCAGATCCCACGCATTGTGAGAATTTCATGTGAATTAGTAGAAAGTCAGCCCTTATGCCACAGTTTTTGTCTTTCTTTAGTCCAAGTGTTGCAAGGTAGACCGATGACGTTGCCTTGTACTTGTGTGTATATTGTCAGTTTAAGAGGTACGTTGACCCGACTGGTGTGTAAAGGGTGGATGCTTATTGCCCCACGCAATTTCGGAACTCCTGTTATTACGAAAACGGCACCTTTATTGAAAAGAAGAGTAAGCAGCGTTTGTTGGCTTATTGCTGCGGTAAATAGCGAAGGTATAGTATAGCTGGCTGAGTCATAGGAGCGTATATGCAACGTGTATGGTGCCACACGTGACTAAAAGAAAACTTTCATGACTTAGACAATGGGCATGCCTTGTTACTAACTGGTCAGTATAGTTAGTAACACACTAATACCTTTTATGGCAGTTTAGCATGCACAAAGTCAAGGAGGTGATCACGAGAGCTCACTGACGAAGGGGGCTGGGTTGATGGATGGAGACAAAGTTGATTTAGTCAGAAAATAAGGGCTACACATTTATGATAATTGCTAGGTCTTCTCAATGGCGAGCCTCTTAGTCATATCGTGGCTCTGGCTAGTAATATTGTCAGAATGCGACAACAATGTCCCCAGCTCCGACGAAGGTCCATGAATAGTTGCCAAATCTGTACCATCACGTAATATAGCTGACCAGCTCACTTCTCTTTCCCGGCTGCTACTACCACTGCCTCCACCCTGACCACCGCCAACCAACGCGCTATCTTTGGAGAAACCAAAGGACGCATATGGGAGGAAGGTGGCGGCGGATGTCGAGTGGCCGTCCTTACCACCCCGGAACGCCCTAAAAAAGACGACACAAGATTCGACTAAGGATCTCCGCGATGAACTACCTGTCATTGCTGTGTTGAGGTCGTTGATAAGCAAAATGCGCACACTCCTCACTTGATTCACAACACCATCAGCTTGAAGCGCACGGCAAGTTCTGGACACCTTGCGACCAGTCCTTGCAAGCCTTCTTTGACATCATGGATTACAGTGCACATCTAAGACAGCCATACCCGACACGGTAGTCTAGTGGCTAAGGCTGACCCGCAGGTCGCAGCATCGCATCCCGGCTGCGCCACTCGTACTTTCAATGAAGGCGATAATGCTTGAGGCACATTTACTTAGATTTAGATGCACGTTAAAGAACACCAGGTGGTTGAAACTTCTGGAGCCCTTCACTACGACGTCTCTCATAATAATATGCTGATTTTAGAACATTGAACTCGAATATCTAAGAGTGTCGAAGTCGACCCGCACTCTGTGTCGATTCAGTTTTATGACTTTCTGGACATGCGTGGTACACCGTGCTATGCGTGCTAGTGTATTACTCTATTTTTCCTCCTCGCTTTTTTTCTCCTCTTTCCCCCTTCCCTCATGTATGGCAGCAAATTGGATTACAGCTCCTTAAGCTTCCAGCCTTTCTTTTGCTTTTCTCTCTCTTTTTTTATGAAACTTTAGCAAATGAGCTAACTTTCACTACGCTGAACTGAGGGCAAATCTTGAGCGTGACGTAACATGAAGCTTACATTTGGTGTACGGCTGATGATACTAGGTCTTCCATAGGTGTGTTTTGCAATGGAATAAGTTATACTGTACACTGATTAACAAGGTGTTTTCGAAGCTGTATTATTTTCTCTCAACAGCTTAGTGCTTTGTCCATAGCTACAACATTTGGGTTGTCGGATCGCGTCTCGGCTTCACACCTTCTACCACACTTTAGTTCGGTTTTGACTCCCTCGTATTGATCTTCAAGGCCCGTCTTGCTCACCCCTGCGCATGGTCACAAACCAGTCACTCAAATGACATTATATTGCCACGTTACATTTCCAAAGTTTTTGTTATCGTTCCGAAACACCACACGATTCTCGGCGCAAACCGCGCCTGCAGGTTTCGAGAAGGTTCCGGACTGTAGTAGATCATTTCAATAAGATCACGCCCACTGTGCGAACGGTACAGATTGTTCTGGAACCTACGCCACCGCCAGCGATAACGCTAGAACATTCGACGGCAAGGGTATAAATGCCGACGCGCTTCGCCGCTTGTCAGTTGTTGATCGAAGGCCGACGCTGCGTTCGCCGCTATCAGTCCGAGACTGTTATCTGTGCGAGACTGCTGCTGTAATTGGACCTTCCGTTTACCGGACACAGGTTCGCCCAAATAAACAGTTAAATCCCAACACGAAGTCTCCTGTCTTCGGCCACGTCACGGCCCCGTGACATCTGGTGGAGGTGCTGCTTCGTTCATGTACCGGACGCCCCCGTCAAGCCGTGAACCCAGCCCCCGTCGCGGAGAAGACACCGACGCCAACCAAGAGCAGCGAACAAGCCGCCGACAGCAAGGTCTCCCACCGGAGTACGGCCTTCTACAAGAAAAGGCGCGGAAGACCAAGACCATGACCTCGACTGCAGCGACAATGACAACCGGAGCGTCCCAGCCCGCGATCGTCATTCATCAACCCAGGGAACCACCAACGTTCCATGGCTCATCGTTTGAAGACCCGGAAACCTGGCTAGAAACATACGACCGCGTGGCCGCCCTCAACCACTGGGACAACGAAGAAAAGCTGCGTCGTGTGCACTTCTACCTGGAAGACACCGCAAAGACCTGGCTAGAGAATCGGGAGTGCACGCTCCGAACGTGGGATGTCTTCTGCGGCGCATTTCTGCAAACGTTCGCGAGCGTCGCTCGCAAAGAGAGGGCCGCTGCTCTACTCGAGACCCGGGTTCAGCTACCAAATGAAAAGGTTGGAATTTTCACAGAGGAGATGACCCGCCTATTCCGTCACGCTGACCCAGACATGCCTGAGGAAAAGAAAGTTCGTTTCCTCATGCGAGGGGTCAAACAGGAGCTCTTCGCGGGACTAATGAGGAATCCACCGAACACCGTCGAAGAATTTGTATCCGAGGCGACCACCATCGAAAAAACCCTGGACATGCGCACCAGACAGTATAATCGTCGCCTGACTCCAGAATGCGCTGCTGCTCAAGCCAGTGACTCCGACGACCTGCGTGAAACGATCCGAGCGATCGTGCGGGAAGAGCTGCGCAAACTGTTGCCTTCGGCGCAGCCTCAAGTGGATTCGATCGCGGACATAGTGCGAGAAGAAGTCCGGCAATCGCTTCAAATTCCCCACGCACCGCTGCCCGAGCCGGAAGCTATGAGCTACGCCGCTGCAGTGCGCCACAACGCTCCTCCCCGTTCACGCCAAAACGCCGCCCCGTCGCACTTCCGTCGCCAGACGCCACCGCCGCCACCACCCCCACCGACGTCCTACCGTTCCCCAGCGGGCCAGCGCAGTGCACCGAGGAAAACGGACGTTTGGCGTGTACCTGACAACTGCCCGCTCTGCTACCACTGTGGCGAGGCCGGGCACACATACCGCCGTTGCCAGTACCGACAGATGGGACTGCGTGGCTTCGCCGTCAATGCACCGCGTCCACAGCCAGGAGAACGACCACGTGACATCGCCGACTACCTGACAGGAACTCGGTGGACACCACGAAGCCCTTCGCGTTCGCCGTCGCCCAGCCGCCGCACGTCACCGCACCACCGGCAGTACTCTGGCCCAACGCGGGGCCGGTCTCCTAGCCCGTATCCGGGAAACTAAGGGCAGCAACCGGTGGAGGTGCGGTTGCTGTGCGACGAACTACCGAAGATCCTCCGACGACGACGCCGCCGCGACAGAGCTTTCCGAACAGAATGCCAACCAGGCAAAGCCCTGACAGCAATAGCTCACTTACCGAAGGTGGCCAGACGACGTAACATGGAAGCAGCGGAACAAGCCGACGCAGCCGTGACCCGACGCCACGCCCTAACTGTAATGCGAGACGGCGAACTAGCGACCTCGACGTTCTTATCGACGGCCACAGTGTGACCGCTCTCGTCGATACTGGAGCCGACTATTCTGTCATCAGTGGGTCGTTCGCCGCGAAGTTAAAGAAAGTTAGGACAGCTTGGAAAGGCCCTGAAATCCGCACAGCCGGAGGCCATCTCGTAACGCCTGCAGGAATCTGCACAGCGAGAGTCACCATTAACGGCCGTATTTATCCTACAGACTTCGTAGTCCTACAGCGTTGCTCAAGAGATGTCATCCTTGGCATGGACTTCTTATGCCTCCATGGTGCTGTCATCAACCTAAAAACAGAGTCGATAACGTTATCCACAGAAGAAGCACTACCGCCGCGCACGCCGTCAGAACACCATGCCTTGAATGTGCTGGAAGAACAAGTCACCATTCCTCCTCTCTCAAGCGTCATTATTTCAGTCGGCACTCCTAAATCACCCGACTTGGAAGGCGTCGTTGAAGGCAGTCAGCATCTGTTGGTCACCCGAAATATTTGCGTCGCAAGAGGAATTGCAGAGCTGCGGGGAGGCAAAGCAACGGTTATGCTCACGAATTTCAGCAATGAGTACAAACATGTGAACAAAGGAACAACGGTCGCATACATCGAAGAAATTGTCGAAGCCACCAGTGCTTTCGCCCTCGCCGATTCTGCGGAACCTGCTCAGAGGAACCAAGCCCCTCCCATAGCTTTCGACGTCAATCCCAGACTTCCGAACGATAAGCAAGAACAGCTCAAGGCCCTGCTCCTGCAATACGAAGATTGCTTTTCGTCGTCATCGAAAATTCGGCAGACCCCAATCACGAAACATCGCATCATAACCGAAGAAAATGCCAGACCACTCCGTCAGAGTCCGTACAGGGTTTCGACGCGAGAACGTGAGGCAATGAAGAGACAAGTTGATGAAATGCTGCGAGATGACATTATCCAGCCGTCCAAGAGTCCGTGGGCATCCCCCGTGGTGTTAGTGAAGAAAAAGGATGGGACCCTACGTTTCTGCGTCGATTATCGCCGCCTGAACAAAATCACAAGAAAGGACGTATATCCTCTCCCACGAATAGACGACGCACTTGATCGGCTCCATAACGCCAAGTACTTCTCGTCAATGGACCTCAAGACTGGCTATTGGCAAATCGAAGTCGACGAAAGAGACCGAGAAAAGACGGCGTTTACAACACCGGACGGCCTCTTCGAGTTTAAGGTGATGCCCTTCGGCCTTTGCTCAGCGCCTGCAACTTTTCAACGCGTTATGGATACAGTACTGGCAGGATTGAAGTGGCAGACTTGCCTTGTGTACTTGGACGACGTCGTCGTGTTTTCCTCGAGTTTCGACGAGCATCTTCGGCGCCTTGAAGCTGTACTTCAAGCCATCAAGACATCCGGACTCACACTGAAGCCAGAAAAGTGCAGATTTGCGTATGAGGAGCTCTTGTTTCTGGGGCACGTTATCAGCAAGTCTGGAGTTCGTCCCGATCCACGGAAAACAGCCGCCATCGCCGACTTCCCGCCGCCCACTGACAAGAAGGCCGTGCGCCGATTTCTGGGTCTGTGCGCCTATTATAGGCGGTTCGTGAAAGACTTCGCCCGCATCGCTGATCCTCTCACTAACCTTACCAAGGCCGACTCGGAGTTCAAGTGGGAAACGCCACAGGAACACGCTTTCCAGGAGCTTAAACATCGCCTCCAGACGCCTCCGCTCCGTTACTTGCCCATTTCGACGAATTCGCCGAGACAGAAATACATACTGACGCAAGCAGCGTAGGTCTTGGCGCCGTTCTTGTGCAGAGGGCTGATGGATTTGAAAGGGTTATTAGTTACGCCAGCCGATCGCTATCCAAAGCAGAAGCAAATTATTCCACAACAGAAAAGGAGTGCCTCGCCATCATCTGGGCTACGTCGAAATTTCGCCCCTACCTCTACGGCAGGCCCTTCAAAGTTGTGAGCGACCACCACGCCTTGTGTTGGCTAGCCACCTTGAAGGGCCCTTCAGGTCGCCTCGCACGATGGAGCCTGAGACTTCAAGAATATGACATTACTGTCATTTACAAGTCCGGCAAAGAACACTCCGACGCTGACTGTCTCTCTCGTGCGCCTGTCGACCAACCGCTACCCGACGACTCGGATGACGACTACTTCTTGGGAATGATAACTACCGACGACTTCGCTGAACGACAGCGGGCCGACCCGGAACTTAAGGCCCTAATAGAATACCTCGAAGGCAGGACCGCCGAAGTCCCGAAGGTATTCAAGCGCGCACTTGCGTCGTTCTTTCTACGAAACGGTCTTCTACAAAAGAAAAACTTTTCACCGCTTCGAGCTAAGTACCTCCTTGTGGTGCCTTCAGCTCTGCGACCAGAACTCCTGCTGGCCCTGCACGACGATCCGACGGCAGGGCACCTCGGTGTTTCCCGCACGCTCGCGAGGATACAAGAAAGGTACTACTGGCCACGTCTTACCACCGACGTCACTCGTTATGTGAGGACATGCCGGGACTGTCAGCGACGCAAGACACCGCCGACAAGGCCAGCGGGACTTCTGCAGCCAATTGATCCACCTTGCCGACCTTTCCAGAAGATTGGTATGGACCTACTGGGGCCGTTCCCGACGTCGGCTTTCGGAAACAAGTGGATCGTGGTAGCTACCGACTACCTCACACGCTACGCCGAGACAAAAGCCCTGCCAAAAGGCAGTGCATCCGAGGTAGCTAAGTTCTTCGTCGAAAATATCGTCCTACGTCACGGCGCCCCGGAGGTCCTTATCACCGACAAAGGAACGGCCTTCACTGCCGACTTAACTCAAGCGATCTTGGCATACAGCCAAACAAACCACCGCCGGACGACAGCGTACCACCCACAGACCAACGGCCTCACCGAGCGGCTTAACAAGACGATCGCCGACATGCTGTCAATGTACATCGATGTCGAACACAAGACGTGGGACGCCATTCTTCCGTATGTGACCTTCGCATACAACACGGCGGTGCAGGAGACGACGCAGATATCTCCATACAAATTGGTCTACGGAAGGAGCCCGGCAACGACGCTCGATGCCATGTTACCCAACGTCACCAACGAAGAAAACCTCGATGTGAGCGAGTACCTTAAACGCGCCGAAGAAGCCCGACAACTTGCGCGTCTCCGTATCAAGAATCAACAGACGACCGACAGCCACTGTTACAACCTTCGACGACGCTTCGTGGAATACCAGCCCGGTGAACGTGTTTGGGTGTGGACGCCGATACGCCGACGTGGACTAAGTGAAAAGCTTCTGCGACGGTACTTCGGACCGTACAAGGTGGTTCGACGTCTCGGCCCACTTGATTACGAGGTTGTCCCCGACGGCATCACGAACTCTCAACGACGCCGATCGCGACCTGAAGTCGTCCATGTCGCGCGCCTCAAGCCGTTTCATGCACGTTAACAAACTGAAACAGTGTTTTTTGTATTATTGTTGTATTGTAATTTATTCATTGTGCTTTCTTGCATTATTATTGTACCTTCATCTTTAGTTAAAGCATCGGGACGATGCCTTTTTTTCAGAGGGGGGCAATGCCACGTTACATTTCCAAAGTTTTTGTTATCGTTCCGAAACACCACACGATTCTCGGCGCAAACCGCGCCTGCAGGTTTCGAGAAGGTTCCGGACTGTAGTAGATCATTTCAATAAGATCACGCCCACTGTGCGAACGGTACAGATTGTTCTGGAACCTACGCCACCGCCAGCGATAACGCTAGAACATTCGACGGCAAGGGTATAAATGCCGACGCGCTTCGCCGCTTGTCAGTTGTTGATCGAAGGCCGACGCTGCGTTCGCCGCTATCAGTCCGAGACTGCTATCTGTGCGAGACTGCTGCTGTAATTGGACCTTCCGTTTACCGGACACAGGTTCGCCCAAATAAACAGTTAAATCCCAACACGAAGTCTCCTGTCTTCGGCCACGTCACGGCCCCGTGACAATATAAGCTCGTTCTCCCCTATTTTCATATATTTTTCTTAATGAAATAATCAATTTTTTAAGGACAGAAGTTCAAAAATAATTGCACTTGATACATTATAAAATAGCAACCGAAGCTCAGCAACTGATGCTCGATTGTGGCATAGTTGCTAATGAGCTCTTCTTCAGTACCGCTCCCCCCCCCCCCCCCCGAAAAAAAAACTATTGTCAAAAGAGTAGGGCTAATTCGATTTCTCATCCGATCAATTCAAATATGGCCGTTTTCTTTCTCTCTTTCAAGATCAACTTGATTTTTAGGTAACCACTGACTTCCGTGATAACAACTGGCATGAAAATGAAGTTAAGTTTATGCACAAATAATAAATGCAGAAAGAATCAAATAGGCAAAAATTATGCTGAGTTCGTCGAAGGGACACGGGTCGAATGGCTGCAGTTCTTGTTAGATTTAAAATGAAATAAAAAACATGCACAAATGCTTGTTATTGGCCTTTTTTTTCTTGTGTGTGAACCAATCGTTGGAAAAGGCAAACATTATTCTAAGCTAGCCGTCACAAATGCGACGTCAGCGATTGAAATCAAGCGCAAACGCAGAGTGTCGTGTTGCCACTGCGTGAGACCGTTTTGCGCCAATGCTGCGTCTCCCAATGTGCAGAGCAAGCGAAACCATTCAAAGGTGGAGTCGGCGAGAAAAGCTTTAACAGTGCGAGCGATCGGAGTGACCGAAGTGAAGAAAAAATATCCGTGTGTGGCATCCAAAGGAAGCGAAGTGGATGTTCGGGTGCTTGATCTCTTGCGGCGTCTCTGCTCGGTGCTCCTTTGTGTCCCTCGCTATATCATGCCTCGAAAAGAGTGTTTACTCATTAGGATACTCCCAATCACAACTTGAGAGCGCCCATATTTCTATGCCCCTCTTGTCCTCTCTGTGGATGCTGCTTGTAGATTAAATTGGTGATCCTAGAGCAGCTGCATGAGTTGGATCTTCTCGTGTAATTGAAGTTTTGTTAATGTAGCTTTTAACAAGAAACTGTTTTACGCCGGTCATGAGTCATGAATGTGATGTTGTAAAATATGTACGAAGAGACATAAATATAATTAAAAATACTGGAAAGAAAAGGTGCGGTGTCACGGGTATCGAACCCACGACCCCTCGTACACAGTGCGCGGTGCTACACTCGGTCACAAAGCGCAAGCTATTCCGCAAACTAAGGGCAAGTTATTTATATGCAGCTTTTACCACCTGAAATACGCGGAGCTTCGAAGCACTTAAGCGTGTTATCGTAATCGCCAGTCAGATGGCGTGAACTGAATGCTTTGATGGTCTTTACCCGCTCGTCGCGAAGCGCGTACTTTGCTTACAGGGTGCGGTCACCCGTGTGCTGTAAAAGATCGGAGGTGTTGCATGCCACCGCTGACGAACAATTGTAAAGACTCGGAAGTACGGTGGGCTTCTTTACGGTAGCTGGCTCCCGGCCGTCGTCCGCATAGCCGATGTTTGCCAGTGAGGAGGCGCGTGTTCTTAGTGACAGAACGAAGGTTTATTCACATGATGGAAGAGAAAATACCATACAGAGATTCAGCTTATGTACAAAATGTCTTTGGCTTTTGTAGCCTGTCGATTCCTTACATGGCCGTCCGAAAAAGGTGGTGACCATTGTTGCCACGAATCAGGTGACGTTAAGTCTCAGTGATCCACCCTCGAGAAAGGGTGCAGATATTGGTCCACTCAGCTGATGAGGAACACGAGTGCGCCACACAATGACGCACCCGGCCCACGCGTTGAAGACTTCGCAGGACGAGGGGGTAGAGTCCGGTGAAGAGGGAAAGTCGAGCTCTTTTGGGGAGAAGATGGCCGCTGACACGAACGTCAGCAGCGGTCAATGGCTGCGCTCTGCTACAGTTTACCAGAAGTTTCTCGAGAACTGCAGTACAGGTGCTCGATCCCTGAGAACTGCTACTGCGACGCCTTCCCACGCTTCCGAACTGTTGGTCCTTTGTCACGACCTCACGTAGGCGACAATGGCTCTGTGGAGAGGTTGACTTCACGAGAACTGCAACAGCGACGCCGTCTCACGCTGTCCAACCCCACTTAACAAAGCATTGTTTACAAAGCTTCCGTCAAGCTCCTCATAACCCGGCCGCAACAGACTGCCAGGCCCACCTACAGGACAGCGTCGTGATTTTCGCTTCTGACTGGGCGCCGATATTGGGGTGAAAGCCATCTCGCAGATCGGCTCACGCACAATGGCGTCTGCTAAGACGAACTGCCGGGCCAAACGCAACAGCGCGTGCAGTTGTCTCGTTAGAGGGATCCTTTGCATGTCTTGTGCATTGACGCCTAAGGATGCATGAAGTAACATAGCGCAGGAAGGTCACTTCACTCGAGGCTGTGGCTGCGTTCGCGTATGGAGCCCGCTGCTAAAACACAAATAACTGCGACCATAGTTAGTTCGCGATCTTCCTGCGAATAGTAATTGTGCATTTCTTTTATTTATTTATTTATTTATTTATTATTTAAATACCTTAAGAGCCCGGAGGGCATTACACAAGGGGGGATACATACAAGAGGTTACTATAGCATCAGTAAAACAACATGTAAGGGAGTAACACTAGTAATCAAACAGACCGATAGCCCAAGCAACATTACTAATAACACAATAAGCAAAAAACACAGTAAGCAGCCCACCATAACAGGAAACATATTTCAAGAAATAGCAATAAACATTCTCTAAGCAAGCGCTACACATTAAATGTCAATGGTGGTTACAAATTATTGTCAACTTCTAAGTAAGTTTGTACTGCAGACTGGAAAAGGGAGGGTTCTGTAATAGCGACGATGTTTGAGGGCAGCGCGTTCCACTCGTTAATGGATAACAGCAGAGGTGAAAATTGGTATTTCTTAGTGCGTGAATATATTGGATCGACCTTATGTGCATGACCAACGCGATCAGAAACGTAGGGAGCCGGGTGAATGAATGATCGGGAAAATGACGAGTCACTCTGATATAAACTATGAAAAAAACATAGGCGGGACAACTTTCTGCGCGTGGCAAGCAATGGAAGGTTCAGAGAACGCTTAAGACATGTTACGCTTTGGTGGCGAGAATGACAGGAGGTGATAAACCGAGCTGCTTTATTTTGTACCGATTCTAGCATATCAGATAACATTGCCGTGTGTGGATGCCAGATGGTTGACGCATACTCTAGTGAAGGCCTGATCAGAGCTTGATATGCTTGAAGTTTAGTTTTCAAGTTTGCGCATCTGAGGCGGCGTTTCAAAAGACCGAGTTTTTTTGATGATTTGCTGGTGATGTATTCAATGTGACTGTTCCAGGTTAGGTCGGAACTAAAGAAAATGCCGAGGTATTTTGTAGATGAAACGGTCTCAATTACGGTGCTATTGACTATGTATTTGACGGATGATGAGGGGTTGGCTACGGAAGTAAATCTAATATGTTTGGTTTTTTCAGCGTTGATGTGCATCTGCCACAAATTGCACCACTCTGAGAGTTTTAACAAATCTGACTGTAGGATGCTACTGTCATTCGGTTCGGTAATCTCCTTATATATAACGCAATCATCTGCAAATAGGCGTAGAGAAGAAACAATATTAGATCCAATGTCATTGATGTAGACCAAAAATAATAACGGTCCGAGCACGGAGCCCTGGGGGACACCGGATTTTACCATGCACTTTCTGGAAATTATGTGGTTAAGTTTCCTTCTTCGAGTTTGAGCGACGCGCTTCAATTGTCCAGCTGTCAATGTTCGTACTCATGCACTGCGTGTTATCTTTTTTCGACTTTAAGCTGAGCGCTGCGAGCTTCAAGCCATTCTTCGCATTACATTCCAATATGTTGCTATCGTAGTCATTACTTCACCCATGCGGTGAAAATGTGACTTTTTTACGTGCTTCTTGATGTCATCTGAGCTCAGGATTACTTATATGCTATGTCCAGATACACACTAAAAACCTAAGATACTACAACGGTTCAATCGTGATCATGGGCGTTAGTCACCGGGATCGAGATGTGCCACTATAGGCGTCAACATAGGTGCATCGTCATCAAACGGTGCTTAATCTGCCAAACATTAATAGGCATTGCACTAGCTATCATATATGGATGCCTATCAAATGCTCAACTTTCTCTATGAGGTAAAGTTTCACTGAGGAAAGTTGGCGACAGACTAAGGTTGGCGATTGAACGCAGTACGCTGTTTTGACAGTCACAGCTCATTATAACTTTCTCATGAGCGACCGCGCTTACAAAATGAGTCATGTGAGGGACAAGTATAGACTTCTAGACTTGCACTCACGCGAAGATTTCTTTTACTGGCCCGTTTGATATTGGCTGACACCAATTGTTTCACGCGTATGGGCCAAGATATATCTCGCGGCGACTTCTGGTGAGCCCTGATGAAATACTGTTTTGTACCTTGAGCTTCTTTGTTGAGGTGGTCAGAGCAAATGTCGATTGGGGTGAAACGTGACCCGAGAAAATGGATGTTGTGTGAAACATGGCGAGCCAAAAAAGTGTGTGTTTCGTTTGTCTTCACTGCTCTGGGGGTAATGAAAGCCAGAAAGAAGGCTTTAGATACAGGTTCACTCTGCACATAGATCGATATAGTGCAACATCCATAAAAACAGAAAAAAAGGGAGGCGTAGTGCCAGGCTCAATCTCAACTTACCCTCGGACACTGATCGATAAGACGTCAATACCACGCCCATGGAGAGGCCACAGTGGTTCTCTGGTACTTGCAACCTGAAGGCCAAATGTTCTAAACGATCCTATGCTCCAGTCGCAGTGACACCAACTAAGAGGTATCATACCCGGGTCACCCTATATTGTTACTGAAACTCCGCTGCGTTTTCGGGCGCAGAACCTCAACAAGTATTGTGTGGAACTGCTTAGGGACACTTGGGTTAGTTAACTTACACGTGGCATTGTAGAAAATTTTGTGTAAAAAGAGTATGGTGACGTCCTGCAAAAATTTCGAGACTCTGTGTGCCATCATGTCCCAGGTTAGATTGCCTGCGCGGGGTCATAGACACGAAATAAAAGTTTATCTGCGTGAGGTATGGCTGACAAACACATCAAAAGCACTAACGGCGTTCGATGCTTGAACGAGAAGCAGCAGCTGTGTATAGAGTGAAGCGTGACTACCCTTCCGCTGCCGGGATCGTTTTTTGATATGCGATGATCGCTTGCTTAGTACCTTGCTTCACACTTTTTCTGAGCGACTGCTTTTTGTTGTGTCGGGGAAGCACATACAAACACTGTTGTTTAGAGATGATTTATAACACAGGTTCAGAAGTAGTTTGACGTATGTTGTCCAGAAACATTCATAGAGAGACGAGTAGAAAATCAATTGTGATAGAGCCGTCCTGCTCCGCATATTCATTTGCTGGCATCGCACATGAGCTACCATGTTTAGGACGCAGCTATTTATGGAATGCTGTTAGACTATGTTATTTGTTTGATTGCGCACGGTATCGAAAAAGGACTAAGGCTGTTAACGTGCTCTTTATAAAGGGCAATGATACTGAATGCTGTGTACTTGAATTAATGAGCGCCAATGTTTTCGTCACTATATTCAATGATGTCCTACGAGGCAGCAAGAGAGTTGAATTGAATGTAAAATCTAGCCAGATAGTTGTATTCGCTACAGAATAGTTTGCATGCAGTGACCAATCTACAAAATACACTCTGTAAATTAATGATCTTTCTGTCGATTATTAAGCAGAATGCGTTACACGTGTCATCGAACTAGAAACTTACCCGTCGGTGGCGTCGGCGTCGGAGACGTAAACATGAGTGACGCGAAAAATCCTTATCATGTGATGACGTCCTAATTCGACGTCCTTCTGACACCAGGCATAAAAACGTGCGACCTCCTCCTGACGCTACATTAAGGTCGCCATGGTATCACCCAACGTGACGTCACAAGATCTCATTATCACATGGCACCAGCGCTTAGTCCGATTGTCGAAGTAGTGTAAAAACCAAGTATCTGCAGGAAGCTTTCGGAGGAGAACGGCAAAATCAGTACATCAACTGAGAAGAAAAAGGAGTTAATTATTTTTGCATTTGAGTTATTTTACGTGATACTGTAAGGGGGCATGTAAATGTTTTTGACAATCTGGAGACACGTGGTACACAAACAAATAAACATGCAAAATGCTTGAGACGGGCCAATTCACGATGCCTTGTTATTTCTGCGTGCGCCACTCGCTCTCTGTCGTGTTCTGGTGCTGATGCCAGCATAGACCTCCATGCGCCCCCACCAGGAAAAGTGGTGTCCATGAAAGTTGGCTCCAGGAAGTGCATTGGGCTCCCCAGTGCCGTGGACAGTGAGGGCACCAGTGTCTACTCGCTCAGCCGTGAGGAATGGTCCGATGATCAACTCGTAGAATGCCGTAAAGTGAAGCGTAGAATCACTTGCTACTCCAGGTTTTCAGGAGAGTCAACTCTGAAATCTACACTGAAGACCATAGTCAGTACTCCGACAGCCCGAACTGCCCTACAACTGCTGGAGGTTCTTAATTCAATATTTTCAATGCTTCAGGAATGTGCACAATCCGCCCACAACCCGTTCAAAGGCCGCATTATCTCAGTCGCATGTCAGAACGCTGCAGTCGTGTAGGTCAGAAAAGCTCCAGTCTCAGTGACTGTACTGATTTGTACGTGTAGTGCTCTTTTTCTCTCTCTTTTTTCTCTTTCTGATACCCATTCCTTCATCTCCAGTGCAGGGTAGCCAAGCATACACTCGATTGGCTAAACTCCCCTTCTTTCCTCTCTTAACGGTTCATGCCGCGGAGACTGCATTTCGAAGAGAACAATGTCCAGGAATGAATGAAATGTACTTTATTTGGACCAGGCTCTTCGTACTTCAGCCCTAAGGTTGGTGGCGTCCTCAGTCACGGTAGCCTTGGCTCGCTGCCGCTGTTCGAGCCCGGTTCACCAGTCGTAGCTGATCGTCAGGGTTTTGCGCCACCAGATAAGGAACATCCGTATAGTTGTACTAATGTGCCCGACAAGGAAAGCAAGTTGACCACAGTTAATGCGCAGTCCTCCCTTATGGCACGCCACATGACTATACACCATCTATTTGGCGCTTGAAATCGCATAATAATTTTTAAGAGGCCCTTTGACAGATAACGCAAAAATGTATTTCAACGTCATCGTACCAGTGAATAAGAGAGTGCCATATTTGGGAACTCGAGAGCTAAACTTTAATTCAGAAGATCTTGGACGGGGAACAATTCGGGAAGCTTTCACCAAATCTTACAAAGCATGCACAATGAAGCACGGGCCCGTCGCCGCTTGCTTGGCTACTTGTTTTTTAGGGGCGAAGCTCCTTATAGCGGCACCCGTTCATCCCTCGTAGTCGTAGTCGTAGTGTGTAACCAGTGTTACATTTTGACCTGCAAGGTGGGGCCAGTGGGAGATTTCTTCTGTGCTTCGTTGAACAATAAAAAGTTCGCGGCGTGCGCGTTAACTAAAAGCCGAATGCTCCTGTCTCCCATTTCCCATTAGCAGCCATTGGCATGTACATTGAGCGCTATCTGGCAAGAAAGGGTTGCTACATTATACTCGCTGGGTGTAACCTCCTTAGTTTTAGAAAGGTTTAGCGAGCATTGAGCCGCAGTGCCATGAATACAATGAACTAGTATATACCATGAACTCGAGGTGGTTAAAGGTTCCGGGATGTAGCCCGAAGCGCAAGCCGTAAGAAAGTGTGCATGTGCCACCTCTCGTTTAGTCCTTGGAATGTCCGCTGGATGGCGGTGCTTCTATATGGGGAATATATGATGAAAAGATGCGAGATGGTGGTACTTGGAGTGTTGAATAGATGGACGAACGAACACACAGACAGATGCATGGATGGATGCATGAATGGACGCAGGGGCGGATACATGGACAAACGCAAGGACGGACGCACGAACAGACGCACGCACAGACGGGCGGATGGGCACACGGACGGTCACACAGACGGATGCATGGACGGGTGGAAGCAAGAACGAATGGACGGACGAAAGCTTCGCCTCACTCTCCATCATTCACTCCGTGGATATGCTGCCATTTTTTTACATATTTATCTATAGAAGGGGCGGTGCTCTTTGTTTATCTGTCATGCTTTCTTTCACTCTCCGCCCCTTTTTTCTTCTCACATTGTGCCCAGTTCTTTCTTTTTTTTTCCTTTTTTTACATTTCTTTCTCTTTGTTTCCTATCTTTTTTGCCGCTTTGTCTTTATTTCTGGTTTATTTATTCTTTCTATCTTCTTCGTGTCATTCTTTTTTTTCTTTCTTTCATACTCTCAGTTTCGCTCTTTCTCTCAGTTTTTTTCCTTTTCGGCGTTTGTTTCTATCCGTAACTATTTATTCGTTATACGTTTCATTTTACTCTTCTCCTTATTCCTTTTTTCCTTCTCCTAACCCCTCACAACTTCTGCAACTCGCTAAACGATGCTCTGGTAGTAACCATGGTTGCGCAACCAACTCGCCCTGCAGCATGTTTTATTGAACGATACTCTTTTGCCAGCGTGCCTGGAAAGCGAAGTGGTTAAGACACCCGATTGCCGATCACGGGTTCGAATCCCACCACCTAATGAGTTCCCCCTCCCCCCAGATTTTCTTTCCTTACATTCTTTCTTTCTTTCTGCTTCTCACTTTTTTATTTCTGTTTTCACGCTCCTCATCACCCTCATATTTCTCCTTGGATTTGAGCTTCCGCCTTGTTATACACTGGAAAAATCGGCGAACGTGTTCGGGAATGACGCAGGAGACAATAGGAGGAGACAAAAGAGGGAGAGGAGGGGACGTACCGGTTCATGACAGTGACAACGTTTTACACTAAGCTAATGACAACTCGCATGACAACTCGCAACGTTTTACACCAAGCTAATCAAGCTTAGCTGTTAAGATAAAATAAATCATGTAAAGCTGAAAAGAAAATTGAATGAAACGCCAGACGTCACTATACTTCCAGAAACTAACATAGTTTTAGATTTGTAAGCTTTCCTTAGTTACAAATACTACGGACCACCTTTAAGCTGTAGTTATTTTGTTGCTGCATGAGTGGAAAAGGCTGAAAGCACAGAAACTGTCTCATATTTGCGTGGACCATAGAACGACTCACGGTCGAGGTATAGGGTATGGGGAAGCGAATACTTACAGACAACCATATGTGTGCGCAGGGTTCCTCTTCAATGGGGGTGATCATTCTGCTCCCGTACTTATTGTTTTATTTTGTTTATTTAATGATACTGCAGCCAAACATGGCACAGCCGGAGGGGGTTTACGAAACCAAAGAGGACAGTACAGAAATAATTTTTAACAATACTAGCCTACAATAAATCCACTAGTTTTGCTATAATGTGATTTTTAACAAAGAAATGGGAGGCATCAACAATACAATACTCGCATAATAAGTTACATAACAGTATGAGTGATTCCATCTTCAACATGACAGGTGTTAAAGGGCTGCATCTAAATTGCCTGCCTCGCAAACAAACTTGGGCGAACCATTACAATCCGAAACACTGCGGGGGAAAAACTGTTTAAACGCCTCTGTTTTGACAAAAGTGTTGAAAGGTGTGTTTGGGAGTATTGTGTGTAGTTCTGGATGCCGTTTCTGTCAAATATGAAGGTGCAGGCATACTAAGCTTCCCGTTTCAAATATTGCGCACCAGTTTAAGTTGACTGATGTTTCTGCGGACTGCTAGCTGTTGGGGGATAATATAAACTTTGCTGAGCAGAATTGGGTAATATAGTCTTTTGTATTTATTATATATGATGCGTTTATTTTTCAGCGCTTCTAAGCTCTACATATTCTTTTTCGCGTATGGATCCTATACCGCGGAGGCATATTCCAATTTGGGCATGATAATGACATTATACGGTTGAAGTTCAACATTCACAGATGCCTTTGCAAGCTTCCTTAAGAAAAAAACACAGTTCCCGAAAAGCAGAGGTGCAGATTGACGAAATGTGTGCCCGCCAAGCCACGTCACTTAGAATGGTGATCCCCAGATGCCTATATTGCATGTGAGTGAATGGGAGCCAACTTTGCGTCTCCTTTCCCAAATTGCAGTGCGCCCCACCTCCCGTGCACTTGGGAAATGGAGGTCCAAGTGTGGGGCTGACTGTGCCCCCCCCCCCCCTCCGCTTGCACTCGCTTATGCAAATAACGAGCGCCATGGGAGCCCACATTTGCAACGTTATTCTGATTCTTGATCAGTAAACATCCGGAAGTAGTCATTTTCCAGATTGAAATAGAATGGCTCATGAAAATGTAAATTAGAATACTCGGCGGATTCCACGCCTTGTCGGGTTCAGTTTCATGCGAACAAGTCAGCAGTTAATTGTGACTGATTGATTGATTTGTGGGGTTTAACGTCCCAAAACCACCATATGATTATGAGAGACGCCGTAGTGGAGGGCTCCGGAAATTTTGACCACCTGGGGTTCTTTAACGTGCACCCAGCAGTTAATTGTGTATGTTGCATTTATTTTGCCTTGAGTCAAGTGCTACCAAGAGGAGCGACATGTTTGTATCGTTCTAACGGTTGTGCTATCATCGTAAGCTTACGAGCTACATTTAACGAAAAAAGATTAGCACAAGAAACCAGTGGTCGGATCGGTAAATTTGTGACATGCTGCGCTAGACACGCTGTGCTGACTAGAGTGAGTGTCAAGCACATTCTTCTATTTTTCTTTTCTCAATAGGAACAATACTAAAAACAAAGATGCACTATATTTCTGGCCTGAGCTTCTAGTTTACATATGTAAAACACAGAATGAATAGCTTCAGGGCAAATATTCAGTATCTTGAAATTATGTTCTATCAGTTTGACGCATGTACAGATAGTTCTCCGCATGGGGCGTCTGAAACGGTAAGGAAAAAATATATATCATGTGGAGAAGGTGCTTTAGTGCACCCCACACCTTTTCCTTAACGCCCCGGCTGGTTGCGTATTCGATTCGAGTCGATGCTGCTAGTCCGTTTTTCACCGTGTTCGATGATCCACTTATGGTACGGACAATGCGATTCTCTTTCGACTCAAGCTCTGCACGTTTAAGAAGTGAAAAAATCGTAGCGAAAATGAACTCTACACAAATTGAGGCTTTAGATCATTCGCTTGCCGCTCTAAATCCTTAGAATCATTACAGAAAATGGTTCTTCACTAAGCTTAGAGATTTTTACTGAGCGCGACATGGTGCTAGTAATGGCTGCTACTTTTTATCCCTCGCAATAGAGCTGCAGTAAATCAGTTCTCGCAACTTCATACATCTCATGGACGTAACGAAACGTCCCAGTGTTTCAAGCCTACTACGATGAGATGAGTTCCACCCGCTTCTACAACTCCACTTCTTTTTTCGGTATAAGTAAAGCGAGTTTATTGCTCCGCGTGAAAAATCGGACCAAAATCACGATAATTTGAGTAAAGAAGTTCGCAAGACAGTTCAGCTTGAGGTAGATTTCTAGTAGACACACGATAAAATCGCTATCATACGTGAAGAAAAACCACAAATGAATCAGTGAGAAATTACAGCAAAATATAAATGATCGGAAACTCATCTACTGAACCATCAAGTATAGAGATTCGCGAGTGTTATGGCCTAAAGATTATTTGGCAGAGCTGGGTTGCATCATCCGTGAGCAGGAAGATGAAAAAATCACAGCATATCTATGGAGTGAATGATGATGAGCGGGGAGAAGCGTCCGTCCGTGCTTCCGTTCGTCCATGTATCCATCCATGCATCCGTCAGTCTGTCCATGTGGACGGATGGACAGAGGCACGGAGCACGGATGGACGGGCAGAAGCACAGACTGATCGATGCATGTACGCACGAATGGATGGACGGACGGAAGTTAGAACGAGCGGACGAATGGAAGCATGGACGGACAAACGCATGGATAAACAGACAGGCGGACGGACGCACGGACGGACAGATAGACGGACGAAGAGAAGCACGGATGGATGGACACAAGCACGGGTAGATGGACAGACGAAAGCATGCACGTACAGCCAGGCTGGGTGGAACGCATGAACGGATAGACAGACGGAGGGAAGCATGAACGGATGGATGGACGTGCGAACGGATGGACGAATGAATGGTCGGACACACGGATGGACGGACGTATGCTTCCCCCCACTCATCATCATTCACTCCTTGAATATGCCGTGAAAACCACTAACGCCACCTAGTTATATAATAATCTCGAGGGCCTAAACACACAACGCCATCTATTGAGCAAGTGATAAACTAAAGGTGGCTACATACGGAGGAGGTAACGATCCATGGCCCAAGGAGCTTTGCCCCTAAAATGAGCAAGAGCCTTGGTCTGCTCATTTGGCTTGAAATAGCGTTCTTTATTCAGATATGCGCGAGTCACTCAGCGCCTTTGTAACTGTGTGACTGAGCCCGAGATCCCAGCTTTCATTCGCGAAAGCGCCACCAAAGTTCAGTTCTCAAGGGGATTAAGAAAAAGAAGGCGTTTAACGAGAAGAAGGAGGAGAGGTTGGTCTGGAAAGCGGGTTTCGAGCCTGCTATTCCTCACGGGGTTAGGGGAAAAGGCAAAGGAAGAGAAAGAGGAGGGCATGATTTGGGGTGATTGTGATATAGCACAATGAGTCACTGCACACAATGTCTCGTTCGGTGTAGGACATGCACAAAAGTCTCTACATAAGCGTATGCTCTAAAGACAGGAATCTACATCTGTCTTGCTTAGAAATGCGAGCGGGCTCTTTAAGCTGCTTTGGGCGTGATCCACACGTTACCAAACACCCAAAAGTTTTCTTCCGAAAAGGGTCTGCAGTCTAGGTCATCTGTGAGGCGCTTAAAAGATTGTATTTTGATTGCGTATAAAGGCACACGCACAGTATGTGGTTAATAGTCTCTGGCGGGTTACAAAAATAGCAGTTAGGATTTTGCTGTTGTCCAATCTTGCATAAGTATCGTCGCGTGTATGCAACACCCAGCCGCAGTCTATGTAGTAGTGTGTCCTGGTCTCTTCTTAGTCGGAACCGAAGGCGACAAACACAAGAGTCAAGCCTGTATATGCACTCGGACATTAATCTCGATCATTCCATAGTCGATTCATAGATGTCTTGATACCTTCAGACAGCAAGGTGTTGATGTCATATCGGGAAAAGTGAATTAATATCACGTCGCCGATAGTGTGTGCCATTTTTACTTCTGCATCAGCTTGTTTACTATAAGCTATGCCACAATGACTGGGAATACGTTGCAACGCAACAGTATGTCCGGATTGAAATGTCTCATTCAATATATTCATTATGTCACACACCAGAGGACTGTTTGCAGTGTCTCGCTTTATGTAATTTCTAATTAGCTGAAGCATCGGCTTAGAGTCGCGAAATAATGTCCGTTTCGCTGGACTTTACAGTGAAATGTAGCACGCAGCTTGTCGGACGCCGGTCAGCTCAGCGGCAGTAGATAATGTCCGGTGTGCTATTTGAAGCGTTGTATGATTCTCATGTGAGGCACAGTGAAAGCTGCGGTTGAGGAGGTCTGCGTGACAGAGCCATCTACAAAAATGTGCACTGTATATCTGTACATATAGGCAATATAAGACAAAAGGAAATGCTTTGTCGCGAAATCAATCAATTAATCAATCAATTAATCAATCAAGTCACCCACACACTTACCCATGACATATACTTCTGCATGAATGATTTACTTCCTATAAAATAAGTTTCATAGTAATAAAATTGGTATCTTGCATCGTTTAGGCCTGCCCCACCGCGGTGGTCTAGTGGCTAAGGCAGTCGAATGCTCACCCGCAGGTCACGGGATCGAATTCCGGCTGTAGCGCCTGCTTTTTTGAGGGAAGCGAAAATGCTGTAAATTCATGTGATCAGATTTGTGTACCCATTAAGAAACCCCAGAAGGTCAAAACTTACGGAATACTCCACTACGGCAATTCTCATAATCATATGGCAGTTTCAGGACGTTAAACTCCACATATCAATCAAGCATTGTTTTGGCTGACCTCATATTAATGCGATAACGTCGAACAGCTCGTTTCACAGAAATTCCGGTGCCGGCGTCGTTGGTTGTGAGCGAAAAGTCATCACCTTGTGCATGACCGAGAAATCATGAACGATGAAAATAAAAAATAAATGATATATACTCGTAACAGTGAGCGCACAAAAAAGAAAAAGAACACAAGAAAGTGCATGACACAAGCACTAACTCAAGGGGATGTTCTGCTGTCCCTGCCGATTGCTTCCTGGCGTGATGAGGAATATGATCATTATTATGATGATCGCGTTGCGAATGGTCGCAGTTCGGACAAGTCATCGTTCTATAAATGCAGCGCGAAGCAGTCTGCACACACACACACACGCACACACACACACACACACACACACGCACACGCACACGCACACGCACACGCGCACACACACACACACGCACACACACGCACACACACACGCACACGCATACATACATACATATATATATATATATATATATATATATATATATATATATATATATATATATAATGCTGTAATATTTTTCTATTTGTCACGCTAATAGATGCTCCAGTTAAGATGGTGCATAATGCACTAATATATACTGCAGTTATGATTGTGCACAAAGAAGTACCGCACTGTTAATGTTCGCAAGCATGCTGCCTTGTGCGAGCAAACGGGTAATGTTACGCTTCTGCGCCCTTTGTTCACAACATTCATATTCGGTATGAAGAGCTCTGGTTCCCGGCAAGGTAATAACTATTCCTAATTGTGGTCCGTTTCGCATTAGGAATTCGCATTTCATTACGTGTCTTAATATCGTGTCGCATGCACTATTAAAGCAGAAACAGGATGGCAGAAGCAGCCCTTGGCCTGCTGGCTTTCATGTTTGCACAGTCTGCTTGGGTACGCCATAAAAAGCTGCCATTATTATGCACCCGGGACAGGATATGCGGCAAAGAACAGCTGCCAGCATTAGCCGGCTGTCTGATCTTGCATGTCCCTCAGCGGCGGCTGCTCATAAAACTCGCACGTGGCTTGGATTGGCCTATGAAGAGTTCGCTAGGATTCGGGGTCTCATCGCTGTGGATGACAGTCGCCGTATCTCGAAACCAATGGCTGCTAATACAGAATGTCTCTGAGAAAGTGTGTTGATGCTTCCATGATTAAACATGAAAATTATATAGAACAAGACAGTGCATGTCATATCAGTTTTATTCATACATGTACACCATATACAGGGTGTCCCAAGTATAACGCGACGCGATTTAAGAAATCATGACATATAGGTAATAATGGTGAGAGGTCGAGCCAGTGGGATCGTTCGGTGTTAGTGTAAATCAACCATGACAGTGACCACTCACGCATGTGAATGAGTGACAAAGGTGTGTACAGAGAAAGAAACGAGAAAAAAGGAAGGCAGGGAAGTTAACCAGATGCTAGTATCTGGTATGCTACCCTAAACTGGGGTTGGGGAATAGGGGGTTGAAAGAGAAAGGGAGAGTTCAAAAATAAATAAGAGAAAAACACCGACGCACACGCATACACAAAATAAGTCCACTCAGGGGCGTTCCGACAGGCCAGTAGTTCGCAAGAAGCCCAGTAGCGCTTGCACGGCTTTCTTCTGTGACGATGAGTTATGACGATGGTGCAGTATACTTTCTTCTGACAGCGGCTGGTCATCTAACCTGTTTAGTTTATTAGAAAGGTGTTGTCTTTCCAGGTTGCATTTCGGGCATTCACACAGGATATGTCGAATTGTTTCTTCATCTCTGCGGTGTGTACAGTCGGCGGTGTCGGCCATCCCTATGCGGAACGCGTACGCACGGGTAAACGCGACTCCCAACCATAGTCTGCACAGAGCAGTAGCGTCGCCTCGTCGAATTTTTGTTGGAAGCTGCATGCTTAACATTGGATAAAGGGACCGTAATATTGCTTGCGTAAAGAGAGGCTCATTCCAAAGAGCCATGGAGCGTTGGCGAGCAAGCATGCGGGGCCTCCTAGCAGCGTCCGTCCTTGAGAGAGGTATTCACTGGTAGTTGTCTTCTGTATGGGCTGAACGGGCAGCTTGATCAGCTCGTTCGTTACCGATAATTCCACAGTGGCTTGGCAACCACTGAAATATAACGTGGTGCCCTTTCTCTGTTATATGGTGTAGCATTTCTGCTGTTTCAAATACCAGCTGCTCGTGTGCACCACGGCGTATATTTGACAGAGGTGACTACAATGCCGCCTTGCAGTCACAGAAAATCATCCACCGTTGCGTGCTTTGGTCGTTAATGAAACGCAGCGCAGCGCGAAGCGCTGCAAGCTCCGCTGCCGTTGTTGTGGTTGCATGAGCTGTCCTGAATTTGATGGTTGTGGCGTGCATTGGAATAACGACCGCCGCTGTTGAGCTGTTTGGCAGGACGGAGCCGTCGGTGTAGACGTGGGTGCAGTCTTCGTACTTCTCGTACAGCAGAGGTAAGGCGAGCTGCTTGAGGGCTGGTATTGAGAAATCTCGTTTTTTCTGGATGCCTGGTATTGTCAGGTTGATGACTGGCTGTTTGAGGCACCATGGAGGAATCGAAGGTATCGTCGCGGGCGTAAAACCAGTTGGTAGGGAGTCACCATGTGTAGTTATTGTTCGACAAAAGGAAGTATGAGGTCTATCGGCTCGTAGAGAGGCTAGGTGGAGATGGGGAGTCCGGCCCACATGCCTTATGTGTGTCCTCAAAGCTTCAATTTCAATATGGGTCTGCACGAGGTGGTCTTTGGCTATAGCTATAGTCGCCATTGTTGAGGCACCCTGAGGCAGACCTAGACATATTCGAAGCACCTGTGCCTGAACGCTTTGTATCATGCGTCGACTTGTTTTGCTGGCGTTTGATAATGCAGGCAGACTGTATCGTAAAAAGCCAAGGAAAAGCACCCTGCACAGTCGTAACATAGCATTAGGCTGCATTCCCCAAGTCTTTCCAGCGAGAAACTTGAAAAGATGGCATATGCCTGTCAATCGCTTTTTCAAATACGACACATGAGGGCTCCATGATATGTCTCTATCGACTATCACACCCAGAAATTTGTGAGATCGACGATATGGTATATTTTGACCATTAATTGACACTCTGTAATTCGACATGGTTTTGCGCGTAAATGCCAGAAGAGCGCACTTTCCGGAGGAAATTTCCAAGCCTCGATTGCGTAGATACAAAGCAGTTGCAGTAGCAGCTCTCTGTATTCTCGCTCGTAACTGCAGGCGAGTTACCGCAGATGTCCAGATGCAGATGTCATCAGTGTATGTTGATAGATAAATATTGTTTGGTAGGTGCGTATGGAGAGCGATTAGTCTTATATTGAATAGCATGGGGCTCAGTACACCACCCTGAGGGACGCCACGACAACTGAAATGTGCAGACGTGTTCCCGGTCTCTGTACTCACAAGATAGGATGGCATTTGGAGATTACTGCGTATCCACTTAAACATTCTGCCACCCCCTCCAATCTCTTCTAGTACGGTAAGCACGGCTTCATGTGTAACGTTGTCATAGGCTCCTTTGACGTCAAGGAACAGAGAGGCGCAAAGACGCTTATGGCCTTTCTTGTGTTCAACGTACGTGATTAGGTCGATGACGCTATCGATCGATGATCGACCACGTCGAAAGCCAGCCATGGCATTTGGGTAGATCTCATGATACTCCAAGTACCACTCGAGTCGGCCGAGAATAATTCTCTCAATCACTTTACCCACGCAACTAGCTAATGCGATCGGGCAATAGGAGGAGAGTTCCAACGATGATTTGCAAGGTTTTAGCAGTGGTACTAGACGACTAGTTTTCCAACTTAAGGGGACAGTGCTCTCTAGCCAACAATCATTATATAGCTGAAGTATTCTTTCTTTTGTTGGGTTTAACGTCCCAAAACCACTATATGATTATGAGAGACGCCGTAGTGGAGGGCTCCGGAAATTTCGACCACCTGGGGTTCTTTAACGTGCACCCAAATCTGAGCACACGGGCCTACAACATTTCCGCCTCCATCGAAAATGCAGCCGCCGCAGCCGGGATGCGAACCCGCGACCTGCGGGTCAGCAGCCGAGTACCTTAGCCACTAGACCACCGCGGCGGGGCTATATAGCTGAAGTAGAGCTATTCTCACGCGCTCACCCAGATGACACAGGGCTCTGTAGGGGATTCCGTCAGGTCCTGGTTCGGAGGTACGTTTGCATGAAGCGAGTGCTGCCTTGAGCTCCTGAATGGTGAACGGGAAGTCCATACAGGAATCACGTGGTGGCGGACAACTGCTCGAAAGTGATGAACTGCTAAGTGCGTTAATTTTCCCCGATAATCCGGCACAGAACTCTTCAGCACCGTACACATCTGGTCGATTTTGGTGAAGGGCTAAGGCCTTGAATGGTTACTTCTGAATGGGGATGACCGCACACCTCTTGCCGTCTTCTATATCTGCGATAAAGGCTTACAAGGGTTGAGTACCTCGCATAAAGTAATCCAGCGTTGGAATTCTAGCTTGTCCAACCGACGTTTAATCTTCTTCTGCATACGTCTAGCAGTCCGTAAATCTTCTATGTCCTTCGTGCGCCGGTACCTTCTTTCAGCTCGTCGTCGCAAGGCTTGAAGCCGCTTCAGCTCTATGTCGATGTCCATGATTCTTACAGGGCATGGGATCGTACACACAGTCTCTTTTACAGTGCTCTTGATGGCCTCTTGTAAATCGGATATGTGTTCTTGGCATTGGTCTTCCATACGAGACTGAAATTTTTTCCAGTCCACTCTTTTAACCATGTCGCACACTTTAGGAGGCGACAATCCTCTGATCTTGACGTATGTTGGAATGCGATCACTCCCATGCGTTTCTATATCCGTGAACCATTCAGTTTGTTTCACTAGGCTTCGCGAAACAAAAGCCAAGTCGAGACAGCTACTGTATGTGGAGCCACGTAGAAATGTAGGACTGCCATCGTTCAGTAACCAAAGTTTGTTGTCGGAGGCAAAAGACACCAAGTTTCTGCCCTTCATGTTGGTATTCTGACTTCCCCGTAATGTATGATGAGCGTTAAAATCCCCAATGATAACACACGGGTCAGGAGTTAACGCTTTGATGTCTCGTAGTCTTTTTTGATCGAAACGGCTTGATGGTGATAGGTATGCGCCAACCACAGTGATGTTGAGCCTCCTCTTTTTCACTCTTAAGCATACGTATTGGTTTCCCTCATGAGGCTGGTACAGGTTGAAGGATGTAAGTGAGGTCTCGGCGAATGTACACCAGAACCTTGCTGCTTTCAGTAACAGTAGACGACATAAAAGGTTCGTATCCCGAGAGTCGTATTGCACTCGATAAGTTCGGCTCACAGATGACGATTACGGGAAACATATTGACGTACACAAATCGACGAAACTCACCAATGCGCGTTCTCAGTCCCCTGGAATTCGACTGCAGTATTGCTGCTTTACGAACCTCATCCCTGAAAGACAGTGGTGGGTTAGCCATGGTGTACTCTAGGGCTGCTAGCACTGGACTAAGCGCGTACAGTACTTGAAGGGCACTTTTGGCTGTCGGTGTATTCATGTCGCTTAACAACACGTGAATGGTGTCCACTAATGATCTTAGCATCACCATCACGCGATGATCTGGCTTCCCGGCCGTTGCAGCATCTTGTGCTTGTTCTTGAGGCGGCTTCTGTTGAGGCTCAACAGGTCGTGTAGGCGGCTTCTGTTTAGGCTCAGCAGAACGTCTAGGCTGAAGGGGTGGACATTCATTTGGAGAGAGAGATCTCCCAGCATCTTATCTTTCAGCGCAGATGTTTGCCGTGCTAGGAGCCGCGCCTGTCGATTTCACTTGAGTTTCTGACTTTCTCGTCAGATTTTGCACTGTCCTTCGTGAGGACCTTCGACGATGACGGCGCCTTCGCCTTACCTTTTGCGCAGCTTCTCTGTGAGTTGAGTTGTCTCATACCATTTGTCTCAGAATATAAATTTCTTTCTTAATCTGAGGACAGTCCTTGGAGGAAGCACTGTGAGCTCCTTGGCAGTTGGGGCATTTCAACGTAGTTGCAATACAGTCGTCTTCTGAGTGGTGTTCAGCGCATCGGGGGCACACTGCGGAATTTCTGCAAACGCCTTTCACGTGGCCAATCTTCTGACAGTTGAAACACTGCATAGGCTTCGGAATAAATGGGCGAACCTGGTGACGGAAATGGCCAACCTTCACGTAAGAAGGAAGACAGTCACCCATGAATGTTATTCGCACACAACGAGAGTTGCCTAGGCGACCAGCATGCACAATGGCGTTGCTTTCACTCACTGGTTTTTTCAGTACAGGAAAATCTTCATTGGCGATTTCAGTGTCTATGTCATAGATAACTCCTGTTACGGTGTCCCCATTCGCTGGTATGATGGATCGGACTTTGATGTTTCCCAGCTCCGACACATGCTGTAGCGTGTTCAGTGCACTCGGGTTCCTCACGTCGATTGCCAAAATATTCTTCCTCGTGTTTATCCGGATGTCCTTAATCTCGTTAGGCACAATGTTTTCAAGGTACAAGGACAGTGCTTGCCTGTTGAGGATGCGTAGATTGGCAGTAGTAGTCTACGCCACAAACAGAATGGAGTGAGGCCATCGCTGAGGCGCTGTCCTCACAGTGGCAGTACTTGATGCCGATGATGCGTTCATGATTCTTCGTTTGGCCTTGCGGTAGAGCACATGTTCGAAGCCGTCTTCGAGGAATCGTAGTCTGATGCAGAGTACAGCTCGGTGTCCTCGCTCTCACTAGATAGATTACCACGCTTTCTTGAAGCAATGCCCGTGGATAAACTGGTACTGGGCGGGATCTCCGGGGATTGTACGTCCATCACCGCAATGTAGCGGGCTGGAGACCCCGCTGTTGCGCTGTGGAACGCAGAAAACATAGCACAGACCGCAAGATAATCACTTCGTCTTCCTCTTCAAGGTGTGTACAGTTATGTACAATGCTTATTGGTCATAAATGGTATGTTAAGTTAATTTGTGGATTTGGTTTTGCCTTAGTTTTTATACTTCTTTTGTGGTCCGCGAAATGTAAGCTAGTGGCTCTTATGTCGGACATTTCCTGAAGTTGGCACAAACGAGGCCTATACATGTTTTCCTGGTGGTGGTAGGTTGTTTTTCAACTCATACGAAATGCATCATAAAGAGTATAGAGACAGTATATACTGTAAATGCAGTGGATGTTCATGGTGTTGATGCTGAAGTCTCCGAGAAGTACGACGGGGTTTTTCTTGTACTTTGTTTCATAATCGCGCATGGCTAGATTTATGTACTTTTCTACGTTGGCTCTGGAGAGATTTGGGGTGAAATACATATTTATGATGACAATTCCGTCATATCTAAGGTTATTGCTATCGTGTTCGCCGCTGTCAGATTGCGTCGTTTTGATAAGTCGAGATTCAGCGTGATCTTTCGAAGTTGTGCTTCTTCTGTGCGGACGACGAAGAATAACCCATTCAAATGCAGTATTCTTGCATTCTATGTTTTGGTGAAGTAAATGACTGTCTGCTTTTGTTAATGTGGGACCTCGCTCGACATCGCCTACATGGACATCAAAGGAATGAGTGTTTAGCAAAATCAGGGGCAAACACTGTCATTGGATTTACTTCTTCTTGAAAGTCTTTGAGGTACTCTTTTGTCACTGTCAGCAGTCTGTGTTGCTCGACATGTTTAAATTCATATATCATGTACTTGTCCACGTTATTATCTTAGTGGTAGAAATCAGTCTCCCCGGTAACGTTTTACAAGAAATGCCGTTACCGGTAACGCCTTACTTTATCAGTAATTTAATAACGTATTCGTTCCATTTTCTAAACTGTAACGGTTAAGGTACTTACGCTACCGTTTTTGGGTAACGTGTGGTGTCGCGTTACTCCATACTTGTTTATCTTCTGGGTGCAATTTTCCCAGCGCTCACACCGACTAAGTATTTTGACGCACCGTCAGAGAGCTACTATCCTGCCATGCATAGACAAAGAATGTGGTGGCGGAATCAGTTTTAGTTTGTAGAAATTGCGTGTAGAAAGTTTCTGAACAGACTCCTATCTCCATACGAAGCTTGAAAAAAAAAAGTCATGGAATTCACCATGAGAAAGTGCACAGACATGCTTTTTGTGGAAGTGCAGTGTGGCAGGTGGATTGCTGGCATCTGGCTTTGAGGATAAGGTAGGTTAGGCAGTGGCTATTCTGTGGATGTGTGGGTCATTTGTGTATATCACTCCCTTCATGCATGCAATAATTCAGTTAGAAGCACCACCAATCTATCCGTGTTCATGTGGTTTTTACTTGCGGCAGGATATAATACAGTTATCTGTTTAGCAATGAAAAAATAAAATTTTCTTCTATGTTCTTGTTTCCAAGTAACGTGGCTCAAGCTTACTTATTATGGCTAGACAAAATAAATCGAGCAATCTAACTGCTTCAGATGCTGTTACCCTGTGACTTTTGTTTCAATGTCTAGGAATTGATTCGGCATGGACCCAGGAACGAATTTGCGAGGCCTGAAATGGACGCAACCAAGTCAGAAACCTTCGAAAACATAAAAAAAGTAAAATGTCTTATGCAAAGAGCAGTTAGTTATGTTCTACTGACGGGAAACCATTCTCGTGTGGGGTTTTTTTTTTTTCCACACTTGCTTGTGATTTTCGTGTAGCCTACTTCATTTCTTGCTCTTATATGAAATTTGCTCACCCGTAAAGATATTGCCACGTTCCTTTCTTCAAGTGCTGTTACCGCCCCGTTACACAATGTCCAGCGCAAATCGCGCCTACCGTGCTAGAGAAGCTTCGAGGCTGTAGTAAATTGTTTTGTTAAGATTACGCCCACTTCGTGAAACTTTCAGACTATTCTGGAACCTACGTCACCGCTAACGATAACACTAGAATGTTCGATGGCAAGTGTATAAATGCCGACCCGCTTCGCAGCTTGCCAGTTGATCGACAGCCGACGCTCTCAGTGGCCGCTATCAGTGCTACTGCCTTACTTTCCTTTTGCGTGGCCACAAGTTCGGCCCGAATGAACAGTTTCTTCTTCGACCTGGAGTTTGCTCCCTTCGTTCACGTCACGACCCCGTGGCAATAATATGCGAGCAAGATTCTGTTCTGACTGTTTTGGTAAGGCTGGCTTGTCCCCAGCGTAATGTTAATCACGAATTCATAAAAAAAAAACGAAACGTTAAGCCCGAAAGACTATAGCCCGAGTTTCGCAGATGTAGTCGGGCATGAAAGCTCCTTGTAGTTAAGCCATCCATAGGAGACTTATAATTGGCTGGTGACTTCATCTGTGACGTCTAGATTATCCTGCATGGTACGTGCTCCGCAAGACAATCCTATACAGCTTTCATTAAGGAGTGTCTTTTAACATCCGTAACGTTAGTCATGCCAGCCAAACACGAGACAGAAAACCACAGAGGGAATGATGATGAGTGGATCAAAGCGTTCGTCCATCTGTCTGTCTGTCTGTCTGTCTGTCTGTCTGTCTGTCTGTCTGTCTGTCTGTCTGTCTGTCTGTCTGTCTGTCTGTCTGTCTGTCTGTCTGCCTGCCTGTCTGTCTGTCTGTCTGTCTGTCTGTCTGTCTGTCTGTCTGTCTGTCTGTCTGTCTGTCTGTCTGTCTGTCCGTCCGTCCGTCCGTCCGCCCGTCCGTCCGCCCGTTCGCCACTGCTATCACACTAGAACACGCATCGAACGGACACACGGATGAACGTTTCGCCCCACTCATCATCATTCAATCCGTGACTAGGCTGTGAATTTGAAGCACCGGCGTAGCTCAGTGGTAGAGTACTGGGATTGCACCCAGCGGACTCCGGTTCGAGGCTGTGAATTTGTTATTTACAAAAGCAACTAACGCCATCTAGTGAGCGATTCTCAAGTAAATCTAGCAGTGAATACTACTTCAACATACTACTACTATGAGGGAACGACCCACAACCTAAAGAAATTTGCTCCCCCCCCCCCCCCCCCCCCCAAAAAAAAGGATCAGCTTCTGTACAGTACCTTTAACCATATCTCATAGTGTTTGAGACATAGGGTACTATACTGGAAGACAATTGTTCTTGGAATTGAAGCGAATTAAGGCTACAGAACCAAACCGCGTTCATCCCACCACCAGAGAACTTAGTTGCTCAATAGCGCCCGTAGTTTCAACGTGAAATATAAAGGTTCCTCCATTATTTTGTACGTAGAGCCATTTGAGACAGGACACAGCACACATGAGCAAGACAGTAGTATTTATTTAACTTTACACTGCGTTTTCGGACACACAATAAAGGGCCGCCTTTTTACGCGTACCTCAAACGCTACATGAAACGCTGATGGTGCGCCCCCGTCACTTTCCACAAAGTTACTAGACGCGCACTAAGTCGGACAATTTCGCGTAAGGCTACATGTGGAGAAGCTCCGTCTACGTAGCTTTGCCTTCAATGTCAAGAACAGTTGTCGCCGAGTATATATAATGAAAAGGTTGTGGTCCAAAATTTTAAAAGTGCGGTCTACAGGCGTGGCAGTCATGGGAATTTGTTTTTTTTTGTAAGAACGAGTTGATGCCAATGCCTCAACATTAAGCCTACTTAACAATTATTAGGAGAGTCAACATTGTAAAGTGTGGCATATGGCTGGTTGGTATTCCACAGTTACCTGCTCAGCACGAAACAGTATAAAAAGAATCCGTGATATATTCTGAGAAAACGTAAACGAAATTTTACTTACTCTTCGTTTTTGTAAAAAAAAAAAAAGGTTAAGTGGTGTGAATGAATGAGCGTTAAGAGGTACCATGACTTTAGTGCGTTTAACACATCACGTGGAATGCTGTGGAAATCATGCAAGCGGGTCGGTAAAACAAATACGCAAGTCTTTGTGTTGCACGTTCAGATTTCCTCTTTGTAAACGGGGCCTCCGTAATTGTTTCCGGCATCTCACTGCCTGAACTGATCGCGGAGGCCTTAATGCGTGAACAAAGCAACGTTAAGCAATAGTGTATAAGCTGTTAGGAACAATTCAATAACGAGTTTATCTTAAAGTACAAGGCGTGTTCATTTATTATCCGAAATATTCGGCAGGTCACCCGTACCTTGAAAATCGACTGTATGCGAAGCATGCGGAGGAAAGGCAACCGCGTTTTAATTTTTTATTGAGCGAAACGTTATGAAGTGACTCTTAAATATACGTACGTACGTATGTTCTACGCAGAGACATATGTTGAGCAGTAGCACACCCTTATATAACCAGTTGTTTGCACTTGCGCAACAATCCTAACAGGGACATGAGTGTTAGCAACAGCAGAAGCGAAAAGCTGATATGAGACACTGGTGCTCGCGAGGATGGTAGCTCTAGACACTACTACACAAATCGATTTCAACGGATGACACAACTACAATTGACGTTAATCTGACGTGACGGCTGTATCATAGGAGTGCATATGTAGTGTTCATAAAATTAGATAGTAGACCCTGTAATCACAATTGACGTTTCACGAACATTAGGGTCTATTTGGAAACTAGTTCCGAGACCTGGCGTGGCACTGTGGTAGAATACTTGATAGCCACGCAGAATGCTGGGGCTCGAATCCTGCTGGGGTGCTGACGTTTATTCTTTGCATTCATAAAGGGAACGCTGCCGATGTCAGGTTTTTCCTAACTCTTGGATGTCAAAATAGCCCTATGCGTGTTCTCGCCGTTTTTGTAGATACCAAGTCTCAATAACCAGTGGCACACACCCGCGTACCTTTGGCCCATGCCCGCTTCAGAGTATGTGCCACTGTATTGCGGGAAGTGTTTGATGACGTATACGCGACGGTATTGTAACATTAGTCATGTCTTGACTGGTGCGTCATATTCGTGAGCCATCTTACCTTCCCATGCTAATTTTTGATTCACGCCAAGTTAAGGGGGTGACCACCAGAGCACTCTGGCGTAATCGGATAGATAGATAGATAGATAGATAGATAGATAGATAGATAGATAGATAGATAGGCGCCAAAAGGGCTTGCAGTACGCAAGGAAATACTTCACCTTTAATGAAAAATACTACGTTTCACCGCAAGGGTGGTGCAATGAGTGCGCAAGCAACAAATTGTAATGGTACACGAAGTGAGGCTGCTAGCTTACTCATTTAGATAAATTATCACGCAACTCCGCCAAACGCTGGTGTAAGAGAATACGGCCGATTTAGGGACACTTTTTGCACATCATCTTCACGTTAGAACTCAGCACGTAGCAAGGTATAGAGTCGCCGTCTCATGGCAGCCAATATAGAAACATAGCACTTGCGGCGACCTCACCCGTAACATCAAAGTTCACAGCTGCTGCTTGAGCTAACCCCCCCCCCCCCCCCCCAGCACACACACACACTCCTCCGGCGTCTTTTCATGCTTGTGAGAGACGAGTGGGGTGTTTCCTCTCAGTTTGAGCATTTGATGGCCAGTCTAACGGGGGGGGGGGGGGGGGATATTGTTACACGCGTTCACCAAGCGACAGAGATACGCCGGCTCGTTTGATCTGTGCCTCAGCCACGTCCGTCGCCTCTGCTCGAGCTCTGTTGGCCGCGGGTAGAACGTATAATTCGCAAGAGAACCTTATTCCTATCTATTTTGACTTTATACGGGACTTCACGGTGATGGCGACGGCAAAGGCTACAGCAATGACAACGGCGAAACCCCGTGGATATTGTCTATAGAATAGCTATCACAATTAAACAAGAAGAATCACATTTTGGGTGGTAAGATCAGGCAACCATTTCTTGGTGGTAATGCACCTACTGGACCAAGTATATCTCTCCTAGCGTTACACCTGAAGTATGAAGCGGAGCATGAAATACCATAACTCTTGACTTAAAGCCGCGCTCTTGCAAGGGTCACTCCCACAAACTCGGCAGTCCAAATTTCGAAATAAAAATAAAAACAATCCCTCCAGCAGACGGCAGCGCCGACGTGGCTAAGGAGAGCGTCACTTCGGTTGGTCTGCTCTTGGATTTTAAACACGTGGTGCGTGTTTTCTACGCATATTATTGTAGAGAGCTTTAAGGTCACCATAATTTCCAATGCCATAGAAGACACCGAAGACGATTGCATACATAAACGTGCGCGGGTGACCCGAGCACCGGCGAAAAGCTGATCCTGAGCAGCGATAACGACGGAGACATCTAGCCAGGATGTCCGCAGCCAGACGCCAGATATTTTATCACAGGGTATATATGGCGCGAATGAATGCATTTTTCTATACAAGGATCGAGAATAGAATAAAAATTTTGCACTTTCGCTATAAGGACCGCACGCCATCAAAACCGTGGATTACACTCGTGTAGCTGTATTAAGCTGGTATAGATGAAAGATTGTGAAGCGGTGCAATGACTAGAGGCGGGAGAAAAAAAAATCCACTTACAATTATAAATGCTATCAGGGATAGTTCTGTAGGAGTTGATTGTAAAGTAATAAAAAAAGAAAGGAACTGTTCAGGCGCAATGTGGGCTACAGACTGGTGAGAAGGATGAAAGTCGGAACGAGATAAAGATTGCCTACGGTTTTCTCGCCGATTGTCCTAACTTAGTTTGCTGAGGAGAGTCTAGCCGCAAAGCCAATAACAGCCGACCAACACGGATTGTTTCGTTCTGCGAGACATCTCTCCTCGTTTTGTCAGTAGCGATAGGAACGACTCTTGACACACCCTCTTTTCTTCTCATTCCCGGGTTTTCGGCAACTCTATTAAACCGTGCTTTTTTCTGTGCTACCTATATTGCATTCTGTGTGTGTTATCGCCGGAGCCATGGGAAGCACAAAACAAGAAATGTGTGTTAGGGAAGTCGGATTGGCGATCTAATAAAGCTAGGGGAACCATGGCCCGGTGATTTTCGAGGCAAGGCAAAGGAGACGCGGATAATCATTGTTGACTCGAAGTAGGCTAAGGACAGCATAGTTTCAAAAGTCTCTCCAAGCGTTTGGTGACCACATTATTAACGTAGTAAATCGGGCTACGCTCAATGTACTTCGACAGAGACTAGAGTTTGTCGCATATTCGAGCATGTCTGTGTTCGCAGGTCTCAAAAAGACAACATGTTATTGGCTTTATGAGAGTGATCTATAAACGTTTATTTCGAAAATGCAACACGCACATTCAATAACTATAGTATAACTAGTTCTTCGACTTTACTCGTGAATAGCGCTTTTCTTTATTGATATTAATATTCTCCAAAAACTGAGATACATCAGTGCGTGAATCTGACTTCAATCATGGTAAGATATTTCACTGGTCATGTGCCGCTCCAAAACACAATAAACCAGGTGTGTGCTTTTGCGGATTTGGCACTCGGAACCTGATGCGTTTTACCATAACTTCATTTCAATGCAGTAGAAGTGAACGTTGGGCTCGTTGGTTGTTCATACTTGGTATGTAAAAACAGCCAAAATGCAGACAAGGATTGAAGAAAAGACGACAGCGCCTTGTAACCTCTTGTTCAGTCCTTGTCTTTATTTTTGCGCTGTTTTTGCATTCCCTTGTTTGAACGGTTTATTAAGCTCGCTGAACTGCCCAAACGTCATCCAGGACTAACGGATATACCCCCTCTGTTAATTATTACATTATTTCCTTTATTATTTTCGTCTGCCATTTATATTTTATAGTTTAGTAGGACTTCTCCAAAAGAACACGTCGGCCCCATACTACCATGCGTGCAGTATATTCAACGCATTTCAGCCATATTTTTAACGCTGCAGCCAGACCCAATTCTGATGTATCCTAGTTTTCTATAGAGGATTACTAAAGATTTCTAGTCTTTTTTGCTTACCAGCAGATCACAGGACTTGGCTGCATCCTTGCCGACCAGTTTTGTTCCTCCTCATTTTCTCTAATGAGAATTTGACGTCACTGTATACCCTCCACCTGTGCTATAGAGTGAAGTTAGGCTGGAAAACACACATTTCTTTTATATATTGAAATATTAAAATAGGAGAGGTTAGTGCCATTAAGGATGGCGCCGGCTACTCTTTCTCGTTTAGCAGACAAAATATGTTGTAAGTAAAACAACAAGGGCATAAAACTCAATACACTACAACATGCGACGTGAAAGTGCAGTATAGTCGAACATCACTTGACTGTTCAGATATGCCTAACAGGTTCGCGTTTCTTTGCTGCACTGTGTTACTGGCAGCCTGTAAGTCACAGCACAGCACTTCGTTTGCTGCAGGACTGTGACAGTCAACCAGTTACAAGCTCTTCATTACAGACCAGTTTCAGCTTCGGTTTGAGAGACCACCAAAAGCGAGATATCACCAGGGGCAACTATCACCACATCCATCACCTTCATTCTCGATGATTGTGAGGGATGATGCTTTGTGAGCTGTTTCGTAATTGTGGTTCGTCGCTCTCTCGTAGGAATGAGTCATAACACGAAAGCGAGACCTTTCTGTAGTTGCAAAGCAACGAAACTCTTTTCGGCGTTGCGCCGCAAATCAACGAGACCAGCGAGGAAGCACATCAACGGACCAGACATGCAGGAGGCCACGGAAGAACCTTGCAGCCGCGCCGCGGGATGCGCGTGAGAGGAGCTCGCGTGCAGCACATGAAACATGTCCTACTTCCCAGCGTTCACACACACGTTCCACCACGCACTTGTATTTGTTATGTACTTGCAGAATGAACATCAGATTGTTGTCATACCGTGACTCATATTATTTATCTCTTGAATTACATTTGGCTCTAAGAGCTCGCCAATTTGGTGTAAGTGGTGTTGCGAAAGGGCTAAATGGGCGAAGAATGATGTATGAGCGAAACATGCACGCAGTTTTCAGCTAAGTCTCAACGGCGCAACATCGGAATATGCAAAAATAAAAAACAACGAGAGAAAAGCTGGGAAGTTCAACAAGGTCAACCAGAATAATGACATCCGGTTTGCTATCCTACGCTACGAGGAGGGACAAGGAAAAAAATATAGACAGGAAAGCCCTTACCACGACAAAATTTGGGGGACCCGTAAACTTAGCCTTTAAGAGTTGAACGTGATAGCAAAATCCAGCCCCATGTGCACCCTTCAACCACTGATTGCATACTTACTATTATGTTTTGTCACACACACACACACACACACACACACACACACACACACACACACACACACACGCACACGCACACGCACACGCACACACGCACACACGCACACGCACACGCACACACGCACGCACACACGCACTCGCACTCGCACTCGCACTCGCACTCGCACTCGCACGCACTCACACTCGCACGCACTCACACTCACACTCACACGCACTCACACTCACACTCACACTCACACACGCACGCACGCGCACACACACACACACACACACACACACACACACACACACACACACACACACATATATATATATATATACGATTCAAAATAGTAATTCTGTGTGTCCGTTGCAAATATAATTAAGAAATAAAGGAGCACACTTAGGAAAATTTGATAGTTGTTTACTCTACGTTTCGGCCGTGGCACGGCCTTCGTAAGAATATATATATATATATATATATATATATATATATATATATATATATATATATATATATATATATATATATATATATATAAGCGAAAGAAGTATATACCTCGATCAGGGCTTGTTTTTTCCGGGTTTCGACACAATATTAAGGAGATATAACAGACAATAATGCGAAGGAATGCATAGGGGAAGTTATTAGAATCAATGTAATGTAAATACGAAGAAAGAAATGTGGGTAAAAAATAACTTCCCATTAGCAGGAATCGAACCTATGACATTCGAATAACGCGTTCGATGCTATATATATATATATATATATATATATATATATATATATATATATATATATATATATATGTATATGTGTGTGTGTGTGTGTGTGTAAATATATACGTACATACGCACACACGTATCTATAGTAACGGAGTCACTGTGCAGTGTGGCCACTTCCCTCTGCTAGAACGTCACTCTGATGTAGTCAAGACAAGTTTTTCACAATGTGTCACAGATCACACCAAGACACACACGCACACACGCGTGCACGCAAATGGTACATACAGGTTTTTTATCAAAAGCAAGAGTCGCATTGCCTCCAAGACACACGCCACGCACTCGCCATTTCAGAGGCCATAAAGGATCTCACAATGCCTCACAAATGGCAGCACATTAGCTAGCGCTTCCTGTTTGCTTGATCAACGCCTCAGGAAAGGGATTGTATGTTTTCCGCTAGATGGACATAGTTGTCCATTTTTAGAGCTGTTTGAAAGTTTCTGTGTGTCTTTAGCGGGGATGGCTGCACTATCCCGGTCTTTTTCGACGTAGTTTGAAGGCCTACCAAATGCGTCTAGATATCGCCGATTGGGCTTGTTTTTATCGTGACACCTGTCGAACAAAATGCGTTAAGGAGAGAGTCCTTCCGATACATGGCATTTATGTAGTCCTCTTTTTTCCGAAGCAGCTGCAAATAACATCGTGGCTTTGTGGTAGGACATCTGCTTGCCACGCGAACAGACCAGGTTCGATCCTCATGATGGGATGAAAATTTGCATTCTTGATTTTATTTGCTTCTTTCTTAATTTTGCGCTCACAACCAACGGTGCCGAAAGCGAAACTTCTGCGACACGAGCTCTCTAACGTTATCGCGCTCAAAATCGGGACTGGGATTCAGGACAGACGCGACGCGGATTCCGCTTCCCTCTAGTGCGGCTGGATGTTCGCCGTTACATGGCGACCCTAGCCCCAGTTCTGCGTTCGACCAGCGATACTCTGGTGGTTGTCACACCGCTTTCTCTAATGACGCTCTCACTTTTAACTACTAGAGGTACCACATGGGTTTGTTTAATCATTGATGATGTTCGTTTGTCATTGAGATAAAAATGAACCCCTAAGTGACAACGTAAGTGTTATATCTGCGAAACAGCGATATAACTTTTGCCAGCTCTCTTACGTCAATATCAGTAAACATTCAACTGCTTCCCTAGGAAGCAGGTTAAGTGTCGTGTTATATCACTTCCTATGACGAAAGTATCAAACCATGGTTCTCGTTCGCTTCGCTCCCAAAATACGTGTGCCAAATGGTCCTCCACTATAGCTCATCAGCTTCACTATGAGCTAGCCTTGACTGACTCAGTGCAAGTCGCACTAACTTTCGAGCGCAGCCCTTAGGCGTGCGTTCCTGCCTTGAGCGGCGTCATCACCGCCCTTGACGTCAGCATTGTCGCCGACATCAGTAGTTAACAGATAGATATAAGAAATTCAATCGAATCAAAATACCCATGATAGTAAAATGGGATTTGAACCAGGGGTGCCTCCTTGGCTCTGAAGTGTTCTACCAGAAAGCCATGCTAGAGCTTCAAACTTGTTTGCAAGAAGGTCAAGTTAGGGCCTTATTTTGGCCGAGGAATCCCGTTAACCTACGTAATACAGCGTAGCAGCAGAATAAAAGAACAACCAGTCGCCACGCAATAATAATTATGCAACCAGTGTGTGGTTTCATTATTCACACCCATCACAAAGTGCTCAGCCGTATTCTTCATCGTCATTTGGCATGCACGCAGCATCAATAAAAATGAGCATAACACGTTACAGATGTGTAGAGGGCACCTCGTCCGTCTGCAGAAAGACGAATAATGGTGTTGTGGGTGCCATCGTACATCACAAAGAAATATGATTCTTGGCGTGGTCAATACCTTGCAGAAAGTCATAACTACGAACGCGGTTGGCTTTGCGCCAACACGAAGCCGTGCTCAGAATTTGCATGAGGCAGTATCATTTTCGTTCATGAAGTTTTTTTGTCAATACAGAGGAAAGCAAAAAAAAAAAGCTGCTGGATGCTGTTTAGAGAACATTTGTCTGTTACTTCTCTTAACAGCCACTTGTGTGGTCGTTCAAAGAGATTGTAGTGAACTACTAGCAACTCGCCCATGCTTCTGCCCCCATCCTCATATATGCCGTTTTCCTTCTTTGTTTCTTATATATACCAACATACAAAGGCCACAGTTCACTGAGTATCTACATAAACATATGTGGCTATATTTTAATGGTTCTGTTGCTAAGATATGGTTTTATAATGATTGTTAATTGGAGATTTTATATTCTTTACTGACAAATCAAATTGCAAAGAAGGCAGATACGCTTTTTGTGCTTTGAAGACGATGCTTAACGCACCTGCTTGTAGATAGATGAGTCTAAGGCACGTACGATGAGTGATGACGCGATTCCATTACGCGAATAAAGCGTTTAGTGCAGGGGCCAAGGAAGGTAATAAGCTTTAAATACCTGAGAGCCTGTTCATGAATTGACGAGGCTCAGAATGCAGACTGCTGCATCCTATATTAAATTTGCATTTCGAAATAGAACACCATGTATCGTGATTTATGGCACTCAAGCTTTCATTGAGTCTTCCCGAGTAGTGTTTATTATTTTTTTGTTGTGGCGACGCCGTAGCTTAATGATTGTTGTAGTTAAGGGCTGAAATCCCCAATTCACTCCTATTCCAAGTGTTCTTCAGTTTTCGATGCACTTTAGTATTAAAGGAAGCAAGAATACGAGATGAAAATTGATGGCACCTTCAGAGTTTTGCTCAAATTTCCAGAGTACACAAGTGAAAAAAAAAACTAGTGAATAAATATTTTAGATTAGCAGGCTTCTTGAGGAGAGGATTTTCAATGCATGGCACAGTTTGTTTCATTTTCAGCGAAAGCTTCTATGAGATCAAAACGAGGGTCAGTTTTTGCGTCGTAATTGTTTGCCACCAGCACCGCCGCCAGCGACTGTAACCGGTATCACACGAAACAAAACAAATGTAACTAAGTAAAATATATCTAGAGCAAAATGGCATTCAAACACTGGCCCTACGGGTGACCTATCATTGCTCTACCACTGCACTACGGCAGTGCTGAAACATCATTGTGGAATCAACCTATGGAGGCTTCATGTCAGGCAAGAAATCGCGCTAACATCTGTAATAAAGTGCTTAATACCAGTAAAGTAGCAATCCAGGTGTCGCAGAATGCAATCATGCAATGAGTGGGTCGTTACACGCTCCAACTCTTTGCAAAAGCCTCACCATAATTCTTCGCCGTCATCAGCCAGAGCATCAATAAAGTGCACAGTGAGCATAGCGAACCCCGAAGAGTGTGTAGCATGCACCTTGCTTATGCGGCATGGTAAACTTCACTTAAGTCCTAAAGATGAACGCTTAGGTTGACGCTGGCGGATCCCACGTTGGAACAGTAAAGTTTAATCCTTAGCTGCCGTATCGTGGGCCATTTGGACGGTTTGTCTTTGATCAGAAAGATCTCCGCTATGAAGTACTTTTTGCCAGAAGTCTCTTTCCTTATCACAGTCTGTGAAAGCCGCAGGACACTGCCAAATCGTATGGTACATAGTAATGATGCCATTACACTTCTCGCAATTTATTTAGACTGATGTGTCTAAATATATCTTGTTAATAAAGTTTGGATTTGGGTGAGCTTTTGTTTGTAACAATATTAAAGTCCCCGCTTGAGATCCGTTGAGCTTAGCGTGTTGCACTGGGAATGCCCTTCTGTTCATGTAGTAATTCTTTGTGACTTCATTGTATGTAAGCAATTTGTCCCTGTTCTCCTTCTGCATGTTATTGGTATCGAGGTCGCGTAGTGCACAGATAGTAAGCCCTCGGGCGACCACTTTAGCCACCTCGCTTAAGTTCGTCCGAGATGGATCGACAGGCCCCTTGTGTGCAGAAAATCAGGGGATTTCGATATCCTTGCTGTCCATCTTGCCGATTAGCTGGGCAGCACTTTTGGTTGACGTTCTGACCTTTCTGATATTTTTTTCTTATCTTGGTTACAAAGCCTTTAGTAAGGTGTCTAATAGCCATTTGAGAATCGCTGTACGTTCGCGTCCACTTATTATTCCTTAAAGCCAATACTATTGCAAATTGTTCTTCGAGCATCACATCTTTAGTTGTTAAAGAAGCTCAGGTGGTAGAAATTTCCGGAGCCCTCCACTACGGCGTCTCTCATAATCATATGGTGGTTTTGGAACGTTAAACCCCACATATCAAAATCATTACCCATTTTTTCGGTAGCATTCAGCCTCTTGCTTCTTTTTATAGCTAGATGATATAACAGTGATAGCAAGTGTTGAAGCATTTGATAAGGTACTGTGGTACTATTTAATGAAAGGAAAAAAATGAGGCAACAAAAGGGCAAGTTTGCTAGTTTTGGTATCACGAAGCTGCGGATAATGACTTTTCTTCCCGGCCCCTCTTCTCCTGTGCAGAGCAGCATGCTAGATCTACGCGGGAGTCATAGCTTCTCTCTTAGATACTCAGTTCGTCAACTACAAAAATATCTTTCTTCGAGACACGCGTGATTTTTTTTCCTAATTTCGGGCTATTAGATGGCTTAATAACAAGTTCGTATCTTTTCGCAAATGTTTCTCCACCTTCGAGATTTTCGCAGAGCTGATTCATCACGCTTTCGCGCATTGTTTTATTACTTTGCGGATAACCTTGCTCTCAATCGCAGTGTGGTCATACTGCACTTTACAAAATAATAAAACCTGATAACGGTCCCAACTGCCCCGTCAAGCCACTCTGATGGCTTGAATGTTCTCTCAATTTTCCCATGTGCCCCGTATGCAGAAAAAAGTCCCAGATCTACCGCAAAGGTGAAGCATTGAATACGATACCGACAAATTAAAACGTCACGCGAAGAATGGCAAGCAGATCGAAGAATCTCCGTGTTTATTACGCACAAATGGTGCACGAAACGTACTCACAGGCACAGATGAACGCGAATAAGTGTCTCAGTTGTTAGTTCGCTGTGTAGGAAAAGCACGCCCTTTTCGCAAACTGAGACCTTGCAGTGAGTGCGGTGACCTTTGTGTGCTCGGTACCTACAACGGAATCGTTCAGATGAAAGCCCAAGGCATACGATTCTCCCCACCACGAGATAAGCGCGCGCACGAGTTAGCGTCTACCGCCCTCCACCTCCTTGTGGCAAACTATGCGTGGGAGATGAACACATCAGGGCGCTTCGCCGCGTCGTGACGATCTGGCGATGCGCGCCCTTTTGCGCCATCTCGCCGGCAATGCTGAAAACACGATAGCTCCCCCGAGATGCGCATCACCAGCGTTAAGAGGTAGGTATAAATAGCTTGAAACTTCAACGTTGAAGAAGGCATATAGTTTCCTAGCATTAACTAGAGAAGACTGGCGCTGCGATCGTTCAGCAACCATGAGAATCATGGTAGTACACGGATTTGTCTAGTCTCCGCACTTGTGCGTGGCGAATCGCACTTGTGGCTTCAGTTTATTGCTGGGTTTCGGTTTTGTTTAGAAGGAAAGCAGGAACCTTTCTGAACTTCGTGACCCGATTTGAAATGATAAGTCTAAGACATTCAGGTGGTGAAGCGCAACCGCTGAACATTCGCTAATTTTTGTTTCGTGACAGAACTGCTCCAAGCCACACAAAAGCACACGTAGCCAGAAGTACGAAGATTAGACAAATCTGTGTACTTCGCATCATTCCCATGCTCCCTGAAGCGCCGTGCGTTGAAGTTTCCATAAAAAATAGCGCCAGAGTTTCTCTAGAGTATATTTAGGGAACTCTGTGGAAGGAGGTGCCCCTTCGTGGCTGAGTGGCAAATGCCATGCTCTCACAAGCAAGATTGATTGATTGATTGATTGATTGATTGATATGTGGGGTTTAACTTCCCAAACCCACCACATGATTATGAGAGACACAAGCAAGAGGTCGAACCTCTGGAGTCTTTTTCTATAGATCAGTTTTCTTTCTTGCGTTTTCGTATATATAGGTACATATACGGTTAATGACGGCGCTCGTTGATAACGATGACGGCAGCAAAATGCAGCCGAAAGTGTCCATATAATTGCTATCACAATAAAACTATCCGACGTTGTCTCCTTGTTTTCGCTCCGCTGGTTGGGCATTTGCACAATACGCTTCGAAAGGCCGTAAAAGAGCCGCCGTTAGTATGCAGTTGAGAGAAGAGGTGAAACGGAGAAGCAAACACGTAAGCTAAACTGCGAGGACATTAGCCGGTTGATGTCGCTTCCGTCTGTGTTGCCGCTCGTAAAGATAGTGCCATGGTTCGGTACAGACTGCAGAGGGCTCGCGAGTTATCTTGCACCTGGTTCAACTTAGTGGACGCTGTCGTGTTTGACCCGGAGGAAATGCTGCTGCCAGTGAGAATTCTTTCAAGAACTCTTTTGGCACTTTTGCGGGTGTTCTAAAAATATGTCTCGGGCCTGGGGTACAAAAGGTGGCCATAGTTTCTGTTTTAGGGCGAATACATCGTCGCTACGTCAAACAGATTCGTACAAAATGACCTTCAGAGGGACTTGTTCCTGGGCTAGTTTTTGCCGGATTAAATTCATAACGTTGTTGGGATCGCTTGTGATGTATCGTTCTTTGTGTCTGTCATGTCGTTTTTTGCGCTACATTATCAATTTAAGTGCCGTACAAGCATTTGACATAGTTTGTATGATTTCTTTAAACCCCATAAGTGCTTTGACAAGTGAAAACCGACTGGTCGAACCTGGTAACCATTGCTATTCGGTGACGTTCCGAATTGTTTTGCTGCGTAACTGTTCTACGAGAATCGACATAGCGTAGACTGATTGCACTGCAGTGCATGCAGGGTATTTTTAGCCATAATTTTCGCATTTCCTAGTGTTGATCTCAATTATAACTGTAATAAAAAGAAAGACTGATGAGCCTGCCAGAATTTTAGAAGTTTACTTCAGTTTGTTTTATCACCTTCATAGAAGAACGAGAGAATACTCCAGCCAGGCCTGCAACATTGTTATATAAACCACTTTGGTTGAACCTGCTAAATTATAGCACGCTTTAATGATCAACGTGCAGCGTGTTATATACATATATTGTATAAACTTTCTATAAACCAACCCTATAGCTTTCCCATATATAGCCAAATGTGACAATGAAAGAGAACTTACGATGCTCCGTAGGCCCTCAAGTCCCGTCAAGCTGTTCACACATATTTTTGCTTGGGGGACCACCAGCCAGTGTGTTAGAAACAAGGGGACTCTCATTCCGATTAGCGCAAAGCCGTTAAGTGCTCTTCTTTAGAAAACAGCGGTAGCATTAGTTCTGGTACTAAATGTAAAGCTAAGTTACCGCACGAAGAAACTCTTTTAGTTGGACGATAATTTGTGATAATCTATGAATATATTGTCGTTTCGGCTGATAGTAACAGGACATGTGGGGACATACCTATTACAGTCTTCCACAACTACGTAACAATATGGATAATTTTGAGCGCGTTTGGTCATTTTGTAACTTTATAGAGACACTGCAAGTATTATCGATGGCACGAAGAAAGATTAATCAGTGATCTACATGTGAATTGTTCTTGAAACATCAAAATTACGATGTATAAAGGCTCTAGTAGGCTAATTACGTCACGCCCAGATGAAATAGAATGAATCAAATCACTTCAATTATTGGGCGGCTCACGCATACTGCTGTTGAAGGTTTATAAACATGCGCGGCTTCTAAATGTCCTTCACTTTCCGTGAAGGCTTTCTACACGGCCGCATCCATCTTATTTACGTGCCGCGTCTGTTTTAGGAAGAAAGCTGTTACCGTGCACATTACATTGACAGCTGATTTTGGTGCCGTAGTTGTCTGCCTCTGTCGCCGGTTTCTATAACCTATATCGCGTAAAATAAAAAGAAAACAGAGTAAAACAAAAGAAACTGAGGCAAGTTTGCACTAAATATGCTAAACCTTGGAGAAGTGTGAAGCTACTGGCTTGCTTGCTTGTTCATATATGCTTTGGCTCGTACGCACTATGGGGTTTTGGCCATTAAACCGGTGGTTATTGTAAGGGGGAAATTGAATATATTAATTTTGAAGAAGAAAAATTAATTATTGAGTCATCCAGGGAATATAAGAGTGGATAATCACAAGGCGACTTACGAATAAAGTAGGTAAATAAATATTAATTGTAAGGAGTAAAATATTGGTAATTTTATATAACTATAATTTCATTAGGTAAAAAAAGGAAAAAAAAAGAAAATTTAACAAGCAAACTTTCTTGTGTCTCTGAGAAATTCACAAACTACTACGCAGACGCTCCTGTAGCTGTAGCCCAGAGAAGGAGCTTCAAGGAAAAGGATATTTTCAGAATGGGGGTAATGTTTAATTTTCTTAATATAGTTTCGAAATGTTTCTTCTGTGGCTTGTGAAACGTCGGCAAATAAGAAAAAAAGTTTGATGTTTTCTGGCTCTTGAAAGTAAGAGCGAAGGGGAGATGGCACCTGACCAGACCTGTATAATTAGAAATTAAGAGGCAGAATTTGGCATCGAAGTTTTGTGATGCACACCTCCGATTTCCGAGAGGGGCACCATTTATTATACCGAGCGAAAGAAAGATGACCGTATTCTTGAACAGAAAATGTAATTTTTATATAATCCTGGACTAAAATTCATTTACAAGATCGAGATTTAGTGGCAAAACTGGTATCAGTTACAATTTACATTACAGGACAATCTAGAGACCACCACGCGAGAGTGTCATATGTATGGCTCGGTGACCTGGCACCCACACAAATCGCACTGTACTTAAGTGTTTTGGGGTTAAAGAAGCGAAAGCATTCCAAGGGGAATACTCGAATGAAGAAGCTGAGGCTATGGATCTGCATACGGAAAGTGAATCACCAACAATAAGAACTGCGGAATCATTGATTGAAAGTTTTCTAAGGGCCAAAACAATTGCTAAAAGCTCTGCTTCAAATATAGGAGTGTAATCTGGGAGATGCACTCAGAATGACCAAGACAATGTATCTGAGATGATGCCTACCCCCGCTTTCTATTCACACATGGCTGCATCTGTAGCAATATTATTACATTAACAATTCCCAATTGAAGTAGATAGTCTTCTAATAAGATTTTTAGATATCTGTTAGGCAGAAGTTTGGCATTATAAGGGAATATACCATAAATAAAATTTTGGTTTTGGCCAATATGATTCATTTGAAACAATGCTGCGTATGTTGACGTTTAAAGGTTATAGCCGCTCTATAACAAACGTAATTTGAGATTTATGTACTCTAGACCACGGCTCATTAAAGATGTTCTCGGTTCGGAAATGAATACGAACTGTGAACGTCTAATTGAAGAAGCGTAAGTTTTTAAATATGCTTTATTTGTAAGCATGTAGAATCTACAAGCTAGGGTAGGGATTCGAACTGCTTTATATAACACACAGTTCGCAGTAAACTTCGGAACACCAAGACCACTTCGAAGGGTCTCTCGTTCTAGGATAATGAGGGCAATAATCTTATATGCTGAAGTGGCTTCTCTCTATCGCTTTCTTGTCTTCTTTTTTTTTTAGATCGCCTTCTCTCTGTTCATTTGTGTTTTTTGTCATGTGTTCTTTCCATGTTTTTCATGTGTCTGTTTATTTATGTCTCTTTCGTTTCCTTTTGTTTTCCTTTTTTCACTTTCTGCATTTATTTCTCGCTACTTCTCGCTTGCTCAATTTTTAAATGCCATGCTTCACTCTATCCCTTCGCCTTTTTTCTCCTTCTTCTCACCCTCACTTCCCCTTGCTGCATTCTTGCTGCATGATGCAATACAAGACAATGCTAAATCCTGTGTGTATACGGGTGAGTAGTCAAGACGCTGGCCTTCAGACTGTGGTCACGTGGTCTCGATACTCGCCACCTTTTGTCAAGGTTTCTTTCGATAAAATCTTTTTTGTGCATTATATCTTTCTTTCTCGCTGCCTACTTGTTTCATTCTCTTTATTTCGCTTTTTCTCACACATCTCATCTACCCCGTCAGAATTATTTCATGCTTCATCGGAGAAATCGGCCCACGTAATTTGGAAGCAAAAGAGAAGATGAAGAAGAGGATGCAACAAGAAACTTCGTGCAGGTTCCAAGACCTGCGCTCTTAGGACGAGATGACAAAAAAGAATATCTAGACTGGAACGGGTTCGAACCTGGTTTTTCTCCGTGGCAGCCCTGCATACAACTAGACCTATCTCATCGCTGAAAACTTACTGTAACAATACTGATTTTTGGCGTAGTTGGTATTTTCTTGATGACATTTTTTGCCCACAAATGCACAAACACAAAGTAAAGGAACACACAATGACAAGCACAAGCGGCTTGTGCTTGTTATTGTGTGTTCTTTTACTTTGTGTTTGTGTATTTTCGGCCAAACTATGTCATTAAGCTGAAAACTTCTTCGCAAAAAGACCTCATACAGCTTCCATGTCGGGAAAGAATGACGATAAGATTAGAATTATAGCGCAGTAGAAGAGTAATATAGTAACCAGGTGGCACACAATGCAAAATATGTAACCAGGCACCACATAATGCAAATTGCGTTGCCAGTGGCTCGTTGAATGCTTACAACCCATTACAAGAAGCCCGGCCATAGTTCCTCGTCATCAACCGCAGCATCAACAAAGTCCGCATAATTCCTCACAGATGTGTAGCAGGTATCTTGATTTTCCGCCCAATGACGAATAATGATACATTAGATGCTTCCCTACTGCGAAAAATTTAGGATGATTTGTAGCGTAGGGCTCTTTCGCAAGGGTACTTGTATTAGTGGCCGAGGATGCCCATAAGGCTCCCATTATCTGTTTCGGCAAGACCTCAATAATGTTATCTCTCTTTAACGTAAGGTTTGGTAATATAGCACCTCACGACAGGAAAATAACGAGCAGAAGTCACTCATTGTGAATTACATAACCATTGGATAGTTTAATTCTTTCAGCTGATTACAAAAGGCTTCGCCATAGTTCTACATCGCCATCAACATCTGCATCGACAATGTGCACATTACGCCTTGCAGATGTGTAGCAGGCATTTCGCCTCTCCGCGGAATGATGATTAGTTGCATAGTGGGCACTTCCGAACTTGACAAAAATTTTATTCATGGTGTTGGTGGGTACCGTGCAAGTGTATTTGTAATAGTAACATAGCTTTCTGGGTGAGTTGGTTCATAGTAATAGGAAGATGACACCAGCGAAAGGCCACATGAAGACAGGGAGCAAGAACAACCACACAGAACAAGACCTGGATTTACAGCTGAATGTTTACGAAATGTGGAAAAAGCCAGGGGGCGCTCGTCCAGTGCGGATGTGCGAACACGTCGGCTCCCGATTGTTCAAGTGTTCTGGCACGGATTTTTTGCCTCAACTAGCAAGAACTGTGCATCATTCGACGCCGTTTGTTGTAGTGAACCAGCAGATACCAACATCTTACCGGTGAGTGAAATTTTTGGACATCCCAAGGACTTTTACCCACGCCACGCAGACGCCTCGCGCGTCGACGTGTTTCTCGGGCGCTGCAACAGCGTCGCGACGACGCCTAACGCGTCGTCGAGCTGAAGAATGGCCTCCAACCCCAATGTGTCGGTTGTAGAAGGCATGGACATCAATCCGGAAGAAGCGGAGTGCGCGGGATGGATTGAAGTAGCCAACAAGAAGAAGAAACTTGCCGAGCGGGCGGATTGTAACGCTGGTAATGCGCCCACGTCAGCGACAGGAAGCGGTAAAGGCGGCTCCCGCACTGCCGCCTCACAGAACGTGTTGAGGCGTGTTGTGAAAGCTTCCAGGATCCCAAACCTTCCCAGGGATCACTTTAAGACCATTATACGGCCACGTGGAGGGATGGATGTCAAGAAGACAGACCTTCTTATCTTTAAGCGCTCGCTCGCAAAGGCGGCTTCCCTAACAGCAGAGCAGGTGTTCGACGACACGCTGTGCACGAACCCCTTCCAGAACATTTTCATCGTTGCCACGCCGTTCGAGGCGAATGCGCGCGCCTACGCCAGGGTCCAAGAGATAAGTATGGGCTCGACTGTCATAGGCTTGGCGGCTTACGTGGCTGCGTCTGACAACACATGTAAAGGAGTGATCCGTGGAATCAATGTGCATCTCAGTGACGCAGAACTGACAGAGATGATCGTCAACCGGAGGAACCCTGACGCTTTGGGGGTTCGAAGAATCAAGAAGACACCAACAGTGATCGTGTTGTTTGACGGACAAAAGGTCCCCCAGCACGTCGTGTGTGATGGTGTTCGATACCCTTGTTCCTTGTATCGCAGGCAAGTGGACGTGTGCTATGCATGTGGTGATTTGGGCCACAGGTCCGATGTTTGCCCCAAGGGCGATGAACAGAAGAAATGCCGCGGATGCGGCATGCAGTCACCATCACCGGATCATCAGTGTGATCCCACGTGTGCCATCTGTGGCGGAGCGCACCCAACGGCGGACCGCAAGTGCAGAAAGCGCTTCCAGGTGCCCTACATCGTGTGCCAAAGACGGCGGCGCCGCCGTAGGCGCGCGCGGCGTGGCTCCGACACAGCTGGAGGCGAAGAAGGACTGGCGGAAGAAGAATCATTCTCCAGCGCTCATCGCAGCAGATCGGCATCTAGAGGACGCTCCCGCTCCAGAGGACGCTCCGGCAGCAAATCGCGCTCTCGCTCCAGAGGGCGTGACAAGGGCAGCAGTCGCTCCCGTTCGAGAGGACGATCAGGTTCCAAGGGCCGCGTTCAGAAGCAAATGTCTTGGGCGGACAAGGCCAGGATGAACATCCCAAGCGGCCAAAAGGTAACGCAGGGCATTTTACCAGAGCAAAAAAGAGAACAATCAGAGATTTTAATGCTTAAAAAAGAAAATGCAGAACTTAAAGAAGCACTACGAACGCTGAGGGCCGAGTTCGAGCTCTTCCGCAACTCGCGTGAACCCCGTGAAGTAGCCACACCCATACCGGTTCAAGCAGGAGGGTCGAATAAGCGCAAGGACGTTTCGCCCCCCGCGATCGCGGAAAGCGTGGCAATGCAAAGTGATGAGTCCCCCGCTCAGGTTCCTGAGAAAAATGTACTCGCGTCTTTAACGGCGATTGAGGAATCGCTCAAGCAGGTGAGAGAGGCCTTAGCCATTCAATCTAGCACAATCGAACGTATGGACGGGAGCGTCTCCCACCTGACACGTCGAGTAGGAATCCTCGAATCTAAAATGAAAATGATTGACTCTAGCAAACTCAAGACGACCAACACTGGTACGATTGCAAAAGCCAAGATAGTGCAGCAGGATTCGGACGCTACGAGTTCGCCGCAGGCTATGTTCCTTCAATAATATTCAAAATGGCGGGCCAAACCGGAAACATAACTATCTGGCAGTGGAATTGCGCAAGTTTCTTAAGGCGTAAAGCTGCTCTACTGCAGCTCATCAAAGCACAGGCGTCAATGCCGCACGTCCTGCTCTTGCAGGAAACACTTAGCGAGAAGGTAGTTCTCTCGGGCTACCGTTCGATTAGCCAAAAAGGCGCAAATGGCAGAGGTATCGCCACGTTGGTCAGGAAAGATACCTCCTTTGAGCAGCACGAAGTCAAAATTTGCGACTCGGATAAGAGGTCCGGTCTCGAGGCACAATTAATTGAAATCATCCCCAACGGCAAAATCCGAAGCAACATATTCGTTTTTAACCTGTATAGCCCTCCTTCGGCTTATAAACATAATATCCGCTCACTCCTTCATAGGATCGCAACTGCCGCCAGATCGCACCCTTTAATAGTAGCTGGGGATTTCAACGCTCCTCATCCGTCTTGGGGCTATGTTACGAGGACAAAGAAAGGGGCCAATCTAGTTGCAGCCAGTATAGACTTAAACCTAACGCTTATATCCGACCCGCGTTTTCCCACGAGGCTGGGAAACTCGGTCGCCAGAGACACGATGCCTGATCTCAGCTTCACTAGAAATGCGGTGGTCGAGTGGTCCAACTTACAGGAGAACTTGGGAAGCGACCACAGCATCATAGAACTCCGGATGGAAATAAGAGCACCACCCCCAAGAACCTATAAATATACAGACTGGGACCTTTTTAGGCAAATCAGAGGTGAAGATGAGTCAGTACATGACACCTTCAGTGAACTTCTTGTACAAATCCACAAGGATGTCGAGAAGGCCACCAAAGAAATAGTAACAGAATTTGATGCTCCGGGGATGGATGCAAGGTTAGCGCACCTCCTGGACGCCAAACGCTTTCTCATCGCGAGATGGAAAAAACAAAGGCTAAATCGAAGGCTACGGAAAAAGATTGCGGAGCTCAATCGGCATATTGAGGAGCACTGCTCCGAACTCCATAAACAACAATGGAGGGACGCCTGCTCGGCTGCGGACGGGAAAATGCGCAAAGGAGGCAAATGGACCCTCTTCAAACACCTCCTAGATGATGGACAATCCAAAGGCAATCAGAAACTAGCCATAGACCGACTTATTAATAAGGAGAAAATGGCAGGCATCTCAGAAGCTTCCCAATTTCAGATACTTGCCAACAAGTACCTCCCGCTTAGCCAGAGCTCAAATTCTGTCCCCCACCGGTATGAGGGTGTGCCTTCCCCAGAGTTGGACGCTCCCTTCTCGGAAGCTGAGATCAGAGAAGTGCTCCATAGCCTAAACGGAAGGTCTGCCCCAGGTCCCGATGGAGTTACGAATCGGCTCTTAAGAAATTTGGATGATAAAGCCATTCAGGCCTTAGTGAAGGAGATAAACAGGGTATGGGAGGAGGGCGTCGTACCAGAAACTTGGAAGAGGGCCACAGTGGTCTTAATCCCCAAGCCAGGTAAATCACCCAGCTTAGATCACCTCCGCCCGATCTCCCTTACTTCTTGCCTTAGCAAAGTAGCAGAACATGCAGTACACAACAGGATATCGCGCTACATCGAGAGGAATGACCTATTTCCATATAATATGGTAGGTTTCAGGCCCTCACTTTCCACGCAAGATGTCATGCTCCTCCTCAAAACACAAATAATTGACTTTCCAAGCAAAGATGTAAAAGGGGTCCTCGCACTGGACCTCACTAAAGCATTCGATACTGTCAAACACGACTATATTCTTAAGGAGATATCGGCTTTGAACCTGGGAGTTAAATTCTTCTCCTTCGTTGAATCTTTCCTCGAGAGTCGGACGGCGGCAATAAAACTGGGACAATCAGTCTCGGAGCCTTTCAAACTCGGACGAAGGGGTACTCCCCAAGGGGCAGTTATCTCCCCCCTTCTATTCAACATAGCCATGCGCAAGCTGTCGGCAAGCCTTTCTAAAGTTCCTAATGTTGGACACGCTTTATATGCTGACGACATTACAATCTGGTGTCCCGGAGGATCGGAGGCGGCGGTTGAACAAGCTCTACAGGAGGCTCTGGACGTTACAGAGTCTTTCCTGGAAGGTACGGGACTGGCGCTTTCGCCGGAAAAGTCGGAACTCCTGCTGTACAGACAGGCTAGACGAGGTGTTAGGGGACTCACCCCTCTCGATCAGGTGCCCATTAGCGTTTGCACCAAGGATGGTCGCACAATTCCTAGAGTCAATTCTCTGAAAATTCTGGGGCTTTTATTAGACTCTAAGGGATGCAACGCAAAGACTATAGCCCATCTCACCACAAAAACAGAGAACATTCTGAGATTAATTATGCGGGTGTCCAACAAGAAGGGCGGCATAGGCGAGGATATCCTCCTTAGGGCCCACCACGCTTTCCTCATGAGCCATATCATATACATAGTGGCGGCTCTCAATTGGACCAAAACGGAAAGGGATAAATTGGACACGCTCATGCGCAAAAGTGTCAAAAAGGTGCTCGGCGTCCCAATCACGACTAGCACAGAAAAACTCATGAAGTTGGGAGTGCACAACACCACTTCGGAATTAATTGAAGCGCAAAGGTCAGCACAAATAATTCGGTTATCGAGTTTCAAAACAGGAAGAAAACTGCTTGATGCGGCAGGCCTCCGTCCTATCTTCAATCAGGGAGAAACTACGCAGCTTGATTATCAAACAAGGAATTCCTTTATTGTTGACCCTCTTCCACGAAACATCCATCCCCAACACAATAAAGGTCGTAGGTTGGCGAGGGCTAGGGCTTTCATAAAGAACCTCTCCGGAACAGAGACATTTGTGGACGCGGCGCGCCACGCCGGCGGCAGCGGGTTCTCCGTGGCAGTAGTCAATGACAGGGGAGAACTTGTCTCGGCAGCTTCAGTGAAGACCTCCTTGGTCGATGTAGCAGAACAGGCTGCTGTAGCGCTGGCATTACTGAACACGAAACGCACCACGGTGTACACCGATTCCCGAGCGGCCGTTAGGGCGTTCGCATCGGGATTGATAGCCACAGAGGCAGCCAGAATTCTCCACAGCAAACCCCCCTCAGACGTTATTCATCACATAGTCTGGTTTCCCGCTCACATGGGACCAGACGTACTGCCGGGTCACCTGAACCCAAACGAGATAGCCCACGACTGTGCGCGAGGTTCACAAGCCGCGACGGGGTGGTCTCTCGGGTGGGTTCGGGAGAGCTCGTCCACAGTGATCCTCTCGTTACTTTTCACGAGATAACATCTCATTACAGAGGAGAGCGACAGACTTTTCCCTTTCCCCATCATAAGCTCCACAGATCACAAGCAAGCACGCTCCGCATGCTCCAGACGGGGTCTTACCCCTCTAGGGGCTTTCTGAGCATGCTTCATCCGGATATTGATCCACTTTGCCCAGATTGTGGTGAATTTTGCTCTTTGAGTCACATGCTCTGGCAGTGCCCTGCGTTACAGGATTTTAAAACAGAAGAAGACTGGACGATGGCAATCACAGACCCCAGACAAGACGTCCAGCTTCAGGCTGTCCAGAGGGCCCGTGAACGAGCGGAGAGGCATGGCCTTTCTGTTCCGACATGGGACTAGCCAACGGCTGGGTGGGGACCTACATAGTTGGCCCGCTGCCTTGCCTCTCAGGACCAAATAAAGTTGTTTGTCCTGTCCTGTTACGAAATGTGCTGTTTCGGTAGTACAACGAATTTCCTTGTCATGTGGCCGCGTCTAAATCGGCCAGACGGGCTGATGCATAAATGACAGTCTGTGTGACCACCGCCATCTCGTCCCCGCAGGCACTGGTGGAAACTTGCCTTTACTTTGCAAAAACTGCGGCGGCGCCCCAGTTTTGAAATCAGCGATCGTAATTGGCAAATGTAGAAACAAGAATGAACGTGCCTTCGAAATGAGGAAGTAGGGCAAAATGTTATGTGTGATAGAGCCCCCAGTTTTTCTCACAGAGAAAGAATTTGCGTTTATAGATAGCTGGTAAGCTCCGCGTTTAATTTTATCGTTGTTTCCCACGCTTAATGCCATGTGCGTAAGTTTGACATGGCTCAGATGGCTTTTTCACTCAGGCTCTGGTGATCGAGTCGTGTGTTGTGGTGTGTTCAATTCTTCGACAAACATTCAGTTGTAAATTCAGCGCTTTTCCTTCGAGGTTCTTCGCTGTCTTCATGTGGTTTTTTTGCTTCTTTCATCTTCCTAGTACTTTTATAAGCTGCTTTATTAGTGTTTACAATAGGCTCTAGAGAGGCTGCTCTTCCAGTTGGTGACTGAGGTGCGCCTTTGAAACACGCCTGTCTTCGTTTTTTTTTCTTTCTTTTTCCTTTACAGTTTTGTTTTTGCAGTGAGAGAGTACCACACGTGTGCGATTTTTTTCAATTCTTCAGTAAGTTTTCAGACATGAGTTGCACTTGACTGATGCGTTCTATTGCATCAATTCACCGTCGTTTTATTGTCTGGTTTTATATATTGCGATGGAAGATTAGTATTTTATGCTGGTATACTAGCCGGTTAGTTAGTATGCAGTGTCTATATAAGTACCTGCCGCTGAATATAAACGCCCGAGGTCAAGCTGATATTTGTGAGTAAGCACTGTGTAACCATCATCGAAAAGTTACTACAAGCCTCTTAATAAACCTTTTAGCACATATGTCGATACGCGAACATTGTTTCTATAACAACAACAGTACTACTACTACGACTTATAATAATAATAATAATAATAATAATAATAATAATAATAATAATAATAATAATAATAATAATAATAATAATAATAATAATAATAATAATAATAATAATAATAATAATAATAATAATAATAATAATAATAATAATAATAATAATAATAATAATTTCAAACTTACAACCCACACGGTCAGCGATTCTCCTTCCGTCTGTACCAGCTGCAAGACTAGACAGACAACGTAATGTAGTGAGCACACAACACACTTTTAGCTTGGCCATGACGTTCCAGTGTTTGCCGCGGGCTCTACAATATGTACCCAGATTTTTGCTATTGCTTCTGTCTACGAGGTCCCATCACCCTCCAGATGTGCCACCACAGTGAGTGCTTCTCGATTGCTGATCTTCCCCTTTGGCCAGCGAGTTGCAGAAAGAGACGCGGAAGTGCTACGGCCCGTCAAGTAAACAACCCGGCCCGGAAACGGAGCCCGATAGCGACCTTTTCACCGCCTCCTTTATAAAAGCACCCGGCCGAGTCTGCATAACAATAGCCCTTGCTGCAAAGCGGTATCTTCTCATCCCGTTCGTTTTGTCCGGCTCTTTGCCGATCAGAGTGCTAGACGTCTTTGCTTGTACGACGTACGGTTCGATAACCTGTAAGTCAACAGTGTCTTTCTTCCCTTCAATGCAAAACGGATCGCCTTGCATTGAAATTCAGAAAGCATTCCACCTGGCCGCTTGATAGGTTAAATATATCCCGATGGTGAACCGATAGTGTAGCAACGTTCGGTACATAGAGTATAGAAAGCTTCCTCATGATATAAATGCGGTTCTCGCACCTCCATTTGTCTTTTCAATGACTTGAATGTTTATACTACGCACTTCCTTATTAATTGTTTTAGTCATTTTTTCTTTCTATGGAGAAACATCTGCTGTGGTTACATACAAGTGAATTGAAATTATGCAGTGCCATTTTCGGGCGAGTTGGTAAACAGAACTTCACGGCATATTGAGCGCTAAGAGACAGGGACATCAGAGAGGGGGAAACACAATGCGCACCGTGTTGTCCTCTTTCTCGTGTTCGTGTTTCTTAGCGCTCAATATGTCGTGAACTTATGTGGTGACTAATGTAATCTGTGCGTATTTTTATGTAATTGGAGCTAAAGAATTGGCATGTTATTCTCCAAGCTTCAATTAAAAGAAACGTTTACTCACTGCGTTTGAGCCGCCGCTAGTCTTAGCGATCATTAGTGAAACGGTTGCTGTTCAATCGAGTCCTAACATGAAGAATAAATAGAGTATTGATATGTCACTTTTCTCCTAATAAAGACTGCTTCTGAGAGTAGTGGCGAATGTTGTGCAGGCATGTGACTGTACGAACTTTTGATTTATTCGCATGTAACATCCCGTTATAATTACGGAAATGTATCATTGGCCGGCGGTGATGCCTTTACCCAACTGAGTCACGTACAACTACCTGCAGTCTAGTACTTGTCAGTGCAAGTGCATTTCGGGTGACCACGAAAGAAACGCATAGCAAAAAGTCGAGTACACTGGTGAACTGTTTTAATAGTGACTTTTTTTAAATACAATTTAACAATCTACAAAACCAAAACACCTCGCTTGCTGTTTTTTTGTTTTTCAAGTACACCATTGGTTACGTACGTGTGTTGATTTTTTTATTTTTTTTATAATTTAAAATCGTCTTCTCCAATTTTTTGTTTTAATTTTTTACCTTTGTGCGTCCCTCACCATTCGGAGAGCAGCAAACCGGATAATTTTTTGGTTAACCTCCACGCCTTTCACTTAGCATTTCTCTCTCATGTTATTACGCGAGCGTTGACCCTTGGACATGGTATCGCATAATACGTATAAGCCAGAAGTAACAAGATTTCTCCCTAATAATTATGGTAGTATGAAACATGCAACTTACACACGATAACATACACCACAGGCGCTCCAGATAGCTCATTCATTTGTGTTTCTGCATAAATGAGCAGCCATTTGAAAGGCTGCCTTGTAAAACATGCCAAACATATGTGCATTGCACCACCGGTGTTGCGTATGAAATCCCTCTGTCCAGCGGCAAGTGCTATATAAATGCGTCAATGACAAAATGAGGGAGTACACGAACAGTTTCGACAAGGACATCATTGCGCATCTTCCTGCAAAACGAAAAGCCTGCGTGTGTGCTCCAGGGTTTCGCGATGTCAACATCCTGTTAAGAGTCTAGAATAGCACTGCACTTTCAGAAGCGTTTTTCATGAAAGAAAAATGTAGTGATTGTGCTAGTCAGACGTCAGTTGTCTTTTTTTTTTTGCCACGGAACATGCGCTTTTTCAGTCAAACGTTTGTGCTATCTTTGCCTAGCGTGCCTTGTGGTCTGCTGGATATTACTTTCACGCCTGCACGTTTCACGCAGCATATATATTTTGTGTCATCAATTTTCCAATAAATTCGTTTGGACTTGTGGTGCGTGCTTCTGTGAGCCCGTTTTGTGTTTTCGTGCCACACTTTAATTATAAGCAAGCGCAACTAGTCCATCAAGAAGTCCTTCTGTAGAAGGCTTCCTAGATCATGTTTAACCTCAGAAAGCACCCTTCTCTGCGAGCGCCGTCTTCTAAGCTGTATGCTTAGATATACATACACAATATCAGCTTATCTGTGGAATATTGTGTTCGAAAATTCAGCTTCACGATGGTCGTCGCAACGCTGATGACGTTGCTTATCACAGATGTTGAATATTCTAGGGTCGATACTCACATGCTATTATTTAAGGATTGCGAGGGAGAGAAAGGCAAAGATAGAATTTAGTGCGACGCAGAGAGGTCGGCCTTAGCTTGTGCTCTCTAGTTTGCTTCTCCGCACAGAGGGTAAGGGAAAGCGGAAAAAAGTGTGATGAGAGGTGATGGTGGGAAATACAAGAACCACGTAACATAATGGTTTCGCTAAAGTCTGCTGTCCAGTTCTGTACTCTTAAGAAAATGCCCTGGTATAGTAGCTGTTGGCAGAAAATTGAGTGGAAAGCGTCCTATAAAACTGTGGCTTGCGTCAACCAGCTGTCATTTAAAAATGTCGCATGGGCCTCTTTTAAAACTTTCAGTTTTCTTTCACTTTATAAATCGTTTCGCAAGATAATGTATCAATGATTTACCGTTCACTACAAGCGTGTTATGAATGGTTACAACCTTGTAGGTCTTCACAGTCAATGGTTATGCGCCATGACAGGATGTGGAAGAAGCTCGAAGAGCTTCGCCTGCATTCGCCTAACATGCCTTAAAGGTGTGTTAGGCATTCGTGTTATGGCATTCCTTATGGCATTCGTGTTAGGCGAATGCAATCAGTTTCTCCATGCCCCGTCTACTACTGCACTGCCTCCACAACCAGCCCACCTTTGACGAAGCAACGATGCCCATGTGACGGCGTCATCATGTGACGTCTCGTTGAGCGAGATCATCATGACGTCGCCAAGTGATGATTTTTTAATGCATCCCTTGTTGACGCCACCAATGCGAGGTGCCGACAGCAAATTACGCGTTTGATTAGGCATCTATGGCTTTAGCCCTAATAATGTCGGCAATCTTTCCCTACTCAACGAACGCCCATTTTTCTTATCGATGTGACAATAGGTAAACTTTTATTGACAAACTTCTCAATGGCGCCTGACAACCACCTTTAGATTATTTTTTACTTCTGTGGCATGCTGCCTAAACCTAGAAAACTAACACTTGAAAGTGGCTTTAATTATCATTTATTTTGCGCTAATAAAAAGAAATAAATGTTTATTCTTCAAGCTATACTTACAAATGAAATAACTGCAACCACTTGACCCCATTCCTTATATACTTAATGACAAATGCCAGCTAAGAGAAACGAATTTTTTGTTTGTAAAACCTCTTTGCATGAAAATCAAACATTCGATGTAAGCTATCGAACTGATTATTCACACAAGGTGCAGTAGGATTGGGCGTGTTGGTATAACATGACGACGAGTGCTTAACAGCGCAAACAAAGGAGGGGATAGAAGAGACGAGACAGAGCGCTGACACAAAACAGTCAAAACATTACAAAACAATCATTTTCCTTTCAAATAAAGTCATTCGATTTTTTGTGTGTGGATTACTGCAAAGCGCGGAGCTAGATCTAGGCATTAGAGAGAGTATCAGCAAAACTAAAATTGTAAAATAATGCACATGGAGATGACTTTTGATTCGTGATACACCGGCCGGACATGTACGAAGGAACGAAAGCATCAACGCACAGGGGATACATTCATGGTGCGATCATTAGGAGCTTTTGCTTGCGGACAGTCGGACTAAGTATGAAACAATGTTGGGTATGTATTTCTGACGGAGCATTAGTGAAGCTCTCTTGCTACTAGAGCTTGATTTTCCGATATCATAGTTAACTCTTACTTGTTCCCCCATGAACCGGCAACGTGCCGACTTTCCGTCAATAAGGGCTTCTAGAGTGTACAGGTATGGACCAGTTTCAGAGATTGTTAGTCGCTTCATTGATATGTAGGCACTGGAAACTTGATACGTTCAAGAATACATAATATACACAGCCACATGTGAAATATCGTTGTCTGATTTGCAGATGTAGACGGGTATGGGAGTCGGTGTGTGAGTGGGCAGGGTCAGTCGGTCGTTCGGTCGGTTCATGCAGTGCATACTCCTAATTAATACACGGTGGCAGCTTACCCACAAATTTTCAATCGTTTCCTTGATTCACAGTGAGGATCTCAATCTAGCAGACTTGATACCCTCAGGTAGTATGCGAGTGATTACTGGTCAGCTGCCAGTTTGTTTAAGATCATCTGCTACGTGACGTCAACAGGCAGAAAAGCGTGTTTTACACTTTTTTCTGCGTGTTAAAAAGTGTTTTACAATAGCTGTTGGTGGCGCTGACTGACACCCCCTAGTTTAACTATTCCCTATGTTCCTATAAAACTGATGGAGCGATGACCGTGGTTATAGCTCAGGTGGTACAGCATCGGACGTGATATTTGAAGGTCGCGTGTGAGGTCCCTGTCAGCGGCAAGTTATCTGCTCGCATTACTGCTCGCATTACTAAGCAAGACAGGTTTAGATTCCCGTCTTTAGAGCACCTGCTAATGTAGCTAATGTAGAGCTTCTGCGTGTGTCCTATACCGAATGGGGCAGCGTGTGCAGTGACTCATTGTGTTATATCACAATCACCCCTCATAATGTCCTCCTTTCTCTTCCATTCCGTTTTCTGCTTGGACCGTATACATAGGAAGCAGCAGGATAGAAACCCACTTTCCAGGCCGACCTCACTTTCTTGTTCTCAATTAAACGCCATCTTCTTTTTTCCTTCTCATTTACAATACAATTACTGCATATCCCATCTCCTATACTTTCCTTGGCGTCATTGTTAGTTAGTTCTTGTTAAAATTTTATAACTAAAAAAAAGTGAATTTTTAAGGCAGTGCAGATAATGCGTACATAATAGTTTCACAAGTGGTTATAGTGAACGGTAACGTGCGTAACTGATGTGACAAACAATATTTAATGCTGAGCTGTTTGTTTGCTTGCCTTTTTCTGGTTCTTTTTCCGTTTTTTTCCTACCTTGTCGTACATAAAAGGAGCATGACATGGAAAGCAAAGCACTCCATACTACGCGCCCAATTCTGCGTGTGTGTGTTTCCTTCTCGTCCTGTCCTTGGTATCGAGAAGGCGTCAGTTCGTACCAACTGCCGCTATGGCAGCCATGACTAAGATGATCTACACGCATGGCAGAGCGTAGCCACCGATGAGTGGTTGACTCAGTCACCCTCAGGTGTCATAGATGGGCATGTATGGCCTTGTAGAATGATGAGCTGTAGGGCCAGGATCCACAGATTGCTTATTAGGGCGAACAGCCGTAGATGCCTCATAAAACGGTTAATTTGACCACCAGCGGCCGACAGTCCCGTGGCGTCGGGCACGAGTGATGCATGAAATCATCATGTGACCATGTCATTATATGACGTCATCTTGATATCACAAACCGCGAAAACTTGAAACATTATCATGACGTCGAAATTCAGACGTGATTTCATGTGATGCGTATGCCACATCATACCATTGTAGCAAGTACAATTCGGGAGGTGAACAAAACCGGAGAGTTTTCGGCCTCAAGAGAAAAAAAAATGAACGCGGGATCTGGCAGTAGAGCGTAAGCTCGTGTTCCTTGCATGCTCACTTATGCATTCACTGAAAAAAGAGAAGATTGACTTTGCCCTCGAGTATTCCTAAATCAATGCACAAAGAGCCCTGTGACGTTCTATAAATGCTTAATAATCAATCAACTGGAGAGTCTAGCATAAATGTTTTCTCGGGGAAACATACTAAATGAGTTGATTAACTGGTCTCTCCACAGTTGCAGTCAGCGTAGACAAAAGAATACGCCGTTTCAATGTGATAGCTGTACGAGTTCGTGAGTGTGTTCCCGACCCGCAGGAACTTAATATTTTAGGCAGCCTCGATTCCTCGTTAGAACTAAACCTGTCCATAAATATGTCGTGACTTCGTGCTTTCTGTCATAAATGTGTCGTGACATGGAAGCCAAACACGTACCATCTTTTGCTCATGGACCGTAACGGGTACATTGCGTATGTTTTATATAACGTACAGTGACATTACAACCACTTACCGAGCACCTAAATGCATAAGCTAGCTCTGTCTAGTGTATTAGGTGGCCACAAATGCACTTTTCAAGTAAAAGCTTTAGAGATCGATCCACAGAAGGCTTTTCTCAAAATACTTCAAGGAAAACGACTAGTGTTTTAGGTGTTTGAGAACTACGTACTGGCAATTGCAAGCGCACTAGAACGACAGTCCATGGGCCTTGACTGCCGCAAATCTGATTGTTCCTCAACGTTTCCCATAGCTTCATTTTAGACCAAAGCAGTAAATAATATCTGTGGTATTACACATCAAAATCATGATATTATGACGCAAGTCGTATTGGAAGGCTACCAAGATCGATACCGTGCACCTCGTGTTTTTTAACTGACACTTACATCTACTAAAGTAGATGGGTCTGCAGGGTCGGTAATCTTTCGTGCAACAGCGACAACGATGAAGATTCGGTTATCCCTCCAGACATCATCGACAGCTGCGGAACTTGCTACTCTACGTAGCACAGATAAAGTCATTAAACACCGAGAAGCCAGGAAATGGAGTGTGTTCACGGACTCCAAAGAGCACTACAGTGTTCGATGTTCGCTTTACGCCGGGGACCTCATGAACAACTAGTGCTGGAACTTAGAGAGTTACTTCACCCCCTCTTCGACGAAAGGCACAAAATCACGTTTCAGTAGCTTCCAAGTCACTGCAGTCACTTTCAGTGGCTTCCAAGACAACGAACATGCCGATGCAGCTGCGCGATCAGCACACGAAGATGGCGAAGAAGAATCTATACCATTTTCAAGGACTGATGCTGCAATGACAATCCAAAAAATTGCTAATGCAGAATTAAAATCCCTGTGGAACGCCGAGAGCTTACGGCACATACGACTGCATAGGCTGGACACGTCTCGTCGACTTCGGCCCCCGTCCTGACTCTCTCGTCTTGAGACAACGGCGCTTTGCCGACCGTGACTTGGTGTCGCCTTCACCAAAGCTTTCGCCTTCCGAATCGGCATGAAAGATAGTGCTGCTTGCGATCACTGCGGCAGCGATGAAACGATAGGGGACGTTCTCGGTCACTGCCCTCTTACAGCGTGCAAAGACGGCAGCTAGCTGCTGCGTTAGCTCATCTTGACGACAGACCCTTGTCAGAACAGTCAGTGCTTCAAAGAGGACGTAATCTGTCTTCACACAAGAATATCAGTGAAGGTATTATTGAACTTTTTGCGTGGTAGTGGCCTACCGAATAGGCTATACTATAGCACACCAGCTCACTTTTTCTTTTCTTATTCATGCAATTTCGCTTTTCGCTTTGTTTTCCATCCTTATTCCCCATTTTTCCTACTTTTAGTGCAGGGTAGCAAACCGGATGGCTCCAATTTCCGGTTACTCTCCCTCCATTTCACTTACTTTATTTTCTCTCTCTCTCTCTCTCTGCAGCGTGCAGTGCGCGGGCCGCTGCCATTTCGCCTGCATCGAAAGCTGACCGCCGTGGTCAGGATCGAACCAGCGATTTTCGGTTCAGCAGCCAAGCGCAGTAGCTGCTGCACCACAGAGACGGACTTAAATGAAAGTGAAAAGTTATTTCTGCGGCTTGTGCATTATATTTTGCGTGCAGCTCTTTCCCCTTGTTAATGGCAGGAAAGAGAAATAAAAAAAGGCACCTTGTTTAGAGTGCTGTTGGTGTATTTGCCTAATCATGAACATTTAAGTTTATCTTACTCTAAGGAAATGCACTTTATTATTCTAATGGGCCAACGTGACTTAGTTTTATGCGGCCTAGATCAAGCGAAATAGCTGTAGGTAGCACCAGTGCCCCATTTCAAAGCTCCTAAGAGTACAAAAAAAAGGTTTTAGTTACTGGTACTCTTTTTAACTACATATATATTTCACTTTTTATGACCTTCGAAGAGTTTAAATAAAGAAAGAAGCCCACAAGCTATTTGGACGGCGAAAACTGAATTTCCTGGCCTCCTTCTAACGATCGCTTCAGATGGCTACCGTCGCTTTTCCACGCGAGCTCTTCAACTAACGGCGCGCTCTGGAAATGTCGATCCATGAGGCGGACTGTCTCGAGGCCATACAGATGAAGTTGCCATGTTTCGGTCTGGCAATACATTCTAACCAGTCCCCTTCATTTTATTTACCCACATAATATTTATTTACTGACTCACTTTGCTTGCATCAGAAAGTCATTCCCATATTTTTTCCCTCCTATGCTCTATCGTCCGGTTCCGTCTTAGCGAAATGAAAACAAAGAAAGCTATTTGCAGTGTATACGCTCAAAAGCCAAATGTGTACTTTCTTATTTTTGTAATTTCCGCCATGATTCGTTCCTTGCCGTATAGCTTTAGAATTCGGCGTTATATATTTACCTTTTACATGTCAATAAGTAATTCTCGAATGCGATTCTCCCAGAATGATGGTTTTAAACAAATGTGAAACTCGCAGTTAACATTTAGGTATTAAAAGTGGCCACTTCCGCGTCTAAAATAATCCTTGACTCTCAAACCTTAAATGCACCAGCGAAGGACACTCCAGCGATGTTAAACCTGCACATAAATCTATCTTGTTACATGCGTTAGGTTTTTAAATCGTGCAGATTCCACATTTGTTGAAGTGGTCTTGTTACAGCCCGCCACGGTGGTGAGGTGGTTATGATGTTCAACTACTGAGCCGAAAGGTCGCGCGATCGAATCCCGAACTTCGTGTGGAACGAAGATGCAGCCGCAACTTCTACGCACACGAAAACGCTTGAGGCCGAAGTGCTTAGTTGAATCATCTCAGTAAGCCTCCAGATTTCTGCTCCATAGGTAAGTACCGGTAAAATGCAGATGTTATGTACCTGCTTTTTGAGGGATAGGGGTGGATTATCATTCATTATTCGAGAATGCTTCCTGTATGTATTCCATTCAATTTTATTCTTCTAGTAGTTTTCTTTCTCCTGATTCAATGTCCTGCCCACACCTCCTGTCCAGTTCGTTTTTATGCCGACATTTTTTTTTGTATGAAGTGATCAAAACACGAAGCGACCACTACCATTTGCAGGAGTCATTTGCTGGGTTTGGAATTGGTGCAATACCTGGCAGATGGATATTAACTTAAAAAAACCATGATTACGTCTTTTCGTAATAAATCACCCCCTGTTTTTGATTACTTTTTGTTAACTGTACTGTAAGTAGAGATTTCGAATGCAAGTATCTTGACGTTATTTTCGCACACAATATCTCATGGTTCAGGCAAATTGACTATATATGTAACAAAGCTATAAAAAAACTAGGTTATCTACGTCGCACTCTGTCTACATCCCCAAAAGATACAAAACTTCTCTTTTTAAATCGCAAATACGTCTTGTACTTGACTACGCGTCCGTTGTCTGGAATCTGTATAAGCAGTGCGAAATTCAAGAACTGAAAGCAGTCCAGGGAAAGGCGGCAAGGTTCATATGCCATTGTTATGAGTCTTATCACCATGATTTCTCACCCTCTTCTACTTATTCGTGTTCATTGCATGAACATGAATGTTCATTTATTCATGTCCATTGCTATCAACTGCACTCCATTCACGTCGCCGAATAGAGTCCTTAAAATTTTTGCTAAGCATCGTTTCCTCCACTGTTAAACTGTCAAATAACAAGAAATACATAAACCTCGCCCCAGAGTCAACGACGAGAAGCTATCAGTACCTAAATTTCAGGCCTTACTACACTCGAACTAATATGTTCAAGTTCAGTTTTTTCCCCGTTCTATTGAACACTGGAAATCATTACCTGGTTCTGTTCGGTCATGCCTATCTCAGAGTTTTCTAGCCGAAATCTATAACACATATGTGTGAAATACGCTGATCGGTTTTCGAAGTACTTCTTCGTTAATTTTTTTCCTTGTTCTGATATTTTTGCCTTAATGCTCGCGCGACGTAATTATGTTACCTGTTTGCGTTACTCTTATTGAGTTTCGTTATATTTTTTCTTATCTTTGTATGCCCACTCTGCCATAGCACGATTAACGCTGAAGTATGTGTAAATAGATAAATAATTATTACAGTAAACAAACAAATAAATAAATTTTGTCCCGCAGTTACTACCTGTCCTAAGTAGACATACTCATTTACAGCTTGCCCTATTTCAACAGCTCTCGCAAAGCGTTTTTACCTGCAGATTACTTAGTTTTTATGCCTATTAATCGAGAAGAACACAGCTTCTGTTAGTGCTTCTTTTTATAGCAGTTGACCCAGCTCCTCCAGCACATTCGGAAGTATTATGCCCCGCGATTATGCGCCATGGGCAGAGCTCATAACCTTCACTGCATAACTTAGGTACCTCACTGCAATGCACTAATTTACTGCTATGCACCTAGAATACTGGAGTCGTTGAGGTGATTATTGTCCGAACCCATATGGGACACTAAACATTCTTGGTATGATTTTGAGTAGTGCGCATGCAATGTATGTTGGACATTTCGAGTGTTTTTTGTCCGTGAGAAGATCCAGGGCACTCGAACAAGTCAGCCGGAAGACGCAGGCCGAGAACATACACGCTGATACGCACTGTCGAGGACGTAGAATTTTCGTAGCATTAGCTACGTTGGACGAGGTTGAGCAGTTTCACGTGGCTCATCGAGAGCCGTGCTCCGCATGCCCCAGTCACGTCACACATCGCACAGCTGGCGCACCGGAGAAGGCCTGGAAGCTCGTGGACTGGTGTGTCACTAGTGGGCTAGCGCTTTACTCGGTTGACCTCGCTCACAAGTCCACCCTTCCATCTGTCCGCCCATGCGTCCACTTCTCCGTCCACCCATCTGACTGTTTGTCCGTCCGTCCATCCGTTCGTCCGTCTATCCGACCATCCATACTTCAAGCTACGTATGTCCTGGCTTAACCAATCTAAGCAACCGCAAAGTTTTTTTCTTCGACCCAGGTTTATCGCTTGACTGGCTGAACGCATTGAAATGGTGCAAATGGAGGTGGCAATCGGTTATACCCTGTGCGCTGTACTGTGTGTAGTTTAAACGATGGGGTCACGTGAATTTTTATGACAGCTCCCTTTTTGTGGGGCAGTTTGAACTATCTCCGAGGGCATGCTAAAATTCACCTAGACATAGCTAACTGAGAGCATAAGCTCTGGCGATTCTCCTCATTCTTGGGCAGTAATCAAGCCAAGTGGTGCTCTGCCATCAAAGCAACACACAAAGGGGATCAACTTTGGGCCGTCCAGAGAGCCCATGATACGGCGGTCAGGCTTGGACTCCCCTTCCCTACGTGGGAGAAAGCCTACTGCGTGCTAGTCGCGTCTCTCAGGACTATAAATAAAATTTCGCCATCCATCCATCCATATGTATGGTTTGTATACTGTGTGCAGCTATTTAAAATAGTGAAGGCTAAGTATACGTATTCAGCCCGCTTGTTACTTTTTGAATGGTTACTTTCGGGGCTTGCTTATTTTGTTGTATGAAGCGTTGTTTGAAGGGAAATACTGCTTTGTCGTATTGGAAGGCATGCCGATAAAACGCTCCATTCACGTCTCGCAGTAGCCATTCGCATTCATTAAGAACGTTGTGCAGTGTGCGTTAGTCGGAAAGACGAAGTGAAATTGAAATTGTTTTGGACAAGCTACGCTCCATCACGACTACAAAGCGCGCGCTTACGTGCACGGAACCGTGGGCTTAGATTTACGTGCACGTTTAAAAAAACCACAAGTGGTCCAATTTTTCAGTTGCCCGTCACTATGACGTCTCTCATAATAAAATGGCGGCTTTCGGACGTGTAACCTCCAATAAATAAATAAATAAACTAATAATAATAATAATAATAATAATAATAATAATAATAATAATAATAATAATAATAATAATAATAATAATAATAATAATAATAATTGTTATTATTATTATTAGAGGGTCGCCACTGGTGGCTACTTTTCACGAAATTGGCGAATTTAAGAGGCCCGAGGCGACCTCAAAGTATGATTGGTGACATGGTGAAATTTTAGCGATGTTCGGCTTAGGTCTCGACTGAGTTATGAATTCTATACTGAGTGTCTTCAAAACAAATTTGCGACATTTTTTTTTTTCAATTTTCCTAGTTTTACACTCATCAGTAGAATGCTTACTTTACGCGCAATTTACTACGTTGGTCCTGTTTATGGTGCTTATTTTCTAATTCACCTAGATCTTGGAGGCACTGTTGCACTGGTGTGTCCGCCAGCAACCTCCCAGGAATTTAGTCCAGTGGACTGCCTCGGGTGCCGCGAGGCGTTGGTTTATTACGTTGTTTTTTTACGTTTTTAGGTGCTTAAAAGCTTTCAGCGTCTTCGAAATTTAGCGCATGAATGCACAGTTGATGCTTAGACCACGTATTTCGACCACAGCTACAATAGACGTGAATAGCTTGTCAACTACTTCACTGCTGTGAAAACCCCTGATTTTGTATTTTGAGTTCAAATTTGTTATTAAGATACTTTATTTGTGAGCTAAGATTTCAGGCTTCTTTGGGCAACGGTGAAAAACTACAGTGAGATGAATGTGTAACGTAGGCATGACAACACATGGAGCTTGGTGCAAGGATGATGATAATTACGCAGTACTCCCGTATTTATTTTTGCCGTTTTGTAATTATTTTTTGAATTGTCACACTCATGAGTACACTGCTGTGAAATTTTCAAAATCTACAGGAAAGCTACGCACGATGTCCTTCTCTTGTTGTAGTGACTGCTTCGTTCTGTATTCGCTACAACAAATCCATCACAAACTTCTGTTATGAGGCGTTAGTATTACGGTCGCTACATATGCACGCAAGCCCTGCCTGAGTGCTCTCATGGTGAATCGGGCGATATGACTGGCATTAGAATGTCAATATAATTTAGGATTTATATATGGTACAGTACTCTACGGGGCTATGCATAATTAGGGATTTTTATCGCTAGGCATGCCACATAAATGTACACTTACGACATTCATTGCGAAATCTAAAAAAATTGTGATTTCTGGCGGCACTTCGCTCGTTATTTGGTGAATCTCACTCGAAAGTCAGAGGCAACTCTTGTAGGAAAAGTAGCGCTTGAGCAAAATGAGAGAAAACACATGAACGATTTTAAAAAAGATTTACGAGTCCCCACGAAGTGAATCATCTAGACCGGCGAAGCTTTGAGTATTTTATGAGTGAGTAATCATACGTCACCCGGGCATTGCCCCCTATAATTGAAATTAGTGACATGAAGAGTCGACGAAAAAGATAGGTCTTAAGGTCCAAACTTTCTACGTTGAAGTCGTCGACTGGTATAAAGGATTTGTGTTTGTAGATGTTTTATATTGTCCAGTCACATTTATGATTAACAATATCTTCTATTTGTCATTACTTTGATTGATGGGTGCTTAAATGCCAATGTTTTTATGGTGTTGTGGATATGTTTGCTTTGTGGACCATTCGTTACCTTTTTACCCGGTGTTGTACCGTATACCATGACAGACAAAGGACGGACAAGCCTCGGCTCTAAAGTGCCTCGCAACTGAAAGCGCGTAGATCTCGCGCTAAGGGAGCAAGGCCATCAACCGAGCAAGTGAATGACCTAGATGAGTTTTTCAGGTAATGCTGAGCTTTTGTTAGAGATACCAAGTTTTCCCTTGTAGTGCTCAGTACGGCCACACTTGACCAGACATTTCAGAATGACCTGTTACGTTGAGTTTTTTCACACGTGACTAGCTGTTGCGCGAGTTTTGATTGGAACGCGTCACACGTCATTAGCTATTACGCGGTTTTGGGCGATTTCAGTACCGTGACATAATGTTGCGAGATCTTCATACACGTGGTTAGATCTTGATTGATGTTATATGTTTTTTAGTCACGTGAGTTGTTACCAGACGTTATATGATTCAAGTAGGTGAATCTGACCAACAGTGTCGGAGAGACAACACGTCCGAACTCTAAACGTAAGAACTCCAACCATGTTATACATTCACCCAACAACCTGACCGGCGACTACTTTGACCATGTGATGCATGTTTATAAGTTGTTGTTTTTTTCATAAAAATGACTGAACGCCGCGTTTGCCCGTGGCACAAAATGGCTTCACTGATTACTCGATGCTTCGATATGTGCAGACGCCGAGGAATCTCTACTCTGCTGACGTCAAATAAGGGTCCTGCCTCTCACGCAAACACACCACTCACTCCTGCTGCACGAAACTGTACTAGGCGCCTGTAGTGTCAATCCTGATTCAGCAGCAAACAATTCGCACACCACCATCACGTAAAGCGGAAGCGGGATGGCAGTGACGCATTTTTTTTTCTTGATTGTTCACAATATGGTGGTACTGGGCGGCTCGATTTGTCCGTCGCGCTGTCATCGGCAGCGCTCTTTTCGCGGGGACGAAGTGCTTTCGCTTATCGTCCGAGGTGACTCAGCATGACCCACACGAGGCCTATGACTTTTATAGCGACGGCAATAATATGCACACTCTCGGCTGGGTTTCGTTTTTTCGCCTCGAAGCTCATCTTCCACCTTCTGGTTTACGCCAATGCAGGTTCCATAAGATGCACTCTCAAAAGACACCCCGCCATGGTGGTCTAGTGGCTAAGGTACTCGGCTGCTGACCCGCAGGTCGCGGGATCGAATCCCGGCTGCGGCGGCTGCATTTCCAATGGAGGCGGAAATGCTGTGGGCCCGTGTGCTTAGATTTGGGTGCACGTTAAGGAACCCCAGGTTGTCGAAGTTTCCGGAGCCCTCCCCTACGGCGTCTCTCATAATCATATGGTGGTTTCGGGACGTTAAACCCCACATATCAATCAAGCCAGCCAAACTTGCTTATATAACCTTGTCGCGGACGGGACATCTTGCTCTACTGATGTGTGTTGCCCGTGATTCACATGGAAGGGGTGAAGCAGCACGGACGAAAGAGCGATGTGCATATGGGCACTTGGCCAGCAGCGTGAGGTTGGACAAGGTAGCAGCACTTGGAATGCCCATAAATCTCGTCTCCAGCAGCGCCGCAGAAGTCGATGAGTTAACGCCATCTGACTTAATAACAGATTTTTTTTTATCAGAGCAGTGTAGCAGAGCGTTAGAGAGCTCGTTTCGCAGGAATTCCGGTGTCCGCGTTGATGCCACCATCGGCGCTGGTATCGGCTTCGTTGGCTGTTATCGAAAATCATCATCTTGTCCATTACCAAAAAATCTAGAGAAAAGGCCAAATAAAATTAAAAGGACAATAAAGGCAACTATTAAGTCAACGTTGATTGTTGAAATGGTGGTCCAGAAACCTCGTAGCGTTACTTTTGGGCCAAGGAAGGGCTATTTTAACGTGATAATGTTAGAGAGCTCGTGTCGCAGAAATTTCGTCGTTGGAGTCGGCACCGTTGGTTAAGAGCGAGAAATTGTCCTTGAGTAAAAAATCGAGAAATAAGCAAATAAATTAAAGAATGAAATTATCGGCCTTGTTGAGGATCGAACCCGGGAAGCCCGTGTGGCAAGCAGGTGTCCTACCAAAAAGCCACGGTGTTACTTGCAGCTGATTTAGGAAAAACACTACATAAATGCTATCAAGTGAAAGGAGTCTCCTTAACGCATATCGTTCAACAGGTGTCACGACGAAAACGAGCCCATTCGGCGATCTGTAGGCGCATTTGGAAGGCCATCAAAATACGTTGAAAGAGGCCGCGATAGTACAGCCATCGCCGCTAAAAACGCACAGGAACTTTCAAATAGCTCTAAAAATAGACAACTATGTCCATCTAGCAGTAAACATTACCTTTACAGAAGGGCAGAGGATGCGTTGCGTTGATCAAGCAAACAGGAAACACTAGATAATGTGCTGCCATCTATGAGGCATTGTGAGACTCTTTATGACAGAGGGAAGTGGCCACTCTGCACAGTCACTTGCTAGCGCGCACGTGCGCTTGTGTGTGTGTAACAAATCATATTAATAAGTATGTACTTAGCGGTTGAAGGGCACACTAAGGGCCGGATTTCGCTATCGCGTTCAACTCTTGAAGGGACATTAAAGTCCAATAACAGTTTACGTCAGAGTGAAAGCTCAATGTATGGCAACATCCAAAACGACAATATTATCAGCAACAGTGCCCTACTTACCGAGAAATTAGGGTAATTGCAGAAGAACACTAGCGCCACAGTATGACATATTCAAAATGATCCTGATGACATCAAACGGACCACCTACAATTATTCACTAGTAATCGATCTAACTGCACTAAATAAAGAACCTTCCATGCAACAATAGACGCAATAAAATACTGCTGGTTCTTTTCTGTTTGACTCATAACACCACCTGACCAATGTAATTACGCGAAAATTGCATTTTCGAACAACTCGCACCATTCCCTATAGTAACGTCTGGCGGCTGTTTTTTCCATGAATCTTACAAAAAAGAACAAGCAGCATTTTATTGCGTCTCTTGATGCTCAGAAGGTTCTATATTTAGTGCAGCTAGATCAATTACAAGTGATTACTTGTAGGCGGTTCGTCTGATGTCATCGGGATCATTCTGAGAATGTCCTACTGCAGCGCTTGTGTTCATTTACCTTAATTAAGTAGGGCACTGTTGTTGATAACATTGTCATTTTAGATGTTGTCATACATTGAGCTTTCGCTCTGACGTAAATTGTTTTTTGTCTTTAGTGTCCCTTTGTTATAAAAAATTCCGGGTCTAAGTGAAGATCGAACCCAATCCGTCTGCGTGGCCAGCAGGTGTTCGGACAGTGCTCCGAAACTCGTTGGAACTGCTTCGCAACAAACAACACTCCATGAATGTACTGCAGTGCAAAGACTTTTTTTAACGCATCATATATCGCGTGGCAGAAGCTTGGAATCACGCAAGATGTTAAAAGATATGAATTGAACAACGAGTGGAAGTTTTAAAGACCCGCATATTACAAAGCGCTCAGACATTTAACCATCGTCAGCAGTAGAACAATCAACAAAGTCGACAGCTCCGTATAGGCTCGCGTGTAGCGCTGCGGACGCGTAGTGGGTCTCTTGCTGATTCGCAAAATAAATATGGCGTGGCGGCCACTTGAAAACTGTGCTTGTAATAGGCATTCAGTGGTAATTTGAAATAGCCAATGGTACAGGTTCAGTCGTTTGTTTTCTTACGGCACAGTTGAGACACGCAGCGAGAACCAAAGCGAGCTCAGAAGCTGATGCGCACGAGGCCCGACTACGCTATCGTGATCTGCTCTTGAAGGGGAAGATCAAGAGTCCTGCACTTTTTAAATATGAAGCATTTCTTTGCGTACTGCAATCTGTTTGTGCTCAATGCTATCTATCTATCTATCTATCTATCTATCTATCTATCTATCTATCTATCTATCTATCTATCTATCTATCTATCTATCTATCTATCTATCTATCTATCTATCTATCTATCTATCTATCTATCTATCTATCTATCTATCTATCTATCTATCTATCTATCTATCTATCTATCTATCTATCTATCTATCTATCTATCTATCTATCTATCTATCTATCTATCTATCTATCTATCTATTTATCTATTTATCTATTTATCTATTATCTATCTATCTATCTATCTATCTATCTATCTATCTATCTATCTATCTATCTGTCTATCTGTCTGTCTGTCTGTCTGTCTGTCTGTCTGTCTGTCTGTCTGTCTGTCTGTCTGTCTGTCTGTCGAGACGCCTACATCGGGGGGCTCTCGTGATCATCCCCTTAAGTTGGGATGAACCGAAATTGGTATGGGAGGGTAATATGTTTTGACGAATACGACTCGCTGGTCATTACATCATTATTTATAGAAGTCCATTGCGTACGTCGTCAAACACCTTCCGCCAGACAGTGGAACATACCAGCGGGTGGCTATGTGGCGCTGGTACGCGGCTATGTGCCACCGACGATTGACCCTTTATGATTGATGATTGACCCCGGAACGGTGAGAGCACACATTGGTAATTTTAACGTGTGAGCGTTAAGAAAAACTGACATCGGTTTCATTTACCGGACGAATGTAATGAAAAATGTCAGGGTCTCGGCAGGAATCGAGCCCCAGCATTCTGCATGAGAACCAAGTAACCTACCACAGAGTCACACCAGGTCTCGTAATTAGTTTTCAAATTGAGTGTAATGTTCGTGAAGCGTCGAATGTGATTGCAGTGATGGCTATCCAATTTTATAACATTACATATGTACTTGTTCGATGCAGCCGTCACGTTGGGTTAAGATGAACTGTAGTTAAGCAAAATTAACTGAAGGGGATTGAGAGCTCATATCAATCAAGGAACGACGCGAAAGGCATCGGTTTTTTTTTTAATTCGAGAGCGTTCAGAAGAAACAATGCATCTCCACGAAGTGAAGGGCGACAAGTGGGCGAAGCTATAAGTCTAGTATAAAGGACACACAGATGGACGGCCGGGTGCACGGACGTGCATGGACGGCTGGACGTATGCACGGATGCACGGACAGTAGGATGCACGAATGAACCTGAGAGACAGATTGGCGGATGTACAGATATACGGACGGATAGTTGGATGCGCGGATAGATGGCTGGATCGAAAAACGAATGGTGTGGGTGATCGTGTATTGTGCAGCGTGTACGTGTCTGATGTACACACAAGGTCGGTTTTTACACATATGTTTTCGAGGTGCAAATGTTCAATTTGTTTTGTGGGGCGTGATGGATGCCCCAGAAAAGCACTTTAAGATAGCGAACCTGCAAAGGCGCACTGCCTAGCGGTTATGGGGCTCTACCCGAAGGTCGCGGGATCGAATCCCAGCCGCGGCGGCCACGTTTTCGATCGAGGCTGTAATGCTTGAGAACCATGTACTTAGATTTAGGTGCACGTTGAACAACTCCAAAGGGACAATATTTCCGGAGCCCTTAATTACGGCGTTCTTTATATTCATATAACGGTTTTCGGACGTTGAACATTACCACTTATCATCATTTAGGAAAGGCACTGAGACGTGAAAATAGGATAACCAAAATGCAGAGAGGAAAAACAGCGACGATGTCTGCTTTCTGCCTCTCCTGCAGTCTCGTCCATTTCCCCGTTTTAGAGGCTTTCTTTCAATACACTCATGTACCAAGAAGCACAACTCCTCTCTTGATAATACCCCTCACTGATCGTCATGCCACTAGAAAAATGAAGATTGAACCCTCATCTGGTTCTCAAATGAGGTAGAAACTCGGGATTGTGCGCACTTATCTATTTAATGACGCATCTCTTTGCGGCACCGACACAGATATTTGCCACGTGCCGGATGTTCTTTTTCTTAACTACGATGGCTGTACTTTTTAGATGCGACGTGGTATCAAAGGGAAAAAATACCATTCTATCCACAGCATAAAATGTTGAGGCACGTGCAAAGTATGTATCGTGGTGATCAAAAAAAAAAATGCGAACAGTGCGGTGCGCGGTTGGCATTTGTATTTATTGTTTTTTTTGTTGTGAAAATATAAAGACGCAGGCATCGTACTTCGTTGTATAAAGAAAGGCTCTGTAGTGTGTTCTATTTCCAGGTGGGTTACAAGTGCTCGAAAAGGAATGCTAACTGCGGAGCGCGTAGGTACCACGCTGCTCACATTTCCTTTAACCGTATAAGAGAGCTCATTTCACTGAAATTCCGGTGGTGTTAATTTCCTTACGGCACGGTTGAGGCATGGACCAAGAACCGAAGCCAAGAGAGCAAATGAGAAGGTGATGCATGCTGGGACTGATTACGCTGTCGCATTCCACTCTTGAAGGCGGAACTCAAGCGTTCGTCAAGTAATTTATCACACCGATTCCTTCCACGTGCCGGGTAAGAACTAATTGAAGAATCCTTTTGAAAAGCGGGCTTGGCTTCGTCAAGGGAGCACCAGCCTTTCTTAGAAGCGTGTTGGTATAGGTTTTGCTAGTTCCTCTCAATTCTCAAAAGTAGAAGAGAAGAGGGAGAAAAGAGAAAAAAAAATCCAGAATGGTAGGACACATATTTTGCTGAAGGTCTCTTATTCCGAGTTTCACGTGTCGTCCTAGCTTGTGTTATTTCTCGCATATTCTGCTGCTCTGTTCATATTGTCCAGTTCAAGTCCGTAAGCACCATACCACTGTGGTGGTCTAGTGGCTAAGGTACTCGGCTGCTGACCCGCAGGTCGCGGGATCGAGTCTCGGCAGCGGCGGCTGCATTTTCGATGAGGCGAGAATGCTGTAGGCCCGTGTGCTCAGATTTGGGTGCACGTTAAAGAGGCCCTGCAACACTTTTTGAGCAAGGTCGGAAAACGCTGCTGATCGGTAGTAGAGGCTCCCGACAACGCGCAAGCCAAATAATATAGCGCAGCGCGTGGCCTGGAATTAGCAATAAATTAACAAACTCAGCTGAAAATTGCTTTCTCGTCTCTCGACAAATCCCATTGTATGGCCAAAAATCACACGTCAACGACGCATCTATCAGCCATTGCCTGATTTGAACATGGCGCACTCGCTCGTTATAGAGATCGCCGCGGGAGGTCGCTACTTGTCCATGCGTGCGCGCGTGATCACACTGACTAAGTCGCGCATTCGAATAAAAAAAAGTGTTCAAGGTCACTAGGCGTGCGTGAAGTTTTTCTGTGGCCCTGCGATCCCTCCCTGCTAAGCTTCCAGCGCTTTCGTCGGGACGAGGAAAGAGAGAATGCAATTGCAGCATGCGACGAACTTCTGTAACTCCACTTGCGCTGGTCTGATTCTTAAAATTTTTGCGGAGTTGAATTTGTTAGGCGTGTGGGGGTACTGACACTCCCCTGTAAAGTTGTTTGCGCCGCAGGGCGCACGTATCTCGCGCACGTATAGGTGGCGTTGTGCACGCGAGCGCTGATCACCACTATCATCATCGTGCTTGGTAGAGTGGTAGCGCCGGCGGTGACCCCTGGCGGAAGGCAAACCTTGGTCGTGGGGCGAGAGAATAGAGCGACTCCCTTCTGTGCGTGGCGGTTGCCGCGAACGGTTTTCTCAGCGTGGGTCCCCGATGCGTGGCCCCGCGGGCTGCGCGTCTGGGGCCCTCGTGGTAAGTCGAGCGTTGGCGACGCCGCCTTGGGTGTGTTATTGTGTTTGTCATGTTATTGTGTGTTTGTCGTGGTATTGTGTTGGTCATGGAGTGTATGTTAGTATTGTGTTAAGGTGTCCTAGCGTGCTTATAACGATTGATGTATTGATTCGGTGAATGATATCGTCGTTCTAAATTACCTAAATAAATGTATGTTGTTGTTTGGTTGGTACCGACCGTGTCTACTGTGTCTTTTCACTCCAAGAGCGTGCCGTGGCGTGCACTTGCCATTTCGAGACCCCACAGGCGATAAGCTCTTCCAGTGAATTCAATCCAAAGTTACTTGAAAAAGTGTTTCAGGGCCCCTTTAAGGAACCCCAGGTGGTCGAAATTTCCGGAGCCCTCCACTATGGCGTCTCTCATAATCTTATGGTGGTTTTGGGACGTTAAACCCCACATATAAATCATCAATGAAACCATCAAATCAATCAAGTCCGTAAGCACTGAGACGAGGTGAATCGAAGGCAAGTGAACTTTTACCCACAAGAGAACTTGAGTGGAACACTTTTCGGCTGCAGTGAATGTGCGACAAAGATCCCCGCGCTCTCGTCCATGCCTTTTTTTAAAAGCGCAGCGCCAAACTTACTCGGATACGAACGCGTTGTATCGCGCGCATCGGCCAGTAATGCGGCGCCACTTTTTTTTCAAATGCATACGAACAACAAGGCTACTCCGCGCTAACGACGTGCCACATCTGGATAAGTTGAGAATTGTGCTGTGGAAAGAAGTAGACACCATACCAGCATGAGCACACGTGGTAGTATACACGAATTACTAACCTGTTTAATACTTGCTTGGGGGAAAACCAAGTTCAGCGTTAACACCCCCCCCCCCCCCTCGAAGCCGCGGTATCACACGTCAACTATGGAGGAAAGTAAGTTTCATGAGAGAAGGGAAGGAGACGAAATATTTCAAGCGATACAACATTTGTTGGGTAAGTGGGGCATGGAACGTGCGTACCCGCGATCTGAAGCGAGCGTCGCAATCAGTCGACTATCCAGGCACGCATTCAGCACAAGCACTCTGGAGACCCTGCGATTCTATTGCTATGGAAGAGAGATCGAGAAAAAATTACAGAGGATTGGAAAGAAAGTAGCAAAGAAACTAAAAAAGATACAGCATATGGATGGAGTGAATGATGATGAGTGGGGTGAAGCTTCGGAGGGTTTTATCAATAAACCGTGTATCCTCCGTCTGTGCATCCGTACATCCATGAGTACGTATGTCCTGTTCGTATGTCCGCATTTTCTGAGTGAGTCATAGAACTAGGCAGTCACGGTCCAAGAAAGACATGCATGTACAGACCCACGGCTAAAGGTAAGCTTCGCCACTGAAAAAAAGTGGCCCCGTATCTACATGTTACACTGCAAATGTCGTCGAAAGACGACAGTCTTGCGTCTGGAGAGAGTGAACAAAATATTTATTTGATGTTCTGCGCAAGAAAATTGGTGAATAGGTATTCTGGAGGCACTGCGTCGCAGTGCCTCGAGCGTGCAGCGGAGGCGAACGAAAACATTGAGTCACGTCACACGTGATGCATGAGCGCTATCAGACTGATTGATATGTGGGGTTTAACGTCCCAAAACCGCCATATGATTATTTTATTTTATTTATTTATTTTACAAATACTGTTAGCCTTTCGCCTGTTACAGGGGTGGGACATACTAAGAATGACAAACACCAATACATTCAAATCATACAGAAATTCAAACAACAACACTTGAACTTGGAAATGCTACATGACATACATTGGAGACACCGGCATTGAGGCTAAAGGAAAAACAGTGCAGCCGTAGTAAGCATACAAATAAATTGCAATAAATTAACATAGTAGACCATGCTTACAGAAAAATATCTTTGAGCCCTTCCTCAAATTTTTCCAGTGAATCACAATGAACAAGTGGCAATGGAAAAGCATTCCACTGACGAATTGTTTTTGGAAAAAATGAATTCGCATACACATTGACACGCTGTTGTGGCACTTCGTATGTGTAATCGTTTACACTTCTTAGGTTTCTTCCGCGGCGTGGCGTTAAGTATTTTGTTGTGTTTATGTTTAATTTATTTTTTGACAATAAAAACAAGAAGTTCATCCTTGCCAATTGCCGTCGTTCGGCTAAAGTGGGCAGTTGAAGAGAGCGTAACATTTCTGTTACTGACTCAGTATAAGAGCACTTGAAAGAATAAACCTGGCAGCTCGCCTTTGTACTCTTTCTAGCATATTAATGAGGCCGATTCCCGAGGGATCCCACACAATGCTGGCATATTCTAATGTTGGCCGAATATACGTAAGATATGCTGCTAGCTTAACGGGAGTCGTAGCAAGTCTTAATTTTGTTCGCAAGTACCATAGTTTTCTCTCCGCCACCGCACAAATGTTTTACAAATGGGTCCTCCAATTTAGATTACTGGATATTGTTACACCTAAATATTTTATTTCATTGACGGTAGATAGGCGGGTAGAACACATAGTGTAATTGGAATGGAAGACATGCTTACTTTTGTTTGTGACGCGCAAAGCAACTGTTTTAGTTTCATTTATTTCCACTTTAGATTCAGTGCACCAATTACTGACAGCATCAACAATATCATAAAGCGTATTTTGGTCAGCTTCACTGTTTATTTCTTTATAAATTAGGCAGTCGTCTGCAAAATGTCGCATTGTAGTACTTCTATCTATGCCACATGAAATGTCATTTATGTAAATTAGGAATAATATCGGTCCTAAATCTGAACCTTGTGGTACCCCTGAGGTAACGCTTAATGACTCAAATTTGAAGCCATTTATTTCTACATATTGTGTTCTGCTTGTCAGGTACGCACTTGTCCACTGCATTATGTTATCATTTATGCCTAGGTGTGCTAACTTATTAATTAACTCCATGTGAGGAACCTTGTCAAAGGCTTTGTAGAGGTCGAGACATATTGCGTCAATCTGAACACTATTATTTAAGGCACGCGTGAAGTCATAGACTGTTTCTATGAATTGGGTTACAGTGGAGAAATTCCGCCGGAAACCATGCTGATTAGGAAAAATGTTTTTGTGCCCTCAGGATACGTATACATCGCTTTGGATATATTATGCTCCAAAAGCTTGCAGCATACACAGGTAGGGGAATTGGACGGTAATTTTCGACGTTTTGTTGGTCTCCACCCTCATGCGTTGGCTCGACCTTCGCCATAAGCCAGTCGTCTGGGACACGCTTTTGCTCTATTGAGGCATTATATATTATGTATAAATACTGCGCAACCCATTCCGCATACCTTCACAGTAAATCATTTGGTATGCCATCTGGTCCGATCGACTTTTCCACGTTCATGTTAAGTAATAATGATGCAATGCCTTCATAAGTGATCTGAACGTCAGGCATAACTGACAACTGAGAAGGAAGTGGCGTGAACGCATCGCCATCATCAGGACAAGCAGTAAACACTGACTGGAAAAATCTGTTGTGTAGATAAGCGACGGAAGAGCAGTCGGTCACCAATTCATCATTGACAACAAGAGAATGCACGCGTCTTGAGTGGTCTTCCTTCTGAGACAAGTGACGCCAAAAACGATGGGGGGAAGATTTCATAAATGCCGGCAATATTTCTTCGTAATACTTTGTTTTTGATATTTTCAGTTCAGCACGCAGAAGCCTTGATAAATTGCGTATCTTGGATTGATCTTTGTTTACTTTTTGCCTCTGGCGGTTAATGGCGCGCTTCAAATGTATTATCTTCCTATTCATCCAAGGATTCTGTTTATTTTCTTTCTTATTTTTTCAAGGGCACAAATTTGTTGATACATAGCGTGACAATTGCTTTAAACCTTATCCACATCTTATTGACGTCACTTTACTCACTGAACGCATCCAAAGAAAACGACAAGTAATCAATTATGCTTGTATCGTCGGCCTTGTTCAAGTTGCGCACATGTCTAAAGCTTTCTTTTTTGCATGGTAAGGCATCATCAATGCTTATCTCAACTGAAACAAGCTTATGGTCCGACGATCCATGTTCAATTGCAACGTTGTATGTGTCGATACACCCGTCAATAAAAACTAGATTCAGTATGGAATGCGGATACCCTGTTTCACGTGTACTGTCAGTGACGACCTACGTGAGGTCATGGCTGAATGCCATGTCTAAAAGCCGTTGGCAGTCTATTGCTTCCTCCGATTTAGTTGAGAACGTGATTCAATTATATCCAGGAAGATTGAAATCTCGCGCAATAACCATTCTACGATTCCGGGTAGCAACACTATCACGGTATTGCTGCAAACTTTCTAGGTATGAACTAGGGGCGCCTGGAGGTCTGTAGACAGCTCCCTGTAAACGGCTTATGAGAGACGCCGTAGTGGAGGGATGCGGAAATTTCGACCATTTGGGGTTCTTTAACGTGCACCCAAATCTGAACACACGGGCCTGCAACATTTCCCCCTCCATCGAAAATGCAGCCACTGCAGCCGGGATTCGATCTCACGAACTGCGGGTCAGCAGCCGAGTACCTTAGCCACTAGACCACCGCGGCTAGGCACATGGGCGCTATCTGGCAGTTATCTTGGAAAACGAAGCGCGCGGCGTGAGTGCCCATCTTGGAGGCGATAAGGTGTAGAACGCAAAGCGACGGGTAGGTGCCGCCACCTTGTCGTCTTACCCCAGGTGGTCTGAATTTCCGGAGCCCTCCACTACGGCGTCTCTCATAATCATATAGTGGTTTTGGGACGTTAAACCCCTTCATATCAATCAATCAACCTTGTCGTCTTAGCAAAGAGTTGGAAACACTCGCCTTTTCGTGCATGCGTTGCATTGTCAGCGCAGCGTGATAAACGCTGCGGTCCTTAGAATTTCTTGTGTATGAATTTTCTAGTATAAAGGCATACATACAGAATATTGACATGTTGTTATGGTGCCTCAGGTATGCGCCTTTTTGAAAACTATATCCGAGGCCTGGCCTGGCTCTGTGGTAGAATACTTGATTGCCATGCAGAATGCCTGGTCTCAATTCCAGCTGGGACCCTGATGTACGTCGAGTCAATGCTGCTGATGTCAGTATTTCTTAACGTTCTCTCTTTAAAAAAACATTGCATGTTGTCGCCGTTCCTGGGTTCATATAAACTGACAATCACCTGTGGCGCATGCGCGCATACCAGTGGCAAATATCCGCCACCTGGTATGTGACACTGTTTTTAGGGGTGAAGCTCCTTAGGATCGAGCATTGTCTCCTGCTCGTCGGCGTGACACGCTTGGCACATACCCGCTCTAGAGTGAGTATGTGCCAGAGGGGATGCGAGATGGCGGTACTTGGAGTGTTCACTAGATGTACACACAGACGAACGCACGGATGAACGCACGAACGAACAGATGGATGTACGCACGCGCGGACGGATGGATGTAAGGGCGGACACACGGATGGTCGCGCGGACGAACGGAAGGAAGAACGAACGGACGGACAGGCTGAAAGCCGCTTCGCCCTACTCATCAGTCACTCCGTGGATATGCCGTGATTTTTTGGAAAGTGTTTGATGATGTACGCAACAAAACTGTGACCTAATCCATGTCATGAGCAACGAGTCACATTCGTCAAATCATCTTACCCTTCCCTACTAATTTTGATGTAACCCAAGTTAAGAGGGTTGTCATGATAGCACCCAGACGTAGGCAGCAAGGAAGGAAGAAAGAAACAAAGAAAGAAAAAGAGAAAGAAAGAAAGATGAATAGATAGATAGATAGATAGATAGATAGATAGATAGATAGATAGATAGATAGATAGATAGACGCCAAAAGTGCTTGTTGTACGGAAGGAAATGCTTCGCGTTTAGTCACTGATTGGGCTTGGAAATGCAAACAAATAACATTCTTGATTTACAAACACACGCGTCATGTATACAGGTAGCGCAGTACAACAGCACAACAGTAATTGCTTGGTACAAGCACACAGAGCCACCGGGCATCAGAACATGTGAATATAGCATGTGACTTCGTGGTTTAAGGCCAGTCAACTATTGCAGAATAGACTCACGTTACTTCGCGTATTCATTAAGGACCACCTACAGGGTGCATAGTAAGTTTGAAAACATTTCAGACGCGTGATTGGTCGGCGTTGAAAGCGTGCTACCATTACAAAGAATGCAGCCATATGCAAAAGCAAAAACAAGCACGTTTCAACTTTATCGACTTTATTTAAGTAACGTACAATTTGAATTTCTCGAGTAACATAATAAAATAAAATGTACGCACTAAGTGGTTGATGTACGCACTACGGACAGCATATCGCAATCGTGTTCAACTCGTAAAGACGAAGCTTAAAGGTCTACCGACTCATTTTTGATTGTTCAACTACGCACAAGAGAAATTTCCCCCTGACGCTGTATTAGAGGTCAAAAATTTAGTGCCTACATATACGTAGTGACCGGTAAGCGGTTGTGCCGAGCGTTGTCTCTCACAGAGAGTGTTTTCATATTCAGAACATGCCGTTCACACTGTCTATCTACGTAGTGACCGCTGAGGTAGTGGTGAGAGAGAGCACTCTCTCTAGGCGAGAGACGAAGGTCTCTCTCACGCTCAAGCAAATCGACCATCACGACAGTAGCAGCAGATGACGATGTATGCCTACACGCTGAGGCACTAAGATGTCATACCCCCAGCTGTGCTGCTTCGTAGGTCTTCACACCACCAGTGCATATCATCATCATCATCATCATCATCATCATCATCATCATCATCATCATCATCATCATCATCATCATCATCATCATCATCATCATCCTGACTACGTCCACTGCAGGACAAAGGCCTCTCCCATGTTCTTGCTGCTGCAAATTTATACCCGAAAACTTCTTAATCTCATCTGCCAACATAACCTTCTGTCTCCTCCTAACCCGCTTGCCTTCTCTAGGAATTCAGTTAGTTAACCTTAATGACCAGTGGTTATCCAGTCTACGTGCTACATGCCCGGCCCATGTCTATTTACTCTTCTTGATTTCAACTATATATGGTATCCTTAACCCCGGTTTATTCCCTAATCCACTCTGCTCTCTTCTTGTCTTTCAAGTGCATATAGCTACCCCAATTTTAGCAGCGAGGCCATTTAAGCTGCTGTAATATGTGTGCCGTATAAGGGTTCATAAAATTGTATGTGCCACAAAAATTGGGCAGATCCCCCTGATTGCACAGTTATCCCAACACTAGAGAACGGGAAAGGCAATTGTGGCCGTGAGAAACTATCGCCGTCATGAATGAATATGAGCCACATAAATCTGCTCAATTTCAGTCCTCGGCCCATTTTCAGTAAAAGAAAGGAAACAGCCCAACACAGCTGGTCTGGCAGCATGCCCAAGTTGCCCGTTTTGCGGTGTACGTGAGACAACACAGCACTATTCCATTTCCTGTAAAAGGTATTCCACCTTACGCAAATGTACTTTTGGTGCCGTTTTCCGTCTTCTTAGGTTAGATCTCAATGCACAAAATGAACTGTACTTCTGGGCTTTGTGTCTTTACTACTGTGACGGGAAAATTGCTTAGACATTAGAGTAATTTGTTATAGATTCAATATTTTGGTTATAAATACTCCTTCTCCAAATTCGTTTATTCCCTCCAGATTCTCAGATTAATTGCTTTATATATTCTGAATTTTTCTTCGTTTATACTTCAGTATTGTAATGGAATTATGAACTTTAATTCCATAGTTTCTTTTAAGAACCAACCTGTACTTGGCCAATTCATCAGTGTGGGTCTCCACTGTAGTCTACTATATAAGGAACGGGAAAGGCAACGATGGCCACGAGGAGACCTCAAAGCGACAGAAGGCTTACGCCAATGACAATATGCCCGTAGACCTGTGACAGGTACAAACTCGTGGTTTTAGTGTGAGTTTGTCTCTAGCAGGACCTCCATGTCGTGTCTATGACTGTATGAGAGGTGCGAACGCTTAGCCTCAGCGTGATTTTTAGGCTCGGGAGTTTAGACATACGTGGCGTGTGTCACGGTGCGTGGTTGTACTCGAACCTCTATACAATGAGAATCAACGAAACAAACAACGTCGCATCACTGAGCCAAAGCCTTATAAATACCTAAGCGCAGCCTAGAAACAAGCTGCATCACTTAGCTAAGGCCTAGAAACAGCCTAAGAAACCGGATTTGTCTTCAGAACCGTTTAGTTTTGTCGTTCCCAGTGCTACCTTGACCAATACTGCTTCTTGCAGTTATCACCCCCATTCCCTGACTCTCTTAGGGAAGTAATACTCACTCACTCACTCACTCACTCACTAACTAACTCACTCACTACTTAATAGGTTCATTGATTAAATAAATAGATTGTACTCATTGCTAAGAGGCTGCCAACGGTGTAATGATTCATTCGTCTTCATATGGGATAAAAAATATGGGAAGATTTGCCTATCAATCCACTTTTCCTTATAGAGAATGCTTACACATATAGACATTTTTGGTAACATCGATTCTGAAGCTTCTCAAAATAACACTGTTTCGCCACATTATGTGCGGAACTTCCCACGTCACAATAGGAAAAAAAGCCGCGTACATAGCTTATGAGTGCAAATCACGGCGCAGGAGATGTCACAGAGCCCAGAAACATGTGGGAACCGAGTCTGAACAGGGGCATTTTGATTTTATGGTAAGCACCAACATACGAAAAATGTTATAATTCACGTAATTAAGTAAATAATTTTTTTTTTCAAATTATGTTGGTTTTAGTTGGTCTTTGTAGGGTTGGAGGCACCCAGGACAGTAGCAAAGCAAGAACAGCCCACGATATGTCGTTTTCCTCGATTATACTGTACAAAGCCTTTGCATTCACTCTATGGGGTGGGCTAAGCCACCGCTTCTTTGAGGCTTTAGACTGGGACAAGCTTCAAACGACGAAAAGCACCGCTTTCAGCAGCCGCCTTCACACGACGGCTGGGCAAGTAGCAACAACAAAACGTAAACTGTGATCCACCGATCCGCTAAGCTTTGTGTCGTCTTCGTAGTCTGCAGCATCCCCTGACTTTCTGATGACGCAGATAAAAGGACAAAAACATAAAAAAAGGAATGGTCCGATGCGTTTTCCGGGATTATTCTGCTGGGCCGCTTAGAGGATGACACGAATACAGCGGGAATAGACGGGCTAGTACGGATGGATTTCTAAGCAAGGGGCGACGCGAATTCTGCGAAAAAGCGTGTAGGCATTGGGAAACCCCTTGGTTCCTTCTTACCATGGCAAGCAAGCAGAGATTGCCCCAAGATTGGTCCCCGTTAGGCCCAGAGCAAGACTAAAGAAAAATGGCGGTTGGAATTAGCGAGGCTTAGCTTCTCGCGGCACGCATTCGAACACACTTCTGTGATTGCAGGGAGTAGAGTTGCGTAACGAGAGCGTCTTGGCTGCTCTAGTCTAAGGATTCACCATTTTTTTTTGATTCCTTGAATTAAAGTATTTGCCATTTTCCAGTTCGCGTTCAGCAAGCCCTTATCTCTAACAGCGATTTAATGTCATTTTGGCTGATCCGGGGGACTATTTATGGCTTTTGTTGAGCGATCGCATGTACGATGCTGAGCATTTTCACTCGCGTTTAAACGCGAGTTGTTTGCGAACGTCGTCCAACCGAAATGGTGGTTTATAGCGCATAGGTAGGGTTTAAAGCGGTTCCTAAAGGCGCCCTTAGGGGAAAATTGTTTTGAGCAACCTGTAAATTTAGCTATAAATTTCTGTTCCTTTTTTATGTGTACATGCTCTACAGGTCCGCATGGCTCCTTTATTGGTACTGGCAACTTGTTATCACGCCATGGGCAACCAAAAATACATTATCTGAAAATACTAGAAAAAGTTACGATGTCACTAAGATGCCTAATGTCCTGCATACGATTATAGCAGCCCGCTGAAAAAAAGAAGAGATAGGAAGAGACGCATGCTTCCAGGCATAAGCTAAATTGAACACAAAAGTGTATCTTGGAAAATTCTGTTGACATATCTTTGCGTATGTCTACATACCTAATCACAAAGGTCGCTCGAAGGTACAGGTGCACTTAATTCAGAAACGAGTGTTCAATATGTCTGTATCGAGGCAAAAACAGCACACGTATTGACGAGAACGGACAGACAGAAGGAAAGATAGACACAGGCGCTGACTAACAACTGAAGTGTTGATTGATTGATATGTGGGGTTTAACGTCCCAAAACCACTATATGATTATGAGAGTGGCCGTAGTGGAGGGCTTCGGAAATTTAGACCACCTGGGGTTCTTTAGCGTGCACCCAAATCTGAGCACACGGGCCTACAACACTTCCACCTCCATCGGAAATGCAGCCGCCGCAGCCGGGATTCGAACCCACGCCCTGCGGGTCAGCAGTCGAGTAACTTAGCCACTAGACCTACCGCGGCGGGGCTAACAACTGAAGTGTCTGCGTATTTCTTTGTGTCTGTCCGTTCTCGCCAATACGTACGTGCTGTTTTCGCCTAACTATGAAGAACCAACTAGCTCTTATTGTGTTATTCCAATTAGTTTGGCCTTCAGAGAAAAATAAGAGTTGCCTCGACTACCAACAGTTTATACCTGTAAAATAACCAATTGTTATTCATGCAAATGTTTGAAATTGCACAATTTCTTCATGACAAACCTGTGCGCGTTGGCAGTACATTCGGCAGTATTAGAAAAGTTTCTGGTGTAATAAACTTTTGCTATTTGGCATGCCTTTTTGTATGTGTGCACTAAAAGAAACAGAAGGCTCTTATCTCGGTAGCCAACCTTAAACACATTCGTTGTGGAGTGGTGTAATCTATTCGGGATGGCTGTTTCTAAGTACTGGTTCAAATACTTGGCTTTTACGTTTTAAAGACGATAGTCTTGCTTGGAATGCCTGAGCACAGAAGTTTTGGTCTATCTTTTTGTTTGTCTGTCACATGATTCAGCCACCCGGCCATCGTTTAAGCATTTGCTAAACACGCAGCCATTTTGAAATTGGTGATTTGTTCATAGTTGTGGATATTGTTGATCAAAGAGCAAGATTTAGGCATATCCGAGGCGCAAAATCGGTACGTAAATTTTAGGCGATGTGTTCCTTTAGTGAAAAATAACTAGATACGTAATGATAAAAAAATTTAGTGCTTCTTAGGCTGTGCTAAAAATGCGACACTATGCACAATAGAAGGGCGCCAGAAGACTATCGTTTTTAGATGACGTTTGCGCTAAAGCACGCAAATACACTGCCATTTTTTTCAACGGAGCTCATGCACTCAAAAACCGTATTTCAAACGTAATTGTTTTTAAAAGCCTTCGCTAGATTTAAAGGCGTCATTAGGCGCCTATGAAGGTTGCATCCCAATTAAGATTTTTTTAACATTGCCTTTGGTAGTATCATTGTTGTCCCTGACATTTAGGTGACAGAAGTGGCAGAGAAATTCACTGTTTTTTCTATAATCATACTTTTCAAACAAAACAGTTCAATGAAACATACATGTAGCTAGAAGAACCATGAGGTTCGTCGTACACTTTCGAAATGCTTATCTTGAAGCCGGCGTCATGCTGAGAATTCTTTTTAGTGGTAAAAACGCTTTGCGAATTCACCACGGCTCCACTTGTTAAGGTGAATTTTGTATCATTGAATTTTTCATTGGTAGATTATAATTGTTAGTCATACACTTTGATTATTCGAGAATGCATTGTTCGCCGGTTCACGTGATCGAGCTCATTGTCCATGCGTATGCTTTCTTACACAATGAAATAATACAAAAAAAAAGGGTGCGGGCAAGTCCACTTTGCGAAAACTGTCGAGGCAAGTAAACTGAGGCCCTCTCTTCCTCAGGCTCACCATCAACAATATTTCTCTGGCCCTGTTTGGTTCAACCATTCCATTTATACACACTATCAGGTATTTTGGCGCGGTGCAGCATTCAATCTCCTATTGAGAGTGGACCTTGTAGGAAAGGGAGAGGGGGAGGCTTGGTGGAAAAGATGAACCAATAAGAAGCTGCTAGAATATGAATGAGAGTAGGCCTTTCGGGCGCTTAGCTGTGTTCCAGATGGGAGACAGAAATAAGCGCCTCTTCTCGAGAACTACTACGACTACTACTGTCCATAGTTATGAACGGCGTAAAGAAAACACGGGACTACAAAATGATGAAAACAGAAAGACTGGCACTGGACTCGCAACTAACTTTATTGAGATAGCAATTATATGGACTGTCTAGGACTGGTTTTTGCCGCTGCCACCACCACCAGCAGCCCTCATTCATGTATACGTATATGTATGTATACATATACGGGGACGGATGCGCTAGCCTAGCCTCCTCTTTTGCGGAGCGAACATCACCTTTGCGGCCAAGGTCATTGGCGCTGGCGATTATCTGAGGAGCGAAAAAAAAAGGGGGGGGGGGCGCTTAGGCTGCAGTGCTATCGCGGCAACGACCAGCGCACCGCTTGTGCTTCCACAGCAGGCGGGAGCTTCTACGGGCGGCACACTCTGCACGAAAAAACGGTACCGAGAGGGCACCTGGAGCGGCCGTGTTCTCTCACACCAGCGTTTTGTAGATTACGTCAGATTGGATTTAAAGGAGTTGACTGCCAACCTCACTTCGTATGTCAACGCCATCACCTACGCACGAGCCTTGTTGTGGTCATATACTGTGATCGCGCCGCAAGAAACTTGGTTACTTAGAAAGCGCATGTTTACTACAAATGATATTGCTCCTAAAAATTCTAGCCTTTTTTTTGTAAAACATTCGAATATGTTGTTATTGCATTCATTGCTTCGACCTTTTGACGAAACTAGGATTTTCTTTATTCACGTCGACTCACACATATATACAGGTACGTGGTATCTAAAACCATCTGATAAAACACGCAAGGTTTTGTCATGAATTCCTATTTAAATAAGATATTTATTTTTGTTGCAGATCGATACATGAAACGATTATACATGAATTAGTGGTAGAAATGTGCAAAGTCTCAATTATTTCCCATTTTGCCTGATGATAACTTCTGGCGATGATGCTAGTTTTTGTCAAATTGAGTAACGCACCTGCCATGCGCACTGTTATGCCTGCGAGTAGACAGCGAACGTCCGTGCCTCTGAAAACGGCAATCTGTGTCAAGGCCAGCCCGCGTCGCCCGCCTGACGCGATCAACAACTCAACGGCGCCTTTCTGGCGTGCACGTGCAGTGAGTCATCTCCGCAAGCGAGCCCGTCGAGTAAACAACTGGCGCCTTCCTGTCTGGCGGGTCTGACGCAATGCCTTGCGACGTCACTCGTCCTTGCGTGCAGCCACCTGCAGCGCAGCCTCTCCAGATTTGAGGAGAAAGAAGGACGCGGCCCAGCGGCGACCTCATTGGAGGATTCTGACCTCGCGACCAGCGGCGCTTCGGGTTGGACGTTTGGGTTGGACCCGGGGCATATAAAAGAAGCCCTGCGGCGTGTCGAGAGAGACCCCTTTGACAGAGACCCATTTGAGAGTAGAGCTATGTGTTAGTCGCACCTATATGTGAAAAAGTGTTGTGCGACAGGTGGCATCGTGTTCCCTCAATATCAGATCGACGCACCTATACCGGTGGGCCGTATGTATATAGCGTCGCAAGAAAAATGAAGCTCGTACCGTGTCCCGTGTTTTTTGCGCCGTTATTAACTCTGAACCCACACCAACTCGCCCAACACTAAGTGCCACTACTATGGTCACCACGTCGCAAGATCCTACGACACCAGCGCTAAGCTAACGAATGGGGAAGCGTCGACGAAGAACATTGCCGCTGTTAAGAGATATTTTGTGTAATGGAGCCAAACTAAAAGGAGCGCTCCACAGATACGCCAGAGATTGAATCCTGAATGATGAAGGTCGATGCTGTACGTTTGCCAGCATTAGCTACGAAATGCCGCAGATATGAGATAACAAAGCACTAAATCGCGGCTTCTGTGAAATTCATGGCTCTAATATGAATTTTGGATAGTTTCTTTTTACAGACAAAGACAGTGCGTGGAAACGCAACTTCTATACAGATTTGATCTAGAAACTTTTGAAGCAACGCAAGAGCAAGTTGCAATTCACAGCTGAATGCCTTCGAAGGAGCGATACTAGCGAGCTTCTTCGTCACGTCCCTTCACATACTCGCGCAAACCGTGGGCACCCGCCCTGCGTAGAACATAAAACGAGCGGCTGCTCGAACTTCGATACCGGGCATCGCCTACGATTTCCTTCCGCAGACGGCCGTATTAGGTAGGCGTGAATGGCGCTTCGGCTGTCGCCACGATGAATCGCCGGCGGCGGTTGATTTACGGTCTCCGTTCCATCGGAGGAGTGAACTGGAGTGGGTGATGGCGCTGACTCACCCCATCCCCCCATTACCCTTCCCCCCATTCTTTAGAAGCTCTTCCCACTCTCTCCCTAGATGTCTTGAAGAGAAACAAACGAGGGTGCCGCAGAAAGCGATGACGAACGCTCAGAGACCTCGAAGAACGCGTGGCGACGTTTCGAGTGGTCCTGCGTGACATGTCAGAGCACGCGAACGAGGCGACGAAAGCGATAAATACGCGTGGCGTGGCAGAAAGAATGAGCTAGGACTAACCGGTCACGGCGAGGAGGCGAGCAAGTGAAGCCGTCAATGTGGCAGCAGCCGCACGCTAAGACGCCGCTGGTGCGGAAGGCAACAGCAGCAAATTGAGAATAAGGGGCAGGGTAGGAGAAGGCTGGAAAGGAAAACAAAATCGATATTGTTATGAAGAAAAGAGACGGTAAAGAGAGAGAGAGAAAGGGAAGACAGCAGGCCGACATGTATAGTCGACAGATTGCCGAAGAAGTTAAAGGAAGAAGGCGACGTCAGTGAAATGAAAAGGGCCCTGTCGATTCACCCTAACGGCTGCTCGCCCTAAGCACTACGGACTGCCTTACTTCGCACTTAGAAGAATGTGCGTAAGGGCTAGAAATCACCGGGTCTTATCGGTATGGTATTGGAGCAGCCACGCTTCCCGCATGCGCGAGTTGTTTTGATTCAGCCTTTCCTTTCATTTCCCTTTCTTCTTCAAGGGCTTGAACGTGCTGTTTTGTTCCTCGAAGCCTCGCAGCGTGCACGCATCAGGGCAAATGACCGAGTATTGCTCGCTTTGTCGCGCACTGACAGTAACTCATGGGTAGGAATGCACTGGCTTGAATTTTTCACGGCTGACGTTGAGGCTACTTTGCATAGAAAAACCCTCAGAGTATGCCGTAAATATAATGCAGATGTTTTTGCCCAGATTCTATGTAACATCTCCGGCTATTTCAGCTGATATTGTATTAGTTCCTCTATTTTTTTTAGTTCTAGTCTCTATATCTTATTCATTACAGAAATGCACGAAATATATATAGTGGCCATCTTAATAAACGGACATATGGAGCAATAAGTAAATACGATGACTCAGCTTAGATAGATGAACTGTACTTTGAAAATTTTAATGGCATATGCCTCACTATCACAAGTTTATTATTAGCGGAGAAAATTAAGGTGGGAATTTCATTTTTAATTTTAGCGCCGAAACCTCTGTGCGTATCCCCCAAAATTATTTTTCATATTTTTTTTAAATTTGCTCAAGGATATTTCCTGAAACTTCACATGCTAGGTTTATGGCACTCAAAACCGGAAATCTATTTCATTTTTATTGATTAGAAGCTACGTAGAAACCAGTAGACGCCTTCAAAATCTAGGACTTCAGGGCACTTGATGCTGGAATATCAAGGGGGCATCTCCAACCGTACTTTCTTTTTCGTATTTTCTCGCTGATTAAGCGTCGTTTCATGGTAAGAGTGGTGCTGTCAGGATTGTGATTATGTATTTTACTAATACGCGAAATATCGTTGTGATCTTCAGTGTCCCGTTGAAGAAATAATGCTCATCCTGACTATTAGAGAGCCTAATGATATGTTGATCCTAAAAACAGAAGCTTTATCTGTATAGAATCACCGGATGATAATTTTTACCTAATGCAGTATTTTGGTAAAACGAAGCTCAGGGCCAATGAATTTGCCTGAAGTTTTATTGCACGGGATCGTTAATGGCCTATACTGTTCCTGCGTTTGTGTAAGTGTGTGCACTTTTACGTGAGTGTCTGTCATAAACGAGCGCTGAAGAAAGCGCGGGCCTCCGATTTCTAACGTTTAAGTGGAAACCAAGTACCGGGCAGACACGACAAAAGCCAGTGCAATGAAGAAACAAGCATCAAGAGACGCCACTCGCACGCCTCCTCTCCCTCTCGAAAGAACCGCCACCCCGCCGATCATACTTCTCGGATCTAACACCCGCCGAACTCCTTAAACATCTAGAAGGTAAGGGGGGTGGTGCTGCAGAGTTGCGTCGCGGGAAGCGGAGCCTGCGAGAGGGATGTCCCCCTAAAGCCCCTAAAGCTTCGCAAAGTAGTGACGTATGTAGTTATTGGAGCACCTCCTCTCTTTTCCACATCCTCCGACCTCTCCAAGGCCCGCGCCGCGTCGGTATTGGCCAGATGCCGTCACGTGGGACCACTCGCAGTGTTCGTTTGTTTACAGTCTCTCACGACTACCATCTTAGCCCTTGTGGCGCTCCTTGCCGTACAGCCGATCGGTTTTGACAGATACGAACTTTTCCTTCCGTGCACGTTGTGCTGTGAAATACTTTTCACCCACTAATGAGTTGGTGTTCGTCGCCATTGGTGGTTGTAGCGCCTTCTGGTGGCAGAAAGCTCTTCATGACATTACCCGTTAAACGCAGACAGTTACGACAAAAGACATGGTTGCATAAATTGGAAGTGACAACTTCAGGCCGACATTTTTATCCCATTATGAATACGGTTCGATGTTTGCTCAATTCAATGCCCGCTCTAACGCCGTGGACAAGTCACAGTTATTTGTAAGTACGTGGCAATCTCTCACTCAGGTATTATTAGCGTTTTGCGGGGGCTCTTTTTTTTTTGTCAACAATACATGCTAACGTGTTCTGCTTGTTGTTATGTGCCTACTGGTTTGAGTTTGCGGTACTGCTTTGCGCGCTTAGCATGCACATGGAAAGACACTCCAAATTGTGATTGCGGAACATCAGAGATTTCGCGCTGCTCTTAAAAAAAAAAAAGAAAACTGGAGTGCGGCAACTCACATTAATATTGGTACTCTCCGATGGTGTTTGTTGGGTGCTTGTATATTTCAGAGCAAATTGTTTTCTGTGGCCCTTTTACGTTGACTGATCAGTCGGTGGACCCCCGACGCGAGGAAAGCTATGCAAAGCGTGCATGTACTCTAGTAGTTGGGTACGCAAATCATTTGGGAACCTCACACACACGTGCTGTTTCGCGTGTTAGCTTATTTGCCATTTCGTGTGGAGGTTTCAATTCGTGACTGAAGCTCTCACGAAAGAATCTCGTATTGAGGCACGCCAGTTCATTCATGCGCTAGCACGTTCTTTGAGTGATATATTTCGTATGTCAGATACGTCCACTAGGCGAACTTCCGAAATATGATTGGTTTGTCTAACCGCTTCACAGAATAACTACTGCAGTTCGAATGTATCGACTATAAATTATGTACGCCTTCTGAATAAATCATAAGCCGAAAACCTTAGATGCCTCACCAAACGCTAAAATTGGCCGTCGGTGAGGTCACCGTCCCGCCTCGACAGCGCGCCAACACAAGTTGTTGCTTCCACTGCATGCCAGTGACTGTGAATGCTCTCTGAACATATTGTATACCCTATATACGGCGAACCTTCCACAGCTCATGCACTGAGTAAGAAAAAAACAGTCGCACTGTCCCTTCGGGCGCTCTCGCGGCACCTAATAGAAAGTTAAGTCGTAGCAGCCACGCATGAACGTTTGAGGGATATTATATACAGTGTGAAACTTATTCATACACGGACGACAAAAGATGGGGCCCAAGAAAAGACGGGGTTCTTACTAACAATCACGTCTTTACGTTTAGGAACTCATATATGAAAGGAGTGGTGAGTACAATATTAAAATCCAGTCACTGCGAAGTCGCCTGACTCAATCGAGACCCCTTAACACGTACGCGTTGCACGCGGCAAGAAACAGAGTAACCATGGGCCAACATTAAACTCTAAGATAACTTTAGCATGAGCTATAGAGAGCTGGCGCGAATGATTTCTGCGTGCATCCCGCCAAGCAAGCGATCTCTTGGCGATATGACCTCTGCTACGCAGGAGCAAGGCGGGGGTGCCACGTTCGAAATGCGAGTGCAAAAGAGAGAAAACCGAGGAGAAATACGACTGGAGGAGGAGAGTGTCGCTAGTTTGCGAAGTTTCAGGGGATTTAATGTCCTTCTATCCGTCAGCTTTGGCTGTGCGGTGCGCTGACAAACAGCCGGAACTTCGAGAACCCAGAGAGAACGTTTAAAGCGAGCAGCGGAGGGTGGCGATCAGGAAGATGAAGAGTGTTTTCCGCCAGGAGGCGAAGATTCGTGCTATATACAGTCACAAGAAAGGAGTTGAAGTGAGTGTTTTTCGCCAGTGGTCAGAAACGTGACCTGCGGTAGCTGCACGTGAGTAGCTGATGTGTTGCCGGCGAAGTTTTGTTATTGGAGTGCGGTCAGTAGACGACGCGAGAGTTTCCTTGAAGGGAAACCTCGGACGCAGCGGGGACAACAACCAGTGCTGGAATTGGAGTGAGTGTTTCCTTAAAAAGAAGCATTCAATCTTTGTTCCAAGAATTTGGACTGAATACGTTTGACGAACATTTTAGTCCATAAGTGTTTTGGTTGCTTCAGGCATGAGATTGCATTATGGCGTGAGTTGTTGATTGTGCCCGATGCTTTGAGTTTACTGGCGCATCTTGTGAGTGATGTTGCATTCTGTTTGATAACTGCCGAGTGTGCATGTTTGTGTTTTGTTTGTTCTGGCTTATCTGAGAACATATTTTTGTTCTGTTATCAACTGTCGGCTCTGCCTCGTTCTTTGGACCACAGTCGGCGTTCATGGAGCACTAAAAGGACCACCTCTAAATTATCCGTGTTTTAGTGGTGCGTATCAGGGGGTCAATACGTCTGCCCTTGGAATCAGCCCTGCGATTGCCTCCATATTAAAGGCACTAGTGACAGTCTGCATGAAGTAAAGTAATAGGTATAACTAAATGAAAGAAATAATGCATAAAACAGAATCAGCTTTCCTCGCGTTGCTGTGTTTCGAAGCCCAGGACCGCTGCTTAGACACCGATCGTCTTAGCCACTGATCTCATGTATAGAAACTAGTAATATATCTGAAACAATTGAATGCAGTGAACCGCGGCTGTGAAAAACAAATCTAAACAATATAGCTCCATTTAATCAGGGCACATGCGTCAAGTTCGGCCGCTGTGAGCAAGACCTCGCCAGCGAAAGACGCGGTAATTGAATATCAAGTGCTCAAACTTGATTTTTACAGGCTTTTTGAATTTCGATCCTTGCACTGCCGTATTTTTCAAACATTTTGCGAGCACTTCCTGCACAAAAGAAAAGAAGGAAAACTTGCTCATGGTGGCTGCACTTTTTCCTAAAAAGGTCGAGATTAAATTTATTGAAATGTTTATATAACAACGTGACTTGTCAATTTTAACTAAGGCTTTCTTATATAGAGGTTCATATGTATTTTGACTGGCAAGTGTATTCTCGGCTAAAAGGAAAAAAAAAATAACCGCATTTTGCATTCACCAAGGACGACTTGACGGCAAAAGCGCTTTTTTTTCTTGTCAGTCAACATTTTGTCCTCGTTTTCGGAAAGGTTTCCACACCTCATAAGGTTTACCACAGCTTCCGCTATCTCTTTGATCAAGCGACACTGTCATTTGAAGCTGTAGTCTGACGTCAAGTGGTGACAGACGGTAATTTCGTCATAGCAAAGTCATTATTTGTTGCAACGCTCATGTTGACGCCGACGCCATGCATGGGACACCGGCATATATTCCACGCGTTTGACGAACCATCGAAGGCATTATTCGTAATAGCAACAAAATCTGCTTTCATCCTTGCCGCCGATTCTTCAGTTAACGCTTTCACTTCACTAGGTAAGCAAACGAATCAATCTCTGTGCGTGTATGGAGATCTGGACTTTCGCATTAGTTTTCCAGGCAAGAGAAGCGAGTGGCGGGCGTGAATTAAAGATGAAGTTGAGTTTGAAAGACGAGCCTTTGACGGAGATGCGCACAGCTGCCTGTAATGATTTTAGCCAGCCTTCTTGCTCTTGGCTCCCGGCACCATCGCAGTCACCGACAGCCTTCGACCGGCGCAATAGAATATACACACTTAGCTGCGTCGGCGATTCCCCAGAGCTCCATATATCTAAGACGGCAGACACCGAGCCGGGGGTTGATACGCAGCACGCCGGCCGATCTATATTGAGACAAACAGCTTGCCTATTCGGGTACTAAGGGGGGGGGGGGGGGCACGAGAGGTCAAAATGCTTAACAGGAACAGAAATAACGCATATATAAGAAAGAAAAAGTCTTTCAATTTCAGCGGCATTCGTAAAAATTCAGCAAAGCTTGTGTGAAAAAAAAGTTTTTGGGCCCGAAAAGTAAACCAAACCCAGGAATGCGCGTAACATTCCCTCGCCTTCAAAAGAACGTTTTCCAAAAGCTGATAAGTCAATAAAACAAAGCAAAACGTTTGGCATAATTTCTAGCGCACCAACACTTCACCTTCACATGTCTTTGTTTTTATTATTTCTTAGGTCATTTCCTGCAGACGTACACTATAGATTTTTTTTCGCCATCGACATAGCAAGAAAGCGGCGTGCTGGAGTGTTGATTATCATTCGTCTTTGGTGTATGGTTAATCGACCCTTTAATGAATTCAAAGCTCTTTCCAGCTCCGAATATAAGCCGGCACCAACTTTATTACATAACTTACAATACGGGAAACATCTCCGAATATAAGCCGGCACCAACTTTATTACATAACTTACAATACGGGAAACGTTCTTAGGCAGTTGCTTCAAAGATGAAAATTTGTGAGCCTTTGAATGATTTCCTGCAATAGCAAGAAATCTTCCTTTCTGTTTTTCATTGCTGGATTGTATAAGATAACTTTGTGAACTTCACTTAAGTTTAAGGACTGAATGTATTTCGTACACAGTGGTCATTGATTTTTGATTGTTTTTATTTGTGTTTCTTATCACTTTTCTTGCTTTAAACATTCTTCCTTCAATACTTCTGTGAAAAAAATTCTTAGCTCATCAGTGTGCCACGGTTATCCGATGAGTAAACGTAGAGGATGCTTTGATGCAGTACGTCACCGAGGGCGACAGCTGAGAAAAGTGCTGCAAACGCATTTCTGCAGGTTTTGATTTAGACTGGCGCAGCCTTTTTTGTTTCTTTTAGCATCAGAAATTGTGCATTCATAACCTAAAATATTACCACAGAATGTAAGACTGACCAAGCCGGAGCCAGGAAATCAGCTATGGTGCGTATACGTAAACACCCTCCAAAGCAATCGCGGGGTATTTATTTATTTATTTATTTATTTATTTATTTATTTATTATTTATTAGAATACCCTCAGGGCCCGTAGGGCATTACAGAGGGGGTGGGTACAGCATATATAACACACAAGAAAAAAAGACAAAATAAAGAAACAAGTATCAGATGCGCAAATCAGGAAGGCAACATAAGTCAACTAAAAATGTATAAGAATTCAAGCACATACAAGACAAAGATAGATAATGGAAACTGCGTATAGTTACAAGCATTGCTGAGAAATTGCAGTCTTGAATAACAAAGGGTCTGTTATTGATACAACGGAAGAGGGAAGGTGGTTCCAATCGGCGGCTGTTTTCGGTAAGAAGACTGCTGAAAAGAATTTGGTGCGGCAAAACGGAATGGCAACCTTATGCTGATGATCAATGCGCGATGAGTGGTATGACGGTTGTGAAATGAGGTCTCGCTTCATTGATGGATTGTAAAAAAATATCTTATGAAAAAAATGCAGTCGCGCCAGTTTCCTCCGGACAGTTAAATTGGGTAGGTCAAGGTTAGATTTCATTTCTGATATGCTAGCAGTACGGGAATAATTAGAACAAATGAACCGAACTGAGCGGTTCTGAACAGATTCTAACGCGTTAATTAAATTTTGCTGCACGGGATCCCATATAGCGGACGCGTACTCAAGCTTTGGGCGAATTAGTGATCGGTATAATAGAATTTTGAGGGACAGCGGAGCGCGAGAAAAGTTGCGGCGTAAGTATCCTAGCGTTCGGTTAGCGTTATTACAGATGTAGGTAACATGCGTGTGCCAAGATAGATTGTTGGTAATGTAAACGCCGAGGTACTTATATGAAGAGACATGCTGGAGGGGAACGTCGTTAATTCTGTAGGTACAGGGGGGAGAAATAGATCGCCGGGTTATTGACATGCATTTAGATTTGTTAGAGTTGAGAGTCATAAGCCATTTATTGCACCAGGTTGAGACAGTGTCAAGGTCTGACTGTAGAAATTGGTTATCATATTCATTGTTTATTTCGCGGTAAATTACACAATCATCTGCAAATAACCTTATAGCGGAGTTAATGCTGTCTGGGAGATCATTAATATATATAAGAAAAAGTAAAGGGCCTAATACGGAACCTTGGGGTACGCCGGATGTTACTTTAGAAAGAGGTGAGTTATAGCCATTAGTTGTTACAAACTGAGTGCGATTAGTCAGAAAGCATTCAATCCATTTAAGAATGTTCGGGTCAATGTTTAAGGCACTAATTTTCAGGAGGAGTAATTGGTGAGGTACTTTATCGAAAGCTTTTTGAAAGTCAAGAAAAATGCAATGCACAAGTGAGCCGCGATCTAAAGCCGATGCTATGTCATTAGTAAAATAAAGAAGTTGGGTTTCACATGAGTAACTTTTTCGGAATCCGTGCTGGTAGGGAGTAAAAAAAGAATTTGATTCTAGGAATGAGACAAGGTTGGAGTAAATTATATGTTCTAACATTTTACAAGGAACACTGGTTAGGGAAATTGGTCTGTAATTGAGAGGAGACTGTGTGTTACCAGATTTGTGCAGAGGGACCACCTTCCCCACCTTCCAGTCAAGCGGCAAAGTGGAGGTCTGAATAGATTGCGAAAAGATTAAGGACAAGTAAATTGATGAATACAATGCAGTGTTTTTTAGAAACTTTGAGTTGATTTCATCTACGCCACAAGAAGAGGATAACTTAAGCTTGTGAATTAAATTTTGCACTCCAACGGCATCAACGGTAACAGGATACATGGGTAAAAAATCACGACTAGGCATTTGCGGCAACGCAGAAGCAGAACAACTTGAAAAAGAAGTAACAAAAAAATCATTTAATGCAATGCAACACTCTTCACAGCGAACTGGCTGCCCGTCTGAGTTCGTAAGCGAAATGTTTTTCTTTTCCCTAGGTTTAACAGTTTTCCAAAACTTAGAAGGGTTGGTTACAAGAATTGAGGGAAGGGTATTATTAAGAAAAACGCGCTTGGCTTCCTTGATAGCTGCTCTGTATTCGGAAAGGACAGATTTGTACACGTGCCAACGGGCTAACGAATTAGTCTGCTTTGCCTGACGGAACAACCGTTTCTTTTTATTCCGCAATTTTTTTAAGTCAGTTGAGAACCAAGGGGGGCGTTGGCGACCCTTGATAACGTATGTGGGAATGTATCGCGTGATTAAAGATTCAACTTTCATTTTGAACAAGTTCCAGTTTTGTTGAACGCTGCGATCAAAGAAGCCATTAGCAAAGCTCTCAAAATTCGATTCGAGTTCACTGTTGATTGAGTCATAATCGCCGCGTGAGTAGTCTCTTATTGTTTTCCAATTGTTTGAACGACGCCTTAAAGAACCTGTTAGATCGAAGTGCACGAAACAATGGTCACTTATGCCTGGGATATATGAAATAGAATGGACAAGGTCAGGTACAGTGGTGAGAATCAGATCAAGAACATTTGATGAATTGGGGCCCATTCTTGTTGGTTGCGTTACGAGTTGGGTAAGGTTAAAGTCTTCGCACAGTTCCACGAAATGTAAACTGTCGGCTGAAAGTGAGCTTAATGAACAGGAAGGAAGTGACCAGTTTATTTTCGGGTAGTTAAAATCGCCTAGAATAAAAACAGGTGTATGCGGGTGCCTTTTGACAATATCATTCAAAGCATCATGCAGTTGCTCGCAAAACACTGGCGCCGCACTGGGGTAGTTTGCTGATTGCACTTAATTTTAAAGGCGGCGTAAAGCCAGCGTTGATAGTGCACTGAATGACGTGGTGGATCATTTCAAAGATAGATGTCACCATTTTACACGCCTTACATACATATTGTCTATTTAGCCGGCGCACTTGGAGTCCAGCTTGCTTACCTGTTTCAATCCTGATCTTTCATTCTCTTTTCTTTTACCAGTTTTTGTGGGACAGTTCTTGTTCTGTCTACATGATGTTTTTTTTTCCTTTGGTTTTGGAGTATATTAGAATTTGTTGACTTTTATTGACAAACGATGGTGTTTCTAGGATTCCAACAGGAAAGGATGAGGTGTAAATAAATAAATTTTCTTGATTGATTGATTGATTTGCGTGGTTTAACGTCCCAAAACCACGATATGATTCTGAGAGATGCCGTAGTGGAGGGCTCCGGAAATTTCGACCGCCTGGGGTTCTTTAACGTGCACCCAAATCTGAGTACACGGGCCTAGAACATTTCCGCCTCCATCGGAAATGCAGCCGCCACAGCCGGGATTCGATCCCGCGACCTGCGGGTCAGTAGCCGAGTACCTTAGCCACTAGACCACCGCGGCGTGGCTAAATAAATTTTCTTAGTGCTACCATATGGCAGAATGCGATTTCCGATAGAACTAACGGGTATATGAAGTAAAACGAGCAAAAGATGTGCCATATCCTTGATAGTAAATTTACATGGGGAGGTACAATAATTATTGTTGGGGCTGCACCTTCTATGATCATGATATGTTTATGAGAGACGCCGTAGTAGAAGACTGCGGAAATGTCAACCACATGGGGTTCTCTAATGTGCGCCTAAATCTAAGTACACAGGTCTCAACTATCCATCGAAAATGCGGCCGCCGCGGCCGGGATTCGATCCCGCGACCAGCGGGTCAGCAGCAGAGTGCCTTAGCCACTAGACCACCATGGTAGGTGATGAAGAGGTGTGTGTGTGTTTCAGAGCACTCACCCGAAGTTATATGAACAGTGTGAATGCATCAATAAGTATGATTAAACCACACAAAACACTTCAACCTAAGTAAATAAATTTTTCGCATGGGTGTATACTCTAGTTCTTGTCATTGTCATTATACCTCACGAGGAAACGCCGGTACAATAATCGAAAACAGATGGCTACCATGAAATAAGAAGTAACCAGTTAGACGTGGAATTGGTGCTTTAAACACAAGTCTTATATTGGTGCCCTGCTCCGTGAAAACAATCTGCTATGAAGAATTTTTATTTTCCTTCAGGTTTTCCTGAATTCCTCAATACAAAAACACTGGAGAACACGGAAGACAAAGAACTATTGTCAGAAGGACAAAGAAAAGGAAAACGATAGCCTTACCGGGAGAACCGTGTCCATCAGATTAAGCCTTTGTTTCTGTTGCCAATACGTGTTTTCAAGCATATAAGCCATACCCCAAACAACGAATAAACACATGGCGTATATATATATATATATATATATATATATATATATATATATATATATATATATATATATATATATATATATATATGTATATATATATATATATATATATATATATATATATATATATATATATATATTAGGGAAAGAGAAGTAAAATACAACGCCTTTGCTGCAGGCCGGCCGCCAGCTGTTCTTATTCTTGAGGCCAATTGGCTAGGTTGGTATACAATTTGATAGAGTGGAGAGATTGAGGACCAGATGATCAACATGAATGACAGGTGATAGTATAAAAACTATTACTTGTATTTCATGTGCTGCATGGCTTGCATGACAAGCTCACGCAAAATGAATGACAGATTGTAACATGATAATAATGGCATGCATAACATGCACCGCACAATTCACATTGCAGTGTCTAAAAGCGCGTGCGGCCATTCCGTTCACTGGATGTATACCAAAACAGGCGTGGTAAAATATGGGTCTGTGACGAACACAAACGACAGGTTATGCGCTGTGAATCTAATGCACCTGGAATATAGCAGATTCTATATGCATGCATGACAAACATGTGATATATGTTGAATTACATGTCGTTATATGAATGACTTCTTCTGGTTCTAAGTCAAACAAGGCAATATATACAACTCTTTGCTGGCTGCTTTGCATTACAAGAATTCCCACAATACGTGGTATCTGCCGCATTTCATTCAAGCGCCTGTAGTTTATTTATTAGTAAAAAACACGTTAAGTTCGTGCATGATGCATTGAAGGGCGATTCTCTGCCCCGTCAAGGTGACAGCCTGATAAAAACAAATGTCAACAGCGAAGTGCGCAGGGACCATGCTGTTCATACTTCTTATGGTAATTTCGATACATGCTGAAATATATGACATGAATCCGTACAAAAAATAACAACATATCCTCGGGGTGAATGATGAAGAGTGGGGCGAAGCTGGGTCCACACGCTGCTTCCGCACCGCTTCAGCCTCCGGTTGCCGTAATGCGGCGCGCTTCTGCCTGGCATGCCTGAACGTCGGGGTTACTTCTTCGAGCGCGAGCCTCTGAATGCGCGCGCACGAAAACGGCGCTTTTATTGTACTATAGAGCGCCGCCTGACGTTCGGCGCCACCGAAGAACATGCGATCCTAGTCGCACGATCGCCTCTCTCTCTCTCCTTCCGTACGTGTGACGTCAATGCTTTCTTTCTACAAGTAATGCCCTCTGGTGTCGTACGATTTGCATTTTTCAGCGTGTAGTACAAGTACTGCCCTCTATGGCCGGTTCAAGAATTAACGAGGGGCGGTTACCCACAACGGGGACGCACAAGCCACGCCATGAGGAGCTTCGCTTCTAAATGATACAAATCTAATGAAACTATCAGCAGTTTTACGTCCCGAACCGGCGCTATTATTAATTCTTGTCAATCAGTGTGTCGTCTCGAACTGACGACGCACGGATTTTACTCTCAGTGACGACGCAGTGACGTGTTGTGTATTTCGCGTAGTATTGGTGAGAGTTACGTACTTTGCCTTTCGGGTTGTGCTATACCATCTGCAGCATAGTGCAGCTTACATATGTATCAGTGGTGTACCTCCACCATCTACTGGTACACGAGTGACACGAGTGCGATGGCACCGACTACGAGAACTGCTGCATTAAACACCATCTAAATACGACGGCGTCGATAAGCGAATGTCGCGAAAGTGAGTTAGGCGCAGGGATGGACATGCGAGAGGGGAACAGAAGGCCTTCGCACGTTCACGGCTAAAGCTGAGAACTCTGCTTGTCACGTTTTTGCCGTTGAGCGCGTCGCGACCCAACCGGATACCGTGCAGACATCGATGCAGTCGAAATGATTGTAACTTCGCCGAAGGGACCTATACCAGCAGGAGTCTTGCAGATATGTGATTTCATTGTCAAGTAAATAGATGGATGGTGAACTGACGCAAGAACCCCACTTGATAATACTGAAGATCATGTTTACCTTGTGTTTTCTGTTGTCCTGCCTATATATTTCGCGTTTGCGCATTAAAATCCTATTGAAAGTCAGCGCATGTGCTGTGTCTTCTCATCTGTGTCCCGTTTCAGTGCTGTTTGGAATAGCTATGTATGCGTAACAACAAGCCCGCTTAACTACCATTTCGAAGTTCTGTTTAAGCGTGAGTTTCTGTGTGAGGTGGTTGGGAGTCAGTGTCGTGTTTGTGACTGTGATTTAACTTAAACCTCTATGCTCTCAGAAGCAACCTCGAAACAGCATCAACACGCCGAAACCTAGCAGCCACCTATAGAAGCTACCAGATTAGTCCGGATTCGCAGTTCCAAGCTCTGCACGATGTTGTGCAAGTGTCGCCATTGTTTTAAAAGTGCAATCTAAAGCTTCAGTGTAACATATATTTCTCCCTCTATACTGTTTCAGTAAAGCTTATGTTGCTAGTTTAGTTCTTATTATATATGTACAGCGCAGTGCATAAAATGTTCAGTTAGTACAGTCAGTCTCCGAATTCGGCTAAGCTCATCGCTATGCGTTCGCACACAGTTTAGAACTTGCCATACTGCCAGCGCAAAGCGCGAATGCCATCTCACATTTAGCGGTTTGCCGACAAGGGTCTCAGTTGGTAAATTGCAAGCACGCACAGAAAGGGTGAAAAACAAAAGCCATTACAAAAAGCATTGAGAAAAATAGGATTCGAATTCAGCTCAAGTTGATTATGTGATTATTTCTTTGTCGCTCTCACGATCACTACAAAGGAATGTCGAAGCAGGCTTTGACTGTCTATAAGTTTGCGTCAGTGACAAAGTATTCTATTTTTTAGTAGTGAAACAGCACCCTATTTCGTAGTCGCCCATAGTCCCTAGGTAATCTCGACGCCGAAATGGTGCTTCGTTGTTGAAACGCGGATTGAACTACACTGGAAAATTCTAGATGGTAAATGGTTTTGCGTGAAACGGTTATTGCGCAATGAAAGTTATGCAGGATTTCATGTATGGCCCATTCATCCCCGTAATTTGAGTAAAGCGGAAACTGAGCACCGACAAAATTATCTTGACATCCCACCTAAAATCGCGCCATTCTCAGTTTCAGAGGCTCTGCAGGCGAAATGTTGAACCTTTCGTGGAGGTTATTTACTTAGCGACAAGGCTGGTTGAGTCAAGCATTCTGTTATTCGTAGAAGCTCACGTATATTGTAGATATACCACTCGATAACAGACGATGGACGGAATATAAAATCACAATTGTGCACTCTCTTCAAGCCATTGCTGCGCCCTCTCCCCCCGACTTGTCACGTGACAAGGTTAGAGGGCCGCCGTCTTTGCCCCCCTTCTCATGTGCACGCCTACGCTTCGAGTTGCATTTCCACAGGGCAAACATAGTTCGCTGCCTTGCAGGCAGCGTGACCCAATGAGGGCCTGAGTTCACAAAGGTAGTCGCATGCGAAGTTGCTCGTAAGCAGATTAGAGCGAATCGTGCTTAACGAATCTCCCCCCCCCCCCCTCTCCTACGGCTTGGGTAAGCCCACTTTCCTGCTCATTTAGAGCTACAATTGATTAGAAAACCATATCGCTTCAGCACAGTACTTGGTTAATTGGACTCTGTGTACAAAGCTTAACATGTAGCACCAAATGAAACGTTTACAAACTTAGTAGCTTTGAGGGACCTAGAATATTTTGTTTGTGAAAGACATGCTGCAGTTCACTGAACCAGCACCAGCCTCAGTATTTGCTTTCTTGAGCGTGCTCTGCAGAAAAACTGTCTTTTTGCTCCGAAAGAGAAAGGCAGAGGGCTGAGAGAAAGGGCGCTTTTAACACCACGCCGCTAAGTGCTTCCTGCTATGAGTTTTTTCTCCCTCCCTTCATCTATCGCACAGCCACTTTGTCCTTAGCTGAGAGAATAGTCGGTGAGACATGAAGAAAAAATGGCCGCGTTTAACACGGCACCGCACAGCGCTTCATGTTACGATTAATTAAGTTTCTCTCTCTCCTTCAGGCTGCAGGAGTTTTCCGAATGAACACTATCCTTACGCCCGTATTCGCAAACCAACCGCGGCCTTACCTTACGTTTTCTTCAATTTCCTGTACTCTCTGCATGCGTTATAAAGACACAAAAATGGTAACAGGACGAAATATAAGGAGAAGACTGGTTTATGAATACTGGTCCACTTTGTTTATCAAGCGCAATAAAACCTCAAAACTGATAAGAACTCGAGGAAAGGTTGAGGTTGGTTTGTGACTACGCGCCTTAGTACTTTACTGTGACAGTTGGCGATAATTGTTTTGTTATTTCTCACTCATTACGCCAGTCAATTGTTAATACTATGCTTGCGCAGTGCACATGACGTTAGCGGGTGGTGCACGCTTATTGCACCCGCAAAACTGACAGCTTTCACGTTTATAATTATTCAAGGGGTAACTGCTTCATTACTTTCTCGTGTATCGCTCCGCGTGGCGTGACTATGTCTGCCTCCGCGCAAGCACAGAGTTACACAAACTATGGCGTTGTGGCTGCAGGGATGAAACTGCAGCTGACCGCTCCGTCTGAGCAATAAAATATTACACGTGTTCTCTTTTAAAAAGGAAATAAAACGTGTAAGTAAAGTTTATCTTTACTAAAATACAGAATTTTAGAGGAACTACTTTACCTCGCGGACGAACTCATAGAAGCTTGGGCCAAAGCGGTTTATGACGTCGTGGTTGGCAGGGGCGTCACGATAACAAGGCGGCGCCATTTGCTGGAGTGGTTCCTTTGATGGCGAGCCCTCCCCCAAGCCTTTTCTTTTTCCAGACTTGTACCCAGTGTAATGCATTTATGTTTGTTTTATTTACAGTACCGTTTTATCTCGGACGTTATTTGTCATGTCGACGGTGCCTTTACTGCAATTATCCCATTTTTCAGGCATTTGTTGTAAAATTGAATGTTGATTCAAATCTTTTTCTCCGCGTTTGCGGTGTGGGAATAGAGAAAAAAATAGTTAAAATAATTACGTTTTGGTATTTTTTTTCCTCGTGATACGTGGCTGAATTTTTAAACGACTGTACTTAAAAAAATGTTAAGCTCGACAACTCATAATCCTCTTTTTAAAGTCTTAGCCACCAGCTCGTGTAATCTTATTAGACCTACTAGCGCCTTGGTGATATTAAAGCATTGGTTTTTTACGCCATGCTCACTGTCCTACTTGCGTTAAAGAAGAAAAAAAAAACTTCTGGTTCTAACTTTTCCCGCTAAGGTTTCCTAAGCACACCTGACTTCCGCTAATTAGACAGCGGCTAATCCCCCTTCAGGCTCAATTCAATCAAGCACCAGGCATTCGCCTTAAGGCACACACTTTGTTCTTGCTTGACTAGAAATGTTTTTGCGGCATCATCAAGATTTACAGACACGCCTGCATAGTACTTGTGAGCAGATTTTTAATTGTTCTTCAAAAGAATTATCCAGAATAGGATTCTTACACTTGTTCAGGAGCTTTCGTAGAAAGAACTGGCGTTTTGTATGAGACGGACAAATGAGTTTTCAGAAGCATTTATGAAGTCTTCACAAGTTACACTCACGTACACAAAACTCTGTAACTAATGTTCTTTTTTATCATGCCACCGAGTGTTGAACTTAGTGCTGCCTTCTGTCTGTAGAAGCCGAGTACACTACAACCTATGCCCAACACGCATTCATTTATGATATTTATAAGTAAACGAAGACAAACACAAGAAATTACAGTTTCTTCGCAAGGGAAAGGCGTTGCATACGGTAGCAACAAATTGTAATGTTATGCGAAATAAGCCTGGCGGCTAACACCTTTGGATCCGATGCGCGTAACTCTACAAAGTAGTGGTGTAATAAAGAAAAAGAAATGGGGCTGTTCCAGAGAAAGCAGCTCTTTTCGCATTCTTTTTGCATCGAGAGAGCAGTACAGTGGTGAGCCCTGTTAGATGAACACGTGAGCACATGACCGACGGCACTATTGGCGCCACGTAGCACCACTCTGCGGAAACATCGCACAAGCACCATAGGGAAATGTACTTTCGCAAAGAATGGCCACTTGAGCCTTATTGTGGCCGAGCAAGGAAGGGTCCGACCAACTGCTAGATGGCGTACTTATGCGCGCTCCTACTCGTCAGTCAACCCTTGTAATAGCCGCCTCAGGAGGACCACAATGACCAAAGTTTGGCATAAACTTTTTTTCAAAGAAAATTTTTTATTGATGTGTGCAATTCTTCATATCGGCTTGACATTATGTCCTGCTGAGGACGTTAAGTGAATCACCACAAAAGTCAGTAAAGTCCGACAAGAAGGTGTTGCCTTTCTGCATATGTTTTGCACCAAGGGTACACGTTCATGGGGTTTAGATGTACGGTACATGTATTCTCTTTGTGGAAGCATGGGTGTGTAACCAAGTGGTATCACTCGCTTTCGCGGCATGAGCGTGCGGGTTCAAATCTTAGCATCGGAAAGTGCGCCCGCGATATGTGTAGTAGTAGCAGCGGTGGTAGGAGTAGTGGTAGTAGTAGTAGTGGTACTAGTAGTAGTAGTATTGTAGGTAGCCACTTTCGTTTAGTCTTTAATGTGTCCGCTGGATGGCGGTACTTCTTATGATAAACATATGATGAAAAGATGCGAGATGGCAATACTTAGAGTTTTCACTAGATGGACGGACGGACGGACGGACGGACGGACGGACGCAAGAATGGACAAACACACAAGTAGACCGCCAGATGCACGGACGGACGGATGGATGCATGGTCATGCGGACGGTGCATGGACGGATGAGTGCACGGACGGTTAAACACAGGGATGAAAGGATGGACGCTTCGCCCCACTCATCATCATTCAATCTGTGCATATGCTGTCGGATGGCATATGCTGTCGTTTCGTCAACTCGGCCACACGTTGTGGGTTTACCCAAGCCCGATGCCGGCCAATACTTGCACTTTAAGGCAACCAGAAGACCGGTCACGTTCATGCCTTAGGCACGCTCGCATTTCTATCTGCCAAAACGGTACGGAACACGCCTTGCTACCGCGAGAAAACCATCGTCGCTACAGAGAGCAGACCACAGTGCGAGTATCTAGTGACCCGTAGTCAGCTCGACAAAAGTGGTGCACATCCCCTTGTTTAAAGGAGCCGGTTCAATCACAGGAAGTCTGTGCGTGCGATTTCAGGCGATGTAGACCAGAAGTCAGAGCTACATAAATTGTAGTCATATGTACCGTAGTTTTTGGGACTTATCGAAACATGCTGTGCAACTACACATCCCTCAGGTTGAAACACATTCTATGTTGGCCTGCACTACGTTTGGCAGCAGCCTCTCTATACAGTGTCACGAAAAATACGTGGAACGGGTTGATTCGGGCACATGACATTATGTGTAACATATGATTAGTTCGAGCAGCGGAATGAATGCAAAGGAACGGTAACCCCACCGAGTTAAAGAATTCGCACGCATACAGCGAAATCTGCTCACTCAGGGCATCAAAAATCATCGGTGAAAGGTCTTCCTTCCACTTTGTACGTAAAAAAAAGGCTGATAGTTAACACCGAAGAATAAACGCGATTATCATTTAAAAACAAGTAACAATACTTAAAACAGTACCGAGAGCAGCAAATAAAGAAAAAAAGAGCGCGATTCGAACCGATGTCGGACACCAACCATACTGCGCCATGAAATCCACATGGTAGGGCTGTCTAACAACTGCCACAGACAGCGGCATCATTTTCTAGCAGAAAAGAAAAATTATGACTCCTTCAGAGCAGTAACGTCATCCTACGCATTACCCTGAAATAAAGAAAAGAAAAAAATTATAACAAATCGAGAATTTAAACTGACCACCAGTGGCGCGACCACTTCCCCAGCTGCGCGTCAACCCACTACGCTACCACGACGCATGGTGGTCTCGTCTAAAGCGACAAACTTACTGCAGCGGGCGCGCTCATTTTTACTATTGCATTATACGGTGACAGGCCCTCTCACCATATAACAGTAGAACTACGCTGACGGGCCCCGTCACCATAGTCACTGCCCCCCTCCCCCCCCAAAAAAGGAAAAAAATTGGCTATAGACCTGGTACCAAGACACAGACATAAAAGTTGGGAAATTTCTTTTTTACGAGGATTTTTTTTCTGCAGACACAGGTTTCCTGCAGACACGTAGGACACCTACAAAGCTGTGCCTTAGGTACAGGAATGTTTGTCAAATAATTTAAGAAACTATTAACGTAACTTTGTTCGACTTATTGAAGAGAGTTTTGGAGGGCCCGCAGCGAGGCAGGAAGCTAACAGCATTCAACGAAGGTTTGTTTATGATTGCCGAGTCCTTGTCGGAGTATGCCTTGTAGAGTGGTGGCTTGAAGTAGCTGTTATGCCATGACAAGTGATACCTATAGCAGCGTAGATGATTCTGTGCAACTGAGTCCAGTTTTGCGCGGTGGCTCCTGTAGTGTACGTTTTAGTTACAAATTGCCGGGGGCATCTGAATGCGCTAGCCATTTTCCTCATATTTTGCGCATTTTGCACTCGGGAACTTGCAGCGCTTTTTTCACGTTACTGCATTTTTATATTTGTACATGCTCTACTTAACATGCAGCTTTTTGGCACTGGTTGAACACCTCTACTGGGCCAACTTGTTTTAAACGTGCACTTTACGGAACCTGAATTATGAATTAACATATATATGTACATTGCACACCATGTGACCTAGGCATTGCTTGGAAAGATTATTCATACAGCTCCACGCTTTTCGAATAATCGATGAATACCCGTTGAACGCCCTCCGGTAAAGATTTTGTCAATTTTGATTTATCCGATAAACTCTGATATTCAGAGGGCATTATCAATGCTCATAGTGCATTTTTCAAAAAGAGGAATTATTACTTGAACGGAGAGCGCCCCCCTTCGTAGCAGTGAGTTCGCAAAGTATGTTTTGTCGATTACAAAAAGGTTTTATGGAATTGTATTATGTACAAACATAAGTGTTTTGTACTGAAATATTTATGCTTGCGTGTATACATGCTTGTGTATAAGACCGACCGACCGACCACGCGTTAGGGTGGGAGCAGCTTTCTGCTAATCTTTTTGTCCGTTTAGGTTGATAGTCTATGGTAGCAGATTCAGTGCCTTGTTAAGCCTTGTTTGTTTTTCTTTTGCTTAGCCTATGTATGCAATAGCATGAGTTTTTAATTCAATACATCTTTGCCTAACAAGGATTCCTGCAGTTAGCTCCATTGAACTGTATACAACTCATTTGATTGAATTACGATTTATAAATGCTTCTTTATAAGATGAGCATTTTGTGTTAACTGACTTCAAAGATGTAGTGGTGCTGGACTAAATAAATAGCACAGTTGCATAACTTAGGAAAGACGGGCGTCGTCTGCCACTTATTCCTATTCCTCAACCACTTCTTCTTTTTCCTACTTCAATCCTCTTCTTCTTTAACGAACGGGTCCACGGCAGTCTGCTTCAAAAAATAAACCCTTCGTAATAATAATAATAATAATAATAATAATAATAATAATAATAATAATAATAATAATAATAATAATAATAATAATAATAATAATAATAATAATAATAATAATAATAATAATAATAATAATAATAATAATAATAATAATAATAATAATAATAATAATAATAATATAATAAAATCTGGGTTTTGGGCTTCAGAAATTTTGACCATCTGGTGATCCAAACGTGTACGGAAAACGCACTCTACAAGGGCCTCTAGCATTTAGTATCCATTGAAACGAGGTTTCCACACTAAGGATCGAATCCGCGACATTCGATTTAGCATTCGAGAATCGTAACCACTGTACCTGAAATGTAGACAGCTCTTGGCCTCACTATGATGGAAATACATAAGACCTGCAATAGTACTTTAAAGCTCATAAGACTCCGCCTCTGCGCAAAGAGGAAGATGAAGTGCGTGCCAAGTGATACGCTGTTCGAGTACCTCTTGCCATATTTCCGCTATAACATATGCCCCTTGTGAACTCTGCTGCTGCGTCCATCTGCGATGTACAAGGACCAGTTGTACAACGACGTACGGTGGAACTTCCCACACTCGAAGTCTTGTGTCTACTACTAAGAGCGCAGCAGTGTAGTTGTAGTTCACTTATTTTTGTTTTCTATGTTCTCCTCTTTCTATCTTTATCTTTTCATCCCTTGATCCCCTTCCCCCGGGTGTAGGATAGCAAACCGGACGCTCGACTGGTTAACCTTCCTGCCTTTCCTTCTTCTACCTCCTCCTCATAAAGCTCATGAATCCAAAGTTAGAGAAATAAAAAAAATAATGATGAGTTTTATTTGCTGCTATAAATTTTCAGCCTCAACCATAAGTTTTAATCATTCGCACTTTTGTTTTAAACAAGCTTCTCTTTAGTTATTTAGAGGTTTTCGTTTACAAAGGTACGAAAGATCAGTACCAGAGGTGGCATTGTCTTGAACTTTTTTTTTTGGAGCCACAACTCTATCATCACTCCAATTTGCACTTCGGTTAAAACTGGTTTGTACATCACGTTCAAAGAACACCCACGCCGCTTAACGTATACACCTCAATACCTAGCCTCTCTGATCTTGGAATAGCATCTTCCACCCTTTACAAAAGCACCACGATGAAATGTAAGGAGTGACGGGGCTCGTTTTTAAGGCCCTCTGTGTCGGAGAAAATAGGCACCACGCCTCTTCGCTCGCAGGACAGACGTCACTGACACCGGGCATTTTTCATCTCGTCTGCGAACCATTGCTCGCATGTTCGCGGCCCGACAGCGTCGCTGCCGTTATACCAAACGTCATGTTAATTTTTTAAATTTTCATTTGTTTACTAATTTTATTCTCTGGTCTTAGTTATCACCTCTTACTTACACTGGTATAACAAAGCATGCTCTCTCGCAATACAACCCCCCCCCCCTCTCGCCCCACCCTCCTTGACATAGATCGTTTTCTAGCACTATCAATCAATAGAACGTACAAAATTAAATTCGCAAAGAAAAAGAAATTAATGAGCCTGTGCCGACGACTAATTGCTTCGACGCACGCTTGTTTTTCTCTTCTCTCTCCCTGCTTTACAGGGTATTCGCTGACGCATTAAATCTTCTGACTCAAGTTCCATCGCCTGCTGTCGTCAAGTTTTGCTCGTAGTTGTGGTCGGGGTGCGCCATACCTGCGTCCGCGTGTGGCTACGAGCGATGGTTGAAAGTTGAGGAAATAAATGAAACGGAAGCTGCTGCTTCTCTCGCCACAGCGTGCTAACCGAGAGTAAAATATGCACGCGTATTCACTGATCTTTCACTCTTGCCGCTCATTTCCAACATGTTTTTATTTAGCCGCTCCTCCCACCCCCGTTTTCTATCATCAGTTTTTTGTGTGTGTGTGGTTCGTAAGGCATACGTGTGCTTACAGTACCTGTTCTATTGTCCCCTTGTCATTTAGAAAAGGATTCGAGATTGCCTTATACGTTTCGTTACTTACTTTGTTCGTTTTATTAGTTCTACGTATTCATGAGAATCCGATACAAGGACGCTTTAATTATACAAGTTACCACGAAAACATTGTAATAAAATAAAAAACTGCGTAGCCAAAAAGTGCTTCCATATAGGCCGTGTTTCTCAGAAACAGTGCTTAAATATACTGAAGCTCTCAATTTTCTTTCATCGCTTTGAGGACAGAAGAATGTGTGTATTTTCCGCCCCGCCGCAGTGGTCTAGTGGCTAAGGTACTCGGCTGCTGACCCGCAGGGCGCGGGTTCGAATCCCGGCTGCGGCGGCTGCATTTCCGATGGAGGCGGAAATGTTGTAGGCCCGTGTGCTCAGATTTAGGTGCACGTTAAAGAACCCCAGGTGGTCGAAATTTCCGGAGCCCTCCACTACGGCGTCTCTCATAATCATATAGTGGTTTTGGGACGTTAAACCCCACATATCAATCAATGTGTGTATTTTACATCTGATTCCAACAAGCAATGGCGTTTGCGATACATGTAATGATTAGATAATCAAGCAGGGTGAATTGCGAAATGCCTTCTCTATTCGTATAACGTGATCTGTTGGTCGAACCTTATTGCGATTGCAAATTTTGTTTTTTGGTGAAATCGTCGATGGGTGCGTTTCAAAGCCGTATTTCAAGGAAATAGGAAGCCCGATCTGCTATACATGAAAGAAAAACCGTAATTCCTTGAAGAAGAGAGATTGAGAAAGATTTAGATGGTGAACTCTCCTGAGTAAGATATGCCGCCGCGGCAGATCAAGAGGAGTTCCCGTTCAGTCTTCTCGGCTTGTTTACTCTTTCCTTCAAAGAGCGTGTAATTCTATTCCCTTGTGCCTTTGCTTGACGGCAGGAGAAAAAAGTTCAACTTACACCGACGTTGATGCTAAGCTAACAGGTAAGACCGCGTCAGCGCACAATCAATTCGGGCTGTAACATCGGCACTTTCGTAGTGCTTGAAGAAGCATCTTTTAAGCCCCATTTGGCACTACGGGGAGGCTGGTAATGATTCTGAAGTAAAGTGTTTTAATTTGCATTTGTAAACCTACGGTGGTATTCCTATCCGTAAGTGCAATGCACTTCCAATCATTTGTAATTTTTTAGTGGTTAAAAATGTCAACAAATATTTTGCTTTTGGATACTTCTTGTAAGATGATCAACAGCCGTAATCACTATGTTCACCTTACTCGACTGCTCGCCTAGTTCAATTTGTCCCGTACTTCCATTCAAGCCCCGCTTTTCCGCTGTTGCTCCTTTAGAGGAAATGGCTGCTGAGTTAGGCCTTTTGTCGTTTCATGTTTATTCTATCATAAAAAATAACAAAAAGAGAAAATATATGAGGGCTTACATTCCCATTTTCAATTGCCCACTTCGTGGTTTTTTTTAGTCTATACAGTTTCAAGATACTTCCTCTGACAGTTTCCTGTATTTTTTCACATCGTGCTGGAAATTACGCGAGGTTTGAGCTCCCATGTTATAAATTCTGTTCTCAACCCCTTCGACAATTTCTCGCAGCAAGCAGAAAGGAAATGCGTCCCAAGAATATATAGGGCCTTTTTGAAATAGCAGATTCTACATTAAGTAAAACTGAATAAAATCGATGATTGAGACCTATGATTGGGTTTGATCCGAAAATATTTTGCTAGTGTGATTATGTCCTTGGAATAAATCAAAACTATACTGTGACCGAAAACACAGCGGACGATCGTCCGCTGTGTTTTTACAAAAGCAGCATGAAGCACAAAAACAAAATGCCCTCTTGTTCTCTACTTTCGAGTATTGCGCTGGGTCGTAATGGTCTTTAGTGTGTGCTAACTCGCCGAAGACAATGTAACTGCATAACGAAAGCCCGACAGCAATGCAAATGGAATATAAATAAAACACATTGGTGGTAGCCATGTTGTTTCTGTCATGATTGTTGACACAATGGTAGTTTATTAAGCTCATTCTGAATGAAGAAGAAGAAGATTTATCTAATGGTTTATTTAAAACATGCTTCTGTGAGTTCACATTACAGTCAGAGTTTGCCCTATTATAAATGTTGTGAAAGTGAAATATGCTTAGACTTGCTTTACGTCTCAAAAAAATTTAGCCCCGATTCAGTTTCTGCATTATTATACTTCTCAGCGCGAAAAACTTTCGACAACGAACGCAAGAGATAATGGATTACCAACTTGGTTAATAATGGATTACCAACTAGCCCAATCCTACAATTTGCTTCAATTTCTGCAATTGGCTGATGAAAAAAAAAGAAAAAAGGCACCACGTATGCACATTCCAGAGCTGCACTGAGCTGTCCGTAAAGCTGTAGCCATTGGGCGACGCAGCAGAGATCACACGAATGTAGCGCTCTAAAGTTGCAAATGCATCTATGTGTGACACCTTGAGCTTTACGTGTAACTGGCCTATGGGTTTAAACGCAAATGTGCCTTCGCGTTATTAACACCAGAGGAAGTGGCAGGACTTTTGCATCAAAAAATGCCATGATGTCTTAAAACACAAGGGCTGTACGTACGTGTTGAAAGTGTCCAAGTTAAAAAATAGGGTCACAAGTTTACTGAGTAAGCTGTATAATCCCTTGAGGTGGTGTAGGAGATGAAAAGTGAATAACCATTTGCGTGAGGGGTTCCCGATTGAGAGGTTCCTCACTTCTTTTTTTTTTTTGGAGAGCACCAAGCTGATGCGGAAATGAGTCTTGACGGCCAGTTCATCTCAATTATATCCGCTCACTCGTTGAAAAAAAAAGGCAGATTTCACGTACCACTGGAATCGACGTTATACGAAGCATGCTCAGAGTAGGGTACTCTGTTGCAATTTTTTCATTGAGTGACACGTTATGAAAGACCGCTAATTATATGTGCAAATGCTGGACGCACAGACATATTTTCAAGATTTATGGATTCTTATATAAAGTTGTTTGCATTTTCGCAACGATACCAACAGACATATGGGTATTAACAACACCAGAAACAATAAAGTGATATGAAGCACTAGAGCTTGCGAGGATGCTAGTCCTAGACACTGCTACATAAATCAACTTCAGCGCATGGTACCTAACTGCAATCGGCATAAACCCCACTTTAAGGCAGTATTGTGGGATAAAATTGGTTAACCTGAACGGCAACCATAATTGATGTTTTACGAGCATTAGTGCTTATTTGAAAAGTAGTTGTGTCACCTGACGTGACGCTGTGGTAGAATGCTTCATTGCCTCGCGAAATGCTTGTGTTCTATTCCTGCTGTAACTCTCACATTTATTTTTTGAATTCGTCGGGTCAACGTTGCCGATCTGAGGTTTTTCTTGACGCTCACGCGTTAAGCCCTTGTGTGTGCTCGTCGTTCCTGAGTAGATACTAAGTGTCAATCACCTGTGACCATTGGTTGGCAAAACTTGTGGAGCTCACTCAGATTCACTCTCGAAATACGTTTTTAGCTGTGGACTCACTCGAGCTCACATACGAAAATTTCCTTCAGCCGAACTCACTCGGACTCAAACTCACCAAAACATTACTCACCGAGACTCATTCAGACTCAGACTGATGGCTTGATCTCAGTCTGAGTGAGTCAAATTGAGTGTACACTTGAGTCCGTCAGCCTAAAATGAGCTTCTTCGACTGTGGTGTTAATGCTTTTTAACTCCGATATCTCACGTAATCGGTGCTCTTCTTGGTGTTATTCGACATAGTGTTTTAGAAAACGAATTCTGAGTGCTGTAATTTCTTTTGGAGCAGTTGAAAGCATAAGATATAATACCCAAAACATTTCTTGGAAGCGTTGGTGGGTAGAAATGAAGACACTTCCCTATGTAATTCACGCCTGTAATTAATACATATAGAAACGGTGTACGAAAGACACTATTTTGAATACCTGTGGGTAGACATGAGTATAAACGTGAATACATGTAAGGCTGATAGTAACGCTGAAATATGGCACCTTAGACCAGCAAAATAAAGTGAAACTCACTCAGGCTCACTAGAGGATATTCTGGGCTTTGCACCTACTCGAACTCAGACGCACCAAAATTTCCATGCGCCGAACTCACTCGCACTCACACTCACGAAAATGTTCTTGAAACGAACTCACTCGGACTCTGACGCAAGAAAATATTACTCACCTGGACTCACTGATAGATAGATAGATAGATAGATAGATAGATAGATAGATAGATAGATAGATAGATAGATAGATAGATAGATAGATAGAGAGATAGATAGATAGATAGATAGATAGAGAGATAGATAGATAGCCGGAAAATCCTTACTGTTATATTTTCTTTTCTTCACTTCAAGTTTTCCTTATCTGTGGCTCGGTGACAAAATTGATGCGTGAGAACATTGCTACTTCATCAGGTACATCTCTCGGATACTATACACATCATCAGCGATAGTTCAATACCTTCGCACTTCATCATCGTAGCAATCTCATCGTCGATTCTGAGTGAAACATTAGCTTGGCTTCGTGGCAGCTTACTTCGTAAATTTGCAAGAGCATATGCACCGGTAATGCCCGAGCTCATGTACGTTTTTTTTATATCTAGAGCTTGCCATTTGGTTATTTTATTGTTTCTGGAACCTATGAGTTCTTACGTGCTATGTTATAAACCAACGTTTTTTTATGCTCGTGTGCTCTTACTGAAACAAGAAGCTGTACGTTTCTTCGTCAGTCTTTTGCAAGAGTTGGGCAATGCATGGTATCGTTCTTATTGCCAAATGTAGAAACGTGCTGCCAGGATTTTCGCAACTCGGTAATGTGATTCCGTGAAAGCCACAATTTGGCTTTAAATTTTTGGCTTGCAGCGCGTCGACATGTGACGCTGGGTACTGCAGCATTAAAATTCAAATCGCCTTTCATTCCTTCGTCAGAAGAACGTGGGATGCTGTCTGCTGAATAAATTGGGAGACCTTTTTTTTCGCATGCTGTGAATTTCCATAGCAATGTAGAGGATTCAGAGCATTCATCTTCGGAGCACAAAACGCGTCCTATTTGCTGAGATGGAAAGTAGACAACTTGCTTCCCAACAGACTTAGGCGAGGATGACACAAGCCTCATATTCGCGTTTGCTGTCACGTTACACTGAACTACGTAGCCTTTTTATCTGCGTCTGATATTCACCCAGGCATGCCACGAGCAGCAGTAATACTTTTGTGCTGTCTTCAAGTTGGCGTGTTATCTATGACAGCATAACCTTTATGCATAATAGCAGAGCTTTCGAAAGCCCTACTAGCGAAAACTGTGGCTGAAAGATTACGATCTGCCACTTTTTTTTGCGAAAAGGCAGGTTGGAAGTTTTGAATAGAAAACACCCTCCACAGTGTTCGATATTCTGAATAATCGGTCCTTCATAGAAGAAACAGGCCTTGGAGTCTGGTACACACGTGGTTCAGTGTTTCAAAAGCTCTAACCACGCCACTGCAATACTCGAGCAACTTACAGTTTTGTTTCAGATTATGAAAGCTATACCATTGACATTGTTGGGAAAATTGCGTTATTATGCGTTTTCGATACCATTATTTAACACGAAATGCTTTATGCTGGGGTCCGCAAAGGTTTCACTGATGCACTTCCGTCACGGACATGCCACTTTTAAAGTTTGCACGAACAGGATTCAAAGAAATAAGCCAGGAGAAAATTTTTCGCTGATTTGGTAGACCCGGGAGTCGAACCCATGACCTATCGGTCGGCGTCGATGGATGCCAGGCACTTACCCACGTATGCTACCGGTGCAAATCGTGAGAGGATTTCAGACGTGCCTCATTTATTTCACACACCTTCTCTCAGTACTTGCGCTTTCGGTTTGTCGGGGCGGAGCCACCGTACACGGGCGGAGAATAGAATTGCGGCATTATGAAACTAACAAGCACCGACAGAGGGCGTTTAGGTAGTCTCAGCACTATATCGGTACGGCTCCTCAAAGCCAGCATTGGAACGGCCGCTGACATCAGGGTGCCGTGCCAACGCCACCTAAGAGTGCGCGGCCACTGTGATTAGCTCCGACAACGTTTTTGGAGATAACCTCAGAGGCCACGAGTGATCTGACTCGGTGATGGCACAGTTATGTGCTTGGCCTTCTGCGTCACACTAGTGCGTTAGTTACATGTTTTGTCTTTCGCATTGTGCTTGTGCGTTTTACACATCCCTTAGAGTTTCATACAAAAATACTTAAGGCGGAGTCTGGCACTGCGATCGTGTACATCGATGAGAATGATGGGAAGTACAGGCTTCAAATGAGATTGTGTTAACTAGTGAAATATCTATAAAGGCTTTTCTACAGTTTCAATTTCGTTCTTCCGCAGCGCGGGTATAGCGGGGTGCAGTGCAAAGCGCCGAAGCAGGGCCTTTGTTGTTCAAAGAGGTTGAACCCTTCTGGGTCTGAGATTTGCAGTGCCTTCAGAGCTTTTCGAGTCGTAGTTAACAGTTTAAGCGAAGCGTCTTCTACTCACCGCTGCGCATAGATGTAGCGTCTCATGCCAGTACAGAATATTACATGGATTTCACGTTTTTAGTAAGCGCGTCATGCCAGAACTTGTTTAAATCGACTACATAACGACCGCAAAGCTAAGTAATCACACGGTCATGCTTCTCTGACTTGACTTCACAACAAACTGAGAAGTAGTTCGGTGGCAGGCCACTAGGCCAAACGCACCTGGCGTCGCAGCACACGAAACGCTAAGTGTTTCTCACTTAATACTGTACTGTTGTTTTCATAAATACACAGTGCGTGTTTACAAAAGTAAAACAAGAATGTTTTTTTTTCAAATGATAGGAAATCATTCATTTTAGCTTTATGCCAAATCTGGGACGCAGTGATTGAACAGTGCATACCCTGATGGTTACATTTGTCCATGCTTCGCTTTTAACGCATAATTACAAAAACCTTTTGCGATAAAATTTATGTACAAAAAATAAACGAAGTTTAATTTAAATATAACTTCATATAGCTTTGTTTTACACTCGGCAAACAAGCGCTGCGAATTTCAAGAACACGATTCACCCAAAGCAATTTCAGAAGCCTGTACTTCCCGTAATTCCCATTGCTGTACAAGCGCCGCTGAAGGAGCCCATCCTCTCCAAATATCACCTTTTTATGCACTTTATTTATTTTGATGACAGATGGCGAAAAGTAGAAGATTTTTCCGCTCTTCTGCTTCTTTTAGACTAACTGTGATTGTCGTTATTTACAAATGATTTCGCATACTGTGGGAATCTGAAGCCATCGGCTTCGTCTTCAGTGAGAATAGGTGGGCAGCGCTCTTGCGCAGCCCTGAGTTGAACAATCAAACCCTGTCTGTCCAGAGTGCCCGTGAAGGGGCCACCAAGCTCGGCTTGACGGTCCTGTAGTGGAACTAGTGGGGTGGCGCAGGGTCTTCCCTGCGTCTTTTCTAGAGCATATTAAAGTTTTCATCATCATCATCATCATCATCATCATCATCATCATCGTCGTCGTCGTCGTCGTCGTCGTCGTCACTGTAATCATCATTATACTATACAGAAGTTAATGGCTGTCCCTATCTTTTCCCTCTTTACCCTCAAACCTTCAAATTCCCCGATCCCTTTCCCCTGAGTAGGACATATTGGCTAGCTTAAATAGGTTTGCTACATTTGGGCTTTCTATCTCTTATGCCTCCTCTCCTTCTCTGCTAATTTTACAGAGTCTTTTTTCTAATTGAGTCGACACTAACGAAATGATTAACCACTGCTTCTTTAAACTTTCATTCTTTGCAGCATATATACTGCACGCGCTTAAGCGACATTCGAATTTCAACAAGCAAATATCACTAACTGCATATAAGTGAATTTGTTAAATTTGAGGAAAATTCACAAACAGAGCACACACCACGATGAACTTCATTATTGTGGATTTATAGTGGCATTTTGGTAAAAAGAACCCGTTTTGATACGAGGTAAATTATGGAGCTTACCTCTATCAATATTCGAGCGCTGGCTAAAGAATGCTTTTTTGTTAGTTTGCATGCAGTTATACTTCAAGCAAGGATGTATACACCGTATGTGCATTAAGGAAAACGTACGCGCTCCTTTCTTTTTTTCTTTTGAAAAATTCTGCGTGTGATACATAACAATGCTTTTTTTTGTCACATAGGGCAATCAAAAATTCACAAAACACATAGATGTATGCTAAGTTATGTAGTTATGTAAAAATGGACAATGGGGACACTAATAATTTCTTCATAGCATGTTGCCTGTGTAGCATAAGCGTCTGTTTTACCAGTAAAGCTGTGTAAGCTAGGCGTAATGTGTGTGGCACACTGGAACATCCCGTGCTGCCTATGCTAAAACGTTTATCATCAGGGAAGGGTATCTGCCACACAAATATGATGAAGCCCCATGCTAATTCTTGATAAAAAATAAAAAAGTAAGCTTGTCATGTAGATCATACTATTCATATTATGCGTGTCATGAGTTTCATGTTACGACTTGTCGGTTGTGTTCTTCATGCAGTCATGTTATGCCACAGCGAATTTTGGAATTTCATACTTTCAGATCTGTAAACCATTTCTGACACTTTTCGTGTGACATCACTAAACACATAGATAACATATAATTAATAAATGTAATCAAATCGTACTTCTCCTCAATGAGAACAATAAACAGTACAAACCAATGGTATGAAATTGTTATCTACCATTTTATCGTAACTGTTCACATCGAGGCACTAGCTGTGCTGTATACATATGTGCTTCTACATTGAGATCTTCCCCCATAAGTTTAAATAAATGGTTGAACTAGTGATAATATTTATTACAGTTATGAAATTTCTGATGCTTCATTTACATAATGTACATCGCATCTGCAGATTTTTGTTGAAGATTTACCATCATCAACATCCACTTTCTGATCGATTTACCGACCGGTAATTCAATTACCCCTGTAATGTTGCTTTCCTGCACTTTTGATTTGGGAAAGCTCTCCAGAAAAAAAATACACGCAACATAATCCCACGAAATTGTGAACACAAAAACAGGTTATTCTACCGTGCATGTCATGTTACTAGAGTGTAATTAGGGAATATCTTAGTGTTGCGCTACAATTAGCTTTTCAAAATCACCCTACGCACTTTCAATACTTACACAAAAGTGTCTCGGGAAAAAATACAGCCTGCCAAGTAAGATTAATCGCTATTGTACAGCATAAGAACGTTATTAGCATTAAGTGCCTGAAGTACAAACAGCGAAAATTAGGCATTGTTCAGTAATCATTTTTTTTAAAACGCTCCCCATAGTGTTATGCCAAGCGCTTACCCTTGGGGGTCGGCTTTGCCACACTAGCGATGATCCAGATTGCTGGGCATGCGTTGACTTCCTGGTAGATATTTAGTTGTATTCGTATTTAGCCTTCGCTATCTAGTGCTTGGAATGCGAGCAACTACTCGAGCCGATGTTCGCAAAAAGTGCGACGTACAACGCACCACTTATTTATGCTTCAGACAGTTCCGCCTCTGGTGCGACGAGCACGATATGTATACTACAATCAACCCGTGTCTGATTCACTTGGCCAAGCGGTATGTCATTTGATACCTGAATCTTACCGTTCCTGTAGCCAATGGTGAGCTTCTGTGGCAAGACAAGCATTGCTCCGAGTGCTTCTGGGTCTGCCATCTGCACAAGAAGCTTTCGTGTCTGAATTCATAGCCCCAGATTTTCTCTTAACAGTTTCCATGGTAAAGTCAAAAATAATAAACGTCAAAAATAATAAAAAAAAGAATTGTCCTTTTGATGTGAAGTGACCATGATATATTACAGCGTATGCTTTAGTAGGAGAATAAAATGTGGTTTCGACCACATTAGTTTATTAATCGGGGACATAATTTTAAGCGTATCGTCGCTTTATCGTTGTTTGCAATCTTTCAAATTCTGAAAAACTTTTGAATAGTTTCTAGCTGCACGGAATTTATATGAAATACAGAGGCATTAGAGTGCTCCCCAATGAAAATGCGATATTATTTAATTGTTAGTATAAAGACTGAAAAAAGTACATGTGATAACCACGTCGTGTCACTACAAATCAGACTGTTATAGGCAGTGGTGGCTGTCGTGTAAGTGCTCGAATCAAAATTAAGCTGATATGACACCAACTGAGGATGCCAGAAATTAAAGTACTTGCAATATAAAGAGAGAGAGAAAGATAAAGATGCAAGGAAAGACAGGGAGGTTAACCAGACACACACCCGGTTTGCTACCCTGCACTGGGAAAGGGATGAAGGGGAGAAAAGAGGCTGCAGAGACTGAGAGATAAGAAAGGTACACACGATCACGAGCACACTCTGGGGAGCACACACAGTCTACATGCGGTCAGTCAGGTTTATTGTCTTCAAGTAATGTAGGAGTGCTTTAGTCGCTTTCTGCGCAGTTGAGGCAGGCGCCTAAGGTCCCAGAATTTTCTGCGCAGAGAATGGTCTAGACAGTTGGTTCAAAACCATCCGGAGCTGGCATCGCTTTGTGTCGTAGCAAGCGCAGTTGCACAGGACGTGTTCGATGGTTTCTTTAGTTCCACAGGAGTCCCATGTAGAGGTGTCTGCCGTACCGATGCGAAAGAAGTACACATTTGTGAAAGCAGCACCCAACCAAAGGTGCCATAACAGTGTCGCATCGGAGCGGGAAAGTTGTGATGGTAGCTGTATCTTGAGCGAATGATTCAGTCCATAAAACTGACAACTTTAAAAGCTGGTAGACGACGACCAGAACGCGCGTATAAGATCTCGAGCCAGCAAGAAAAGTTGTCTTGCTGCATGAGTCCTTGATACAAGAATCGGGACCACACGTGTTCCTTCATGGGATGAGCGGGCTAATTGATTTCCAGTAATACCGTTATGTCCAGCCAGCCATTGATTTATATTATCATGCCCTCGTTCTAGAGCTTGATTCTGGCAATGTCTTATTACATGTACCAATTGTTCATGATTCCTCTTATGCATGGCAAACTGGAAACCCTGAAGTGCTGCCTTCGAATCACAAAATATGACCCATTTTCATGGACGCTCTTGAACGAGATATTGTAAAGCGGTTCTTATAGCAGAAATCTCTGATGCCGTAGATGTAGTCATATGCGACAACTTCAATTTGATTGTCATTGCTGCAGCCGGAATTACAGCGGCACCTGATGAGCTGCTGGACAAGACCAACCCATCAGTGTATATCTGCGTTCGGTCTAAGTATAACTCACATAATATTAGCAGTGTTGCTTGCTTCAATGCTACTTTGGAGTGATTGCTTTTTTTTGATACCAGGAATTTCTAGACGTACCTGCGGCTGGTCAAGGCACCACAAGGGACGTGCAATTCGCGTAGCTGGCGTACATCCTGATGGAATGCTGTTTACGTGTTTGGTTATGACGTCTGAAAACGTAGCACGTGGTCTTTCGAAAGGTAGAAGGGCCAAGTGGTGATCGGGGACACGGCTAGCATGTCGAATGTGCGCTCTGAGGCAATCCACAACTCTATATGTCCTGACTGGATGGTCCTTTGCAAGCAAGATTGTGGTGTGCCCAGATTTGGGTGCATGTTAAAGAACCCCAGGTGGTCGAAATTTTCGGAGCCCTCCACTACGGTGTCTCTCATAGTCGTATGGTGGTTTTGAGACGTTAAACTCCATATGTCAATCAAGCACGATTGTGGCATATGTAGAAGCGCATCAGGGCAGTCTTAGGCAGATACGCAGTGCCTGAGCTTGCAAACTCTCCAATGAATGAGTATTGGATATACAAGTGTTCGTCCGAACCGGCAAGCTGTATCACAATAGATCCAGAAGTAGGGCCCTCTACAACTGTAGCTTGGAGGCCACAGATGTTCCCCGTGCTTTCCCTCGCATGAATTCCATCATATGCACAATAGATAGCAGTCTCTTTTTCAAGTACGCACAATGCGGACTCGCTCGCTGGATTCCGTGCTGACGGGTTGTGCCTCCGCGATCTACGACGACAGTGCAGCTCTGGCCGACTAGGTTAGTCCTACGCCACCTCCTGACGTCGGTCGCCGACGACGACAGCAGTGTAGCGCTGGACGACCGGATTAGCCCTACGCCATCTCATGTTGCCGACAAGAGCTCTCGCCAGTGGTGCCCCGTCCTCAGACTCTTGCGACCGTGTTTAATCTTTCCTATCTTCTGTTTACTTCCATCGCTCGCTGTCCCTGCGCATCTCTCTCTATATATATACCTTTTAATCCTATCCTTTTAATCTCTCCTTAACCCCATCCCTTGTGAGCTACTGTTGAGGGTTCGCACCAGATGCAGACAGTTATGGGGCTCACTTTTCTCCTTTTTTTCCCTTTTATAACCCCCCATAAGTACACACAATGCGGGCTCCACAAAAGACTTCTGTCGATAATTATGCCCACGAAACGATGTGTCTGTGGATATTCAACACTCTGCCTATTGATGTAAACAGAGTATGGCGTCATTAGTTTGCGTGTAATCGCAATCAACGCGCACTTCACAGTGGTATAGTCAGGTCTTGTTTCTGAAGGTACGCTGTTGTGAGGGTTGCTGCCCGCTGTATGCGCGCACGCACCTGAGGGCGAGTAACTGCAGCACTCCAGAGGCAAATATTATCGGCGTATATGGATAGGCACACCGACTATGACAGAACCTCCACCAGACCAATGAGGGCAACATTGAAAAAGGTGGGGCTTAAAACACCTCCTTGAGGTACTCCGCCGTAGGCGTAATGTTCAGTAGTTTTACCCTCATCTGTTTGCACAAAAAACCCCTGCCAGCTATATATTCTTTTATCCATTGAAACATTCGTCCACTAATGGCTATTGCTGCGGAAGAAGTGAGGATGGCATCGTGAGCTACATTGTCATATGCACCCTTCTCGCAAGAAAGAGTGCCACTGATGTACGCTTGTGACTTTTTTCTTGCTGAACAAATGTCGATAAGTCAAGGACACAGTCGGTGGAGGAGCGACCCCGACGGAAGCCTGTCATGCAGGAAAGATAGTTGGTGCATTGTTTCAAGTACCACTTGATACGAAATAGAACCATTCTTTCCATCATTTTTCCGAGGCAGCTTGCAAGGGCAATAGGGCGATACGCTGTCAAGCCCAATGGTGATTTTCCCGATTTCGGAAGTGGTATTAACTTATTTGCCATTCTCGGGGAACACTGCCGCTGAGCTTGGAGTTGTTAAAGCATGTTAAAGTTCCCTTCTGGCTTTTTGTCCAGGATGTCCCAACGCACTATAAGTAATACCATCACGACATGGCGATGACATGCGCTTAGAGGCGACTAACGCACCTTCCAGTTCTTCCATGGTGAATGGAATGTCCATTTCTGGTAATCGAGTCTCAGGAACGATCACGGCGTTGATGCTCTCGTTCATAATATTCTCGGCAACTTTCGTGCAAAATTCTTCAGCCACCTCGAGCTCTGCCTTTTCATGATGGAGTGCCAACGCTTAAAAAGGGTGCCGTTGTTGTGGAGAGGAGCGAAGATCACGAACTGTTCTTTAAATATATATGACAGCGGTTTATGAGGGTCTAGATATTCACAGAATGCATTCCAGCGTTCACTTTCTAGCTTGTTAATGCGTCGTTGAATCTTTTTCTGAAGCCGTCTTGCTTCCCTCAGGTTGTAAATTGATTTTGTGCGTCTGTAACGACGTTCAGCACGCCTACGTATAGCTCTTAATCTTTCCAGTTCGATGTCGAACTGTGTTATTTTAGACGAGAATGATAATTTGTATTTGGAAACTTGCATAACTTCCGCGATGATATTTTCCAGGCTGCAGGCAAGGCCTTCTTGGCAGGCGTCTTCATCACGTGATGTAAACGTCGACCAGTCAGTGCCAATTACAACACCGGAAGAGAAAGTTTTTCTACCACCGATCTTCACGTAGGTGGGTATGTGATCACTCCCATGAGTCTCAATGTCGCAAACCCATTTAACTTTGTGAGAGAAGCACCGCAACACCAATGACAGGTCAAGGCAACTGCCATACGTGAGACCCCACAAATATTTTGGGGTACCATCGTTCATGATAGAAGAGTCGTAGTCGGAAGCGAACGTAACAATATTCCTGCCCTTGGCGTTCATCTTAGTACTTCCCCGTAGAATGTGATGTACTTGCAATAGATTTTAGTATTTCAAAGGGTAACTACTATGTAAACAAGAAGCACATTAAATTATGTAGGATCCACGCCTAGTTATTAGAACATGCCAAATGTTCTAGCGGGAACTCATTTAGATTACTTTCTCGAGTTTAGTGGCATCATCGGAAGTACTTTCACGAGGCTGATGATATTGTCTAGTCGGGCTTTTGTGCAAAATACTCGAAACAAGGTGAAACATATGATGATACGCAACATCTCGATGGTGTCTGCTTAATTAAAATATTTTAGGAATTGGCCGTGGTGATATCTGCAGAACTTGGCTGAATATTGTGTGAGTACAACTTAAAGCTACGGACACACATGGAAGTTTGATGCTATTATAAAATAAATAAGGCACCGGCGCATTAAAGTTTCAGGTGCCATTTTGGCTGGCTGCAAAATTTGAGAAATTTTAGCTATGTTTTGTGACTATATTGCGGAGCGTTTTCTTTTGTTTACTTCTGTTTTTTTTTCTAACAGTGTCAGTCTAAGTTTATTCATGAGCGTTATCAATAGCTAGCTACGAAGCGTGCGATGCGAAATAGATGATCATGAATAGAGGACACACGTTTCGCACTCAAGTAATGAACCAATTGATCATGCAGTGAGTGCTATTAACAGTCGGCTTTTCATGTTGTCAGAATTTACATATTTCAGTATGAATGAAGAAAGGCAGACTCTCCATTGGTCAACATTTTTCATGTCCTTCGAGGAAATGAGTGCATCTCTCCTACTTCGAGAAATTGACGGAACATTCCTTTTCTCAACATTCTCACTAATACTGCGGCACCACTGTGTTGCACTGTTTTAAGTGCTAAAAGTTTCTCATTTCTCTGATGAACTTTTTAAGCGTAAATAGCATATGCCAGTGAAGAGAGAAAAATATTTTGATGCAAGTTACGAGACAGCGATAATTTTGCTGTTGTGAGAGTTTTTCACTTTTGCATGGTCGACATTGTTTTTAGCATTTGAATTCAAAAACGGCCCTCTAGTTGATATTGAACATATAAAAACACTAGACCGCATTCGATTCGGGATCGAAAACGCAAAGAAGTGATTCTTAGAAGTTGTCCATAATCGTCAAGCCTACATCCATTTGGAGCAAATGGGCACAATTGCAGAATAAAATAGAACAAGTAAATTTCAATGACACAAAAGAGAAGAGCAATAATGATCTGCCAACTCCATTAAAACGTCCATTGTTGATATTTCGATAAGTCATCGCTGAAACTGGGACATTCAAGTCGATGTGTGAAAGAATTTTTATTAATCGTTGACGAAAAAAAACAAACAGAAACACTAACATTTCCTTATGACAGCTACAATTTTTCACTCGGTTGCTAGTAAAAAAACATAAAAAGAAGTGTGGGGGCAATTTTGCAGGTAGGATATTCAATCAAGTTATCTAAATAATGAAGAGTCTACCACTAAGGTGCCTGTAGTGCGAATGTCTATTCGCTGACCAAGAAGACAATGGACTACTTTGATGAAGCTCACGTAGTTGATAAAATGCACGACTTAATTATCAGCATTCTGAATGCCCACAAAGCCATGGCGCACTGATAGCATTACCGAAACGCTTGTCAGATCGACTGGTCCACTGAACATTCAGAGATGCATCCATGGCGCTCTTGTGAGGGCAGCTGCGCACCTCTTACCTCGCCAATGTTATCGACTGATGCGCGTAGAAACACATCAATGCGCTGTGCGATAGTTGGCCGCAGAATAAACAACTGCCCCATCCTCTTCGTGTGGTCCCGCATTCAACTCCCGACAACGGGTCGAAGGAACCCAGATAAATCCAATATGTGTCCATTCGGGTTCGCTCAGGGCTTCGTGATGTCATCGCTACGTACGTAAAGATCATAATGATGTATGTTCGCGCAAACATAGACGCGTAATAAAGCTGAGTTATGGTGTCAACAAGGATATGCACGGGAATGTTTCTTTGTACAGTTGTTCAAGGTGTGTGATGAAACACGGCTGAATAATTATGTAGGACACATTTCGATTGACTTGGGCTAAATATGCAAATCAGTATCATTCGTGTTAAGTACGCATTGTGTGATCGATCGAATAAAAGTTGCTCGTTCCACGTTTGTTTGTTTTGTTCAATTTTCGCTTAGCCCATTTTAGATTTCAACTTTTCTCACCTTTTTAGGACGAATAAGTTTGTTTTTTTCACACTGATACTCCCGGGAAACCCCTAGAATATAAGAGCGTCGTTGAACAGTTGAGAACAGATGGCTCGGATATCTTTTGCTTAAACGCTATATACTTCGTCATGAAGCTCCTCAGCTGTTCGCTTTAATACCTGCCGAGATTAGGTGTCATCAAGGAGCATCAGAGTGCATAAGAAGTCGGGACCTGATGGTGACTAGTGTACCACTTGGTATAATTGTTGGAGGCCCGTGTGCTCAGATTTGGGTGCACGTTAAAGAACCCCAGGTGGTCTAAATTTCCGGAGCCCTCCAATACGGCGTCTCTCATAATCATATAGTGGTTTTGGGACGTTAAACCCCACATATCAATCAATCAGTACCACTTGGTATTTACGCATCGTCTTCAAGTCAACCTTATTACCAAAATGAGTGACTTGATTTTGTTGAGTTTTTGTTCTACAGCAACTTGTTTTCGACAGCAAGCGTCCCACTAAGCGTGCCTTTATGAAGAAAGGAGGGAATATTTTCGATTCGCTTGTCTCTTTATTTGACACGAAATTAATAAAAACCAGCCGATGATGAAGCCGAGAAAGCAGTTTTGGTATTTCTGTATCTCATGCCTGCAATTAGAGAATTGAATAGAAAAAAAAGGGACAGATCAAAGCCCACCTATCTTGCACCCAGGTGCCTATAGTCTCCCGGCGCATAGTCTTGCACCCGGACAGCCATTTTGTTCTGAAATGCCAAGGCCTGTATGTTTTTCGCCAAGTTCACGTGGGAAGCGGCGTCTGTGGGACTTTAGAGTACGAGGAAGCGCCCACGCTGCTCCCGCATACAAGAAGTCACCTTAGCACCGCTGCGTCATTTTTGGATGCAAACGGAATCAACGCAAAAAAAAAGATATTCCTTAACAATGTCTGTGAAGATCACCACAAGCCGCGGGAATCATGGCAGTGCGCCGTTTCCAGATTGCACAGATTTATATCGCAACTAAAAACGTCAAGCTCCCCCCCACCAGTGAATAATCGCAATCAACAGGAAAAACTATGAGCCCACTAAAAGTATACGAGTAAGTACACTTACTGCGTGTACTCAAACGCGACGCCAGTTATCTAACTTTGCTGCAGTAATTAGCGTGCAGTATGCCTGCATTATGCGGTACCAAATCATTGGCGTACTCTTTCGCAAGCCGCATGCCAATAATAGGAGATATTACGACTCATGCGTGCATGCGAACACTGAGTACAAATATAATGGTGTACTATCGCGATGCAAAGAAACTTGAACACCGAAAAGAATGGCTTTTGACTCAGTCGAACTGCGAGAAGCTTTGACTGTCGCTAGGCGAATCTGTGCTGCCAGCCGGTGTCACCATAGCACTATAAAATCGTGCTCTGACTGGCACTATCACACTGGAGGCATGTCGCAGTTCGACTGAGTCGAAATACACGTTTCCCTTTGTTCACGTTCCTTTCTATCACGATGTAAACGTACGTAATAAAGTGGATTCCGGAGACTGCAATGCACGTTCTGTAGATATTCCTCACTGTCGAGGAAGGTCTTCTCGGTATTTCACATGAAAACAGCGCTCCAGGAGAGCAAAGGCACCATGAAAGCTTACAGCTGGACTCAGGCTTGGAAGTTTCGCGTTTGAATTGCGGAGCGTCACCTTGCATGGTAAATCTGGGTGTTGCTTCGTCATGCTTGTGACAGATAGCGTGACGTGGTGCCTAAAAAATGGCGGCACACACTAAACTCGCTGTGTGAGACGCTAAATGTACCTTATTAAGTGTATTGTATTAGTTGTAACAGATGTGAAAAACTCAAAGTGGATGAAAAGTAGGCCCGTGTTCTCAGATCTGGGTGCACGTTAAAGAATCCCAAGTGGTATAATTTTCTAGAGCCTTCCACTACGGCGTCTCCCATATACACACGGTGGTTTTGGGACGTTAAACTTCACATATCAATCAAATCTTAGAAATGGCCCAGCTGTATTTCATTAACAGAGCATTGCAAAAAATGTGTGTGGGCATCAACTTTTCTGATACACTTCGGTTTTGTTTCGTCGTAAAAATAAAAAATAATTGACAGCATATTCACGGAGTGAAGGATGGAGAGTGGGGCGAAGCATTAGTCCGTCCATTCGTTCTTGGTTCCGTCCGTCCATGCGTCCGTCTCTGTGACCGTCCATTCATCATTCCGCCCGTCCGTGCATGCGTCCGTCCCTGCGTTCGTCCATGCATCCGCCCCTGCGTCCGTTCATGCGTCCATCCATGTATCTGTCTGTGTGTCTGTTCGTCCATCTATTCAACACTCCAAGTACTACCATCTCGCATCTTTTCATCACATATATTCCCCATATAGAAGCACCACCATCCAGCGGACATTCCAAGGACTAAACGAGAGGTGGCACACGCACACTTTCTTACGGCTTGCGCTTCGGGTCTACTTCCCACCTTTAACAACTTCGAGTTCATGGTATATACTAGTTCACTGTATTCATGGCACTGCGGCCCAACGCTCGCTAAACCTTTCTAAAACCAAGGAGGTTACTCCCAGCGAGTATAACGTAGCAGCCTTTTCCTGTCAGATAGGGCTCAATTTACATGCCAATGGCTGCTAATGAGAAATGAGAGACAGGAGAATTCGGCGTTTACTTTCTTACGGCTTGCGCTTCGTATCTACTTCCCACCTTTAACCACCTCGAGTTCATGGTATATACTAGTTCATTGTATTCATAGCACTGCGGCTCAACGCTCGCTAAACCTTTCCAAAACTAAGGAGGTTACACCAAGCGAGTATAACGTAGCAACCCTTTCTTGTCAGATAGTGCTCAATGTACATGCCAATGGCTGCTAATGAGGATTGCAGCGTGCGCGTTAACTAAAAGCCGAATGTTCCTGTCTTTCATTGTCCATTAGCAGCCATTGGCATGTACATTGAGCCCTATTTTTTATTGTTCAACAACGCACAGAGGAAATCTCTCACTGGCACCACGTTGGAGGTTAAAATGTTATACTTGTTACACCCTACAACGGCTTCGAGGGACGAATGGGTGCCGCTATAAGGAGCTTCGCCCCTAAAAAACGCGCGAACTTATTGAGGCCGCGCACATACACAAATAATCTGAGTCTTGCGTAAAAGCAATCTCGCTATCGTGTGATGGACGTGCCATGGGTAATGTGTGATCGGTTCCTTCTGATCTTGGTCCTCCTCGCAATTGGTTACTCCACCCTTCCCGCTGCCTGCAGTTTGAATTTCTTGTCCTTTATAGCTGTCGTTTTTAAATAAAGCCTTCGTTGAAAGTTCTCAGACAGTCTTTGTCTGTTTTTGCTTTCTTTTTTGTGTGTTCCCGTCTGTTTATTGCGCAGTTACGCAACGTATATGGGCAGCTGCACATAGGCTAGAGGTCTTCGTGATGAATAGGAGTAAATGCGGCCAGCCGTAAATGAAAGGGAGCCCAATGATATTACCTATTTCCGACACGTGCACTTGGTAACTCCGAGAGCGTGACTATGCTGGACAAACTTGACGGTCACATCACACTTTCTGGTCGTGATACTGCGCGGGACAGAAGGGGCGCACGATTTTCTTGGTCTTGTTGTGCTGTTGGTCACCGACGATGCAGGCGCTTGGCAACGTGCTGATGTCGGGGCGCCAAAGAACAAGAAACAAATAAAAGTGCCTCCTCGAAGCGTCGTTACGCTGCTCCCTCCTAACAAAAGAGTGCGAGCAGTCACTCTTTCCCTTTATAAGCTCACAATCACCCCCTTCCCTCATTCGCACCCCTCTGTTCACGCTCCATTAGAAAGTGCGAATTTGGTGCGCTGGCCATAGTCGTTTCAGGCGCTTCTCGCGTCCCCATGTTCCATCGCTCCCCTCCGATAAGGCTGTATAGATCCTCTCTTCGGATGAACGCCTATCGCAACTTTTGGGGAAACCTTTTGGGGAAACGGCGCTGTCATTGGTCGTGGGCGCTGAAGTGTGGTTACCCGCGTGCGGTCGACGATCAGTTCATTTCGTGAACTGCAGTGGCGCTACGTTCCTTCCTGAGTCTCTCTAGTTTAGTTGTGCTTCTTATTTGTGCAGTACTTTGCGAGAGGTTTCCAAAGGCGTGCTGTCGTAGGGCAGCGAGCCCAGGATGAAACGCGAAGACCATCGGCAGGCAGGTAACCGTTAAGTGGGGTTCTAGCCGGGGAATGCTGCTCGATCGAATGCCTTGCCAGATGAGCAATGGCATCCATGCTTTTCCGTCTATTGCGCATTCGCCGTTCGGCCAGCTCAGTCCTGTTTTGAGAGACTCCCGCGTTCCGACCTCATAACACGTATCTGTCATTCTAGAAAAAAAAACTTAAGCCTGCTATTCCGAAAATGATGCTTGCCACAGAGGAAAGTGCCGACTCAGTGAATGGCGCTTTCCTCACGCCTCACAACCAGCTCGCATGAAGACACATAAATCATACGCTACTGCACAATGGTTCGGAAGCTCCTCGTCGAGTAGGAGACCGAGTTCCCGCTTTAGTGCCATAGACATAGCAGCCTGATATAAATAGTAGCGTGCCGCCAAACAAAAAGTGAGACGGTTTCATTTAACAAATAAACCACGCGAGTTGCATAACGCCATACGCACCTGCATTGCCGAAAGGCTTACTTTCATGGTCAACAAATAAAACAACCGCAAAAAAGAAACCTTCGTGAGGGGTATCCTGGGGAGTGATTTTTGATGCGTCCACCTTGTGTACTGCCCACTTCGGCCTTCACTGATTGGCTAAAGCTCAGCGAGTAGTGTGCCTTCTGTTTCCTGTTATTCATTCGCAACGACATTTTAGCGCCACGAAGGTGTCAAAACTCTCCACACAAATTTAGAAGGACCACAACTAAAGCTGTCTACAGAGTTCCACCCTGGGACGCATGTCTCGGAGGTCATGCATAAACTGAACACGTAAGCCCTTGAATTAGGTTTGACGCGGCCGCTCACTCAGCACATTTGGAAGGGCGGTACTCATTCCCTGCATTGTTCCCAAACACCTGAACTCGTTCACACGCAGGTTCAGACTTGTCAAGTTTGTTTTTATTGATTGAAGGATATGTGGTGTTTAACATCCCAAAACCACCATATGATTATGAGACACGACATAGCGGAGGGCTCCGGAAATTTCGACCACCTGGGGTTCTTTAACGTGTACCCAAATCTGAGCACACGAGCTTACTACATTGTCGCCTCCATCGGAAATGCAGCCGCCACAGCCGGGATTCAATCTCGCAACCTGCGGGTCAGCAGCCGAGTACCCTGGCCACTAGACCACCACGGCGGGATTCGTCAAGCTTGTTTAATTGTCCTGTTACTTTACCTTTAGTCCACTTTCTTTCTTTTTACGGTGCAAATGTGGTTGCGGGTTCGATGCGTCAGCGCGGTGAAAAGTGCCAAAATGTCCCTACTAACCAGTTTTTCGAGTAACCGAATGCGCTCCAGCGAAGTGAACATGTCCACTCGGTGGACACATTGAGAACGGCTGCCACGTATTGCATGCACTCGGAAGAATATAGGCACCGGGGTTCAATACGTTGCAGTCCAGCTCGTGTTTGCAAGGACAGTCTTTTTGTTCACCTTGATCAAGTACTCTTTTTTTAAAACGACAACTGGTGTCGTAAGACGACAGTTGGATGAGAAAAGACATGGTAAGGATCGTAAAAGATTTAAAATAAGAGAAGTGTTATTATTGCCACATTGACCGAATCCACGTAGGGCAGCAGCCTTGCACCATGGGACACAACTTCTTCATTTCATGCTTTCCTATAACTTCCCGAGACTGGAATCACCAGCCTGAGTCACTCTCAAGTACCATTCAAAAAGCCGCAAAAAAAGCTGAAAAAAAGTCTTACGGGCGTGGCGTGTCAGTCCATACGAAAAGGCGAATGCAGTGGCAACGTCGACAGTATGACGATTCTGCGTACTGTTGACTAAATGGTCTCATCGTGGCCGTAACCTAGAGAAACGATCTCAACATTATGCCATAAATAAGATGAATAACTTCTTGACGGTGAAACATTCCTGTAAACTAAGAATAATTGTTAAGTAGTACACCGCGAACCCAACGTTTATGTTATTGTAACACAACGAATCGAAGGCTGTTCATCACATTGGCTGCCATGAAAACCACATGTCTGCTTTTGGGATACTGAATGGTTTTATGATGCTGCCGCTTCTGTGAGAGTGGGGAAAGCGACAACCGCTCGAAGCTCCGCGACAAAGAAATATGCAGCTGTGACGCATGTGTAGATATCACACGTTGTAAAGACATCTGGTTGGTCGATTCTCCAGAAGCGTGGACACCACCATTGTGCCGACGACCGAAATGCGGGGCACTTCTCCAAAAGCCACTGTCGACCCATTTCTGGGGAGTAAACGATTAGAGAATCCTGTCCCCTGACGAAAAGTGGTGCCGTGACAGAGGGTCGGACGGCATGTGAATGATGTCTCAGGGCAGAATAAAAAGCGTACGATGAACAATAATCGCAGCTACAAAAAGTGAAGGTGAAGTTTTCTTGTCATCCCAGCAGGACACAGGGGCTCGTAGGCATTTGAAACAGATGTTTATTTCGTCTTCTGCAGCAAACTCCCACTTCACAGTCCTGAATCCTACCGGCTCCAGCTTTTGCGGAGGCATTTTTTCGCTGAAACTCTGTAACAAAGACGTCGCTCTGCTACACGTGAAAAAAAGTAGAAGGAACCTCAACTTCTTGATCCGTGGCACTTCTGGAGCACTACGCAGAAATGTTCAGTGAGAAAAGTAAACTGCTGAAAGTCCCGCCTGCATGACTACGTGTCAATGACGAAGCTGACCCCAATTTCTTGAACGTTAGGGACGCTGCCTCTAAGCTTCATGAAAAAGTGCGGAACTAGCCGGAGCGGACATAGTCGTGCAGGGCATAGTTCCTTTCGTACCTCACTGTGAATGAGTTGCGCCCGTTGATTTATCGTTGGATAGAAAATGAAACGGTTTGATTTTACAGGTCACTTTGGGGTGACCACGAACCGCGCCTGCGGAGTGGTACAACTCGCATTGCGAATTGGCCGATTACATTCTTCGGTAATCATAGCGGGGCCGCTATTTGCAAATTAAAGATCACTGAGATGCTTACAGTCGAACTCCACTTCACGGCCATGGCAAAATATAGGCATTCATTGATTCACGACGTACCCTTTCCATACGCTTATGCTGTGGCATAGTCTCGGCACCGGCATTATTCTAACAGAAGATTGAAAAGGTACTGAAAGGCCTGCCTTGTGTGCAAGCATATATGGATGCTACTAACCTTGGGTAATATATCGGTAATATTGGCGGAGCGTGCATTGTAACTACTTTTATCTCGCGCTTTAGCAACGCGTGCACATATAGTTCAGTACCACAGTCTCGTGTTTGCTCATTATTGTAGTCTTACCTCCTCATCTCATCGCATCCCCACTGCTCTTTATGTTGCGATTCTTCTTGACCAGCCAGGTATTGAACGCCTACTTTTTTTTGCCGGAAAAGTTGTTACGAGATCACGATAGTCGTCTTAGGCACCGTAGTTGCCCACCACCACCAGTGTCTATAACAGTTACCGCGTGAAAAATAAAGCCATCCAGGATAGCAAAGAAGTTGAACTCGGGCCATTTGCTTGGAAGCCGTGTATTCTACCACAAAGCCACGCCAGTATTTTAAAGTCATTTGCAAACAGACCCTGTGGAGGCTTCATGTCGGGAGAGGAATTACGGTCACTTGTGTACTTGAGTTCTGTAGAAGAGTGAAACAACAACCAGGTGTCACGCAATGCGAATAGCGCAACGAGTGGGTCCTTCAATGTTTTCAACAAATGAAAAAAAAAGTCACTATTCTTCATCAGCTACACAACATCAACAAAGTGCGCTTAATTCCTAACGTTTGTGAAGCGGGTACCTCGATTCTCTGCAGCATAGCAAGTAATGGCCTGGTGAGGGCTGTCCTCACATTTATGCTGATTTATGGCGTAGTACATGTAAGTGTACTTGTAGTCCCTGTTTCCATTGTGCTGCGCATTCTGCCCAGACCTGGTGTTTTCTTTGTTGATCTTCCCGTGCCGTGAAATCCACCGCGAGAGTTGGCCTGCGCTCGCCTGCATGTAAACAAAACTTTCCTCCTTCTCCTCTATAGCCCAAAAAGGTTGCATCTGCATTTCTCTTGTCAACCTCTGTAACGTTATCATGCGGGCAGATGTATAAAGGCACTTGATTGAATGTGGGCTGCATTCCCATAAGGAAGAGCTGTTCATCCTAACATCATGTATACGAATATACAGTGAGCGGTGCTTCTAAAGTGTGACCAGGAATAAAGGCATCACAAACAGCGAATCTCACTAATTCTGAGCCTGGTGATGAGAAGCCCTTGCGTTCACCTCTCATGCGAATAAGTCTAAGAGTTATTTGGACTCAACGAAGAAATAGCGATCTTTCACAAAATGACGACAACCACTGCATTCTTTAAGACAGTGATGCCGGTACATGATACACTTCAGTCAGCGCTGACACGCCGTCCTTCAACAATTATAGTAAAATTCTGTGTTTTGCTATGGATAGTGACCATACAAACTTCCCAATGAACTAACAATTCATGACGCGCTGATTACACATTGTAACACGCAGGTGTTGTTTGCTAAGTATGGACCGTGCAGCAGCCTAATTAGTAAGGTGTAAGGTGCCTCATTGATCACTGCCCTGACTGAATAGTGACTCAGTTGGAATATTAACTCAAAGCTCTAACCAAGACAATCTGCTAATGGAGCATTGAGATAGCCTTAAAGAGAGGGGGACAACGGTCTTTACTACTTTCGCAGAGAAATTGTTCTAAATTTTGCATGTGTATATAAGCACGCACACGAAGGAGGTGAAAAAAAAAAGGCAGAAATTGAAGAGAGCTAAACGAGACGGGTGTTTGGTTTGCAATCCTTTCCACGTGGGAAGGTCATAATTCATTCACCTGGTCATATAATAGAAGATCGCTTACCATTCCCGGGGAGAGCATGAGGAAAACGCTCGTAGGCTCACCGTTTATTGTTATTTATATTTTTGCTACTTGCATAAGTAGGCAAACAGCTAAAAGATTAACCCTAACGCGTGTACAGTAGGTTCTTTTAGATGATGTGCGGATCTTTCGTGAGTGCAATTCGAACCTCGCTCCGGACGCCTGCATGGTGCAATTGTAACATTTTGACAAAGTGGCGGCACGTGACCAGATACAAAAAATAGAGGCGAACGCCCTCGTTGCTTTATACATGCATCGTCATCCGTTTGCTAATGGTGCTCACCACGTGACTGGCGAGGGTGTGCAGAAAAGGATGCCTATCGCCAGCTTTTAACCTTTCCGCAAATGTATGTCCGTCAAGCACACGCCACTGGCGCAGCGCGCCACAGAGCTCAAGCACCTATAGGGGCAGCTCACTTCGTTCCCCTGTATATATAGATGAAAGCATTCCATTGCTGTGACGCATCGCAGCCACGGGACTAAAACTAATACGAACAAGCGTTGGTGCAGCCATGTGTAGCTCTAACCCTGGTATTTATCGGATAAAAGCCATTAACGTTATTACCTTGCCCGCCACACGGGCGCGTTATATTAAGACTCATGCGTGGACTTCATCATGCGGCGTCTTTTCATTTTGTGGCGCTGCTTTCCATATAGCGGTACAGAGGCGGAGGTACCAGACGTCCTCTCAAATGATGAACACCATATCCAGTGGTTTAATCTGCTTCATGGTGACTTCTTTCGAGGCAGATAGCGTCATTTGTTAAGAGGACGCATGGACCATTTTAGGAGGAAAACGGCAACCTCCACTTCTTTCGCCTCAAAAAAAAAAGTTAGCGAAGAGTAAATTATGAGCTGCTGGCAGCAATGCTAGGCAGTTTATATGATAATGATGTGGAGTCTAAATGGAAATTATGAAGTGTTGCACAGCCTGCTACATAAAATAGTTCACACAATGAGCGTTGCTAAAATGTAATTTGTATGCCAGTTGTGTAATGAGTTTTGAGGACGTGGCTGTACTGATTGGCCGAGACGGTTTACAGAAGTTTGCACAAGGCTCATGCATAATGTGACTAGAAACATGATGAGTGTGCGAACAGATTACCCTGAATAGCAGCACTTCACGCATAGAGGTACGATTCAACACACAAAAAAATGGCCTATCACTGACAGAGGCGTTTGCGAAAATAATACAGTTATCGCATTGCTATATAACTTCTCGTGAAAGCTTCGTATAGCTCCACAATGACAATAAAAGGTGCATAGGCCAATTCAGTGCATTTATGAAGCGTGCGTTCAACATTCGTACATGCTTGCATACACGCAAGTACACACGTACATGCATGCGTGCACTATATACGTACAGCCTGTTTCACAATTAGGGGAAATCTCAGATCGCATGGCATAGCGATGCAGACAGTGCTGCAGTCGAGCGCCGGAGACTCCACTATAGTCTGTACATACCTCTAAAGAGGTCCTACACTTATATTTTGCAAATAAATGTTTTTTTACCGCCACCAGCATCTAGGGCATGCTTAGAGGCTTCAGTAGCGTGCTATCGAAGCCCGCATCGTCTAAGACAGCGGTGCGCACCGGCCACATTGTCTGGCAGCCTGTTGATTTCATCGTTGTCGCGGGACCTAGGCCAATATTCTGTACCAAAAGTAGTGCGATGGAAACCTTTCAGCATTCATAGGCGATGGCGATGGAGAGCGTCGTCTTGAGGAGTGGTAGTCCTGATGTTGACGAAGGGAGACTAGAGGAGATGGAGACAGGTACTGCGTGAATGGGTAGGTGTCTGGACCATAAATATCTGGTCTTCGGAACTGGTCTCGCTCTAACTCCGGATGGCCTCATCGTTTCTCCTTCTGGCGGCCACAGTTGTAACGAGAAACGTGAGCAGTATTGAAAACTGAGCAAGTTGGTAACAATTCATTGTTCGAGGTAAACAACGCCAAGAACAAAGACAGAGAAACAGGGCAGCGCTCGTCTTGTGTCTTCCTTTTTATCTGTCTTCGTTTTTCGCGCTGTTTACCTCGAACGAGAGACGTGGCCTCAGACACCGCAGTGAAAGCAGACCGGTCGACAGAGAGACCACTGAAAATACGAGGGTGCACCATGCTTTTACCGCGCACAGCAGCCAAATGCCCACAAGCTATGTCAGTAGAGGTACATGTCAATCAATCAATCAATCAATCAATCAATCAATCAATCAATCAATCAATCAATCAATCAATCAATCAATCAATCAATCAATCAATCAATCAATCAATCAATCAATGTTTCTTTATTAGCATCAGAAGTGTACATTGTGAGTAAGTATGCAGGAGGAGGTCCCAAGGTAGTAAACCGCAGGTGGGACCTCCTATGTTATTACAATGAAAAAGCTAAGATATGAATAACGAAAGAGCAAGTCACGGAACATTTCGAACTTTTTTTTTTCTACAAACAAAGCAAGATATCAAAACTTAACAAAATCTAGCAGTTATACGTTTAATAGAGACTTTTTCGATTTCCTCTTAAAAACATGAATGTGCATCAAGTCTTTCACATCATGTGATAAAGAATTCCATAATGAAATTTATGAAAAAACAATGCTCATTTTTCCATAATTAGTGCGAACTTTAGGGTAATAACAGGTTATGGGCGACCGCGAATCTAGTATTATTGGAATTATCCAACAAGGAAAGATGTCGATAGTGATGGTACGGTGGAAAATTTTGAAAAACAAAACACACACATTGTAAACGTACATTTGGGAGATCGTTAATACATCAAGCTGGCGAAAAATCTCATGTGATGGCGCTTGACGTGAAGCGAAAGTTATGAGTCGAATTGCTTATTCTTGCAATACCTTTAGCGGCCAAATGTGCACCGAATATGAATTACCCCATGATGTAATGCAATAACTGAGATGACTGTGTATGAATGCATAATACAATGCCTTCAGAGTTTTGATGTTAAAACACATTCGTGACTTGACCGATTCCCTGATACCGTACGAAATCTTTTTACAAACAGAATTGATATGTTGCGGAAATTTCAGATGTGTGTCCATTATAACTCCAAAATATGACGTATGATCACTTAAAAGAATAACTACTGAGTTCACATAAAGGTAAGGAATGAACGCTAGTTTTTTGTTTGGTGAATAAAAAAGCATAAAACAGGTTTTGCAAGGATTAATCAACAATCTATTACAGTTGCACCAGTCAACAAGACAATTAAGGTCAGCTTGAAGTCTTCACACGAGAGTCACTAAATCCAAGTGATCATAAAAGAGAGTTGTGTCATCAGCGTAAAGTAAACAAGAAGAATAATTAAGGCAACGTGGTAAATCATTTATGAATAATAAAAATAATAATGGACCCAAAATTGAACCTTGCGGAACACCTCTTGTAATGGGGTCGGGACTGGATGTAAAATTATCGACCGAGAATGTCACGGGAGCCGGCGGAATCGCAGCATTATCCGCATATGTAGGCATCAAATTTTGAGCTACCAATGCTGCCGGTGTCGTCCTGAACGTCACATCAGCGCATGTGGGCATCGGGCGTGCTAGCGGAGTCACCGGGGCTGTCAGTGCCATTGCCGCCAACTCCTGCTTAACAAGATTCCGCAGGTCGGACGGTGGCGACGGAGTGAAGGCGACACTGGACCACTGTTGTTCGAGGTTTCGAAGTTCTTCAGTGATAATAGTGCCGATAAGGGCTTTTAATTCAAAGGGAGGCATAAGGCGAGGATCGCTGTCTTGTTGAAGGTGGAGGGACTGCAACTCGTCAAGGTGTGGCCTTGTCGAAATGATGTCTTCGACCATAGTTAGATTGCCAACAGCCATGGCGTTGAATGCAATAGGGCCAATTCCCTTAAGGATGTGGCGAACGCGCTGGGCTTGCGACATATCGCTGTTAGCACGGCGACAGAGGGCCAAAACATATTCGATATAAGAAGTGTAGGACGGACAAGTTGAAGACAGTTTGGTGACAAAGCTTGACCAATCGACGAAGTCAGCTTCGTGAATGAAATACCAGGTTCTACGCTGGTCAAGTCTCCGCTTCAATTGCTCCGCTTTGGTCCATTGACTGGCTGAACTCACGAGGTTTCAAATGTAAAGCCAGTCCTCTACGTCGGCACCACGGAGGCCCGCGAACATGAGCGGTTAGCGCTGAGGGCTGGTGACAGTGGACGAAGAGCGGCCAGCCGCCAGCATCAGGGCTGTACCGTCCGGGCTAGCTGTTAGTTCCGATGGCTGCATACTTGTGGGGGTGGCCGGGTGCAAGCGGCGACTGGATGGGAGCTCCAGGTGGGAAACGAACGCAAGAGGACGTTGGGATCCTGACCCACCTCCACCACTCTGAATGACGCAGGAACACTTCACCAGACAGGACCAGAAGAAGCGTTTATTGCCCGATGTCTGCCTCAGTTTCACACACCAACGAGAAGGAATGATGATGACGCGTGTGTACAAGTGAAAAGGATGAAGTGCTTGCAATGTGCTTAAAGTATGTATGTATGTATGTATGTATGTATGTATGTATGTATGTATGTATGTATGTATGTATGTATGTATGTATGTATGTATGTATGTATGTATGTATGTATGTATGTATGTATGTATGTATGTATGTATGTATGTATGTATGTATGTATGTATGTATGTATGTATGTGAAGGCTTCAGTGTGAGCTATAAGTAGGAAATGTTAAGGCAAAATATTCACCGTTTGACACAATAGTCTTGAGCACGTACGCAAGTGTGCCACTGATGTTTCCTCACGATGCTTCTGGTACTAGGTGCGTACGAAGCCCTTGCAGATACCCTCTCACAAATGAGAGAGGACGAGAGAGATGAAGGTTGTCGCTGCACCCTCTTTCAGAGTCCTTGCTTGGGGCTCCGAAAAAGGACGCACAGATATCTAGAGAAATAAAAACAAAACTCAATAAATTGTGATACTATTTTCTGAAAGCATAGGCCGGTTCCTCTCCCTACGCCTACAGTGCTCACGTTTCAAAGGAGCCAGCGCAACGACGGTCGTGCTTCCCGACTGGCTCCCGAGTTTTCATGCGGGCTTCGATGAGAGTACGATGCTAGATAGCGCCCAAGTTCTTTCTAAAAAGTCATCATGAGGAGCCATCGTCAGCTTCTCGAACTCTGTAATTTACATTTTAGAAGCGGTGCTTGCCGAGAAGCAGCGCTTATTTCGCCCACTTTCACAGTTTCTTTCGAATTGGTGTGTTCGTCTCGTTTCTGTCCTCAGGAACTGCGGCTCAACTACTTGGTTTTTGTACCGGCACTCCACTGGGCCGACCAGTGCCGTGGTGGACGCGGTGAAAGAGGGGTCAACTGTCGGAAGTGGGACTCGTTAAGAATACTGATGAATCGTTTGAATGGATGATGTCCCCGACTCCCCCGAAGATCTCGAGGCTAGTCGAGAAAATTTTCTTGTTTGCTTTCAGTTTTCCCAACTATTTTTGCCTTCTCATTCTCTCACGTTTTGAAAGCCCCAGAACTCATTGCGAGAAATTGCATTGCTGTCGTCTTTCAGTTTTTTATTGCGTCAATCTTGGTTATGTTTTGTGTTACGCCGCATTTTGCGTTTATTCAAGTGGCCTGGCCGCCTTCATTATGCATTATGTTTCTTTAGTTTAGCATAGTCATGACCAATTTTCTTTCTTTCTTTGAACTCACACATAAGTATATTATGCTCCTATTCTCAAGCATCGTTAAGCCCTAAAATAATTCGCTGTATGTTCTGGAAATGAAAATTACATCTGCGCATTTGGGATTGTTCTCTTTGTTCCTTGTATCACACAAAACAAAGTGGTACATGCATTATTGCGTCTTATGTTTCTTGGCTCTTCTCTGGTTCTTTACTTATGCGAGACAGGCATATATGGTATCATGAAAAACAGAGAAGTTAACCAGAAAGCAAGTATCTGGTTTGCTACCCTGAACTGACGAAATATGAATCAATGTTTAACAGATAAGAAATGAGGTGTCGTGGTGACAGTTTTGGTCCCACGCCCATCCCCCTTCCAACTCCATGGATGCACCCCAAAAAACCTTCGAGTAAGTTCTGCTTGAAAGTCGTAAGTGTTCATCTTGTGTCTCTCTCTGAACGCAGAGTCACGACCAATCACGTGGACACATGCACCTGCACACACGTACGTACGCACATATGCACACACACGCGCGCACGCACGCACACAATTAGAGAAAGAGAGACAAGTGAAAAGGTAATAAATTACGAAGGCACGACTTCCATAAAGCTGCACTATGCCACCTGGTTTTGCAAATATTTTCAAATACTTGCAATCCAAAGAAAAGGCCCAGAATTTGGTGCTCATAGCAATATGCTTCGAAAGCACTCAAAACACCTTGCTGCACTTGAAAATTTTAAGGGCTTGTAAAACTTGGAATACATTGAAAATCGCTTGCCGAAAATACATATAACTGTTTGCTTCATCAAGAACCTAAACCGAAACTTATGAGACGTTCCATGTGGTATTCTGATTTCATCTGTAATTCAAATTCGTTGATTGAGATAGACCCAGCTGTAATTTGCTAGGACTTCTCCTCGTGAAGGTTAAAATTTAGATAAACAACAAAGAAGTATATTATCATTGACATTATTTTGTTAGACTGTCAGATAGTTATAAAGGCGAAGCGTTTGTACACAAGCAGCTTTTTCTCGCAGTATTTCTTGACATAGGAAAAAACCCAACGACACTACATGGTGGTTCAGAATACTGAGAAACCTTTGACTCTTGGGTTTGTGAGGTAAGATATTGAGCATATCTGAAAGATGCCTGTCTAATCGCAGTTTCTGCGTTCATGTATTATCGCGACCATTCGTGCAGGAGACTGGAGTGCTTCAGTGGGGTGAGCTTAGCTGCGGGATTTTTAATGTCAAGACAAATTTTTCGGGTCTGTCCGCCCACACGCTATATTTTCGTCATCCTATACTGATGATGTACAGATGAGATTTAGATTTTGTAACCTTGGTATTTGTGAACAGCAAGTTTATCATCAGCCTGACTACGCCCACTGCAGGGTAAATACATCTTTCTTGATCCACCAATCAACCCAGTCTTGTGTTTTCAGCCGCCACGTTATACCTGGAGACTTTCTCATCTCATCTGCCCGCCTATATTTCTGGCCCGCATTCACAAACCATCTCCGGCCTCAGCTCGAGTTCTCCTTATCGGCTTTAAGCCTTTATTGCGCTTGATGTACAAAGTTGGCCATTATTCATGAACCTATCTTAATGTAATTCTTTACCTCATTAGCATTTTGTGCCGTTATAACGTGCATAGAGAGTACATAAGCTTGTGGCAGCCTTGAGGTAAGGCAATGGTTGGTTTGTGAATACTTACCTCTGTCTCCCCTTCATGCGTTTGCCTTCTTTGAAGATGGCAAGTTCAGTTGGTCTAAACAAGGTGGGCAGATGAGCACACGAGAACGGATTCTGATTCAACCCACAAAAAAGTACCCGCGAGTTACTTTCTAGGAAAATAGGGCTGCCCCACAATTGCGAAATCAACCTCCGTGGTGAGCATGTCAATGTACGACTGACCATAAATTCCTTGGCATAAATCTGGATGTGGAGCTAACCTTTGTGCCACATAAAAAGTAACTCAAGAAGAAGTGCGTCTAAACAGTGGACATGTTGACGCACGTCGTGGAGTGTAGTGACTCAAAATGTCTCGTATATCTTTATAAAAGACTTATTCGTTCGCGACTGAACAATGGCGCAATCGTCCATCATTCTACCACACCTTTACTGTTCTGAAGATGCTTGACACTGTCCACCTTTCAGGCATCCGCGTTTCCAACTGCCTTTAGAACCAGAGCTGTGGAATATCTTCATGCGGAATCGAAGGTCTGGTCAGTTCATTTGCCAAGACCGTATTATATCATTTGTGGATTTTAAGAACAAATGTAAGCAAAGAACATCCAGTGTACTTTCTTATAAGTGATTTGTCCAGCTCCGATATCTTTCAAAATCGACCTTAAGGGAGACAGCTTTATTAAATGCGTGTGAGACATCTGGCAGAGGAAACTTTTCGAACACCCAACTGAAGGCTCCCGCGAAGCAGGTACCACTATGACAGTGGCAGCATAAACTGTGATGTCATTCTTTGAAGTTACGAAACGCACGCCCGTGGTTTATATTGAAAAGCATTTCATAGAACTGCAACAAAAGTAATATTGTCCTGAATATTTCACAGATGCTCCGAAGTCTCACGCTGGCATCTCTTATAGGCAGCCGTGGGCCAGTCCTTTTCTAATGATAACATTCGCCACTCTGACACAAGTTTTTTAACAGGGCAGGCATACGCGACCTAGGAAGCCATGAGACTCATTAAAGAAATAAACATGCGGAATGCTGTCATATGCACAGATGGCTTCAGCGTCGGGAAAGCCTTTAAAATCTTATAAAACACAAGCATCCTGCCATTGTCTCTCTTTATTCACTCTTGTATGCACCATTTACATATCCAAACAGTATGTTGTTGCGTACTGCGCGCCTGGGCACAGTGATATAGCCGGTAATGTACTAGCTGTACAGCTTGCCTCATCTACTCACGCAAACGCTCCAATTACATCCATGGGATTTCTGGTTTCGGGCCTAAAACCCCTCTTTAGGAGAACGCCAAAAAAGTTACTGACAGCCTTCATGCAATCAAAAAACCGGAAATAAACTACATGTCATAAAGCCGCGTCTTAGCTAATGGCCACCTATATCTACGTCACACTATACAGAAGCCGCATTTTGCAGACTTAGGATAGGACACACACACTTTTTGTTTCGACGTTTAGGTACTCCTGTGCGATCATTATGGTGAGCCACTACCGTGTTTGCACCTTAATTGAATGCACTTAGATAAGCGAAAGTAGCAAATTAATTTCTCTGAAGCATGGCGTAAGCGAATTCTATGAGATCTTTTGTTAATTGTCAAATGGCAAAGAACGTTTATTGGTATACGAATGATTATTTGCATTTTTAAAAGATACGTCTAATTTACACGTTATATTATCAAGCCATACGTAGCACGGCCACTTAGCAGAGGCTGCTGTTGCGGTAGTTCCAGCCGAAAGCGCTTGCCTCCCGGCTTTTTGGGTGAAAAGCCTGTAGGAGGCACACGTGCTTTTGCTAAGTTCTGAAATTCTACAGCCATAATTTATTCTCAGTACTTCAGCACTGATTGCCAACTGCAAATGTCAGTCATAATATCATACAAGGTTCTTTATGCCTCTCGCACCATATATACATAGGTATTATAATAACCACTGGACTTTCACTTTCACTGCAAATATTTCCTGTAACTCATACATCATACATTATGATCAGTTAGTTATAAACAGTGAAATAATGTAGAAGCTTCTTGCTTGAAATATGTATACTGTACCATGGCATGTTTCCTGGTGCTGACTGACTCCTGCGAAGCAAAATGAAAAGAATTGTTTGCACCACAAGACAGACAAATATTATTTTTTCTCACTCATTCTTCATAAAAGAACGGCGCATTTCAAGCCTCATTGTTTTTACTTCTAAACTTCAGAGCCATTTCAGATTAAATATTAAAGAAACGCCACAAGGTTCATGTGAACTCGAGCAAGGCTGTGACATGTTAAATCAATTATACTTTTGTTAGGGACTAATGAAACTTATAGACGTCACATCAGCTGTTGTCACTGGCGTGAAATATATAATCAGTATTGTAAAGATAAGCGTGATATGAGGGTACTGAGCACAATCCAGCATCGAATAAAATAAACGACATAAATAATACAAGTTGATACACGAGTAGCTAGTGCAAAAGAATGTACAAGATCAAAGTGGTATAATGTGTGCGCCATACTATGAAAATAAATAATATACAAACGTAATCACAAATATTTATGTATAATTATTATCACCATTCTCATTCGTCTGCAACTTAGGACATGTATTCATAAAATGCATTTTAATTTTACTCATTATCAGAATGACCTTGTTTGACGCTTTTCTTGTGCCCAGTTATTTATGAATATAAGCTTTACTCTCAATATTTTGCATTTGAATAAAGTTGTTGATTACCCCCTTCCCTCTTATGGCAGGGGTTTACAATGACTCTTGAGCAGTTCTGCCATTATAATGCACATTTGTGTTCCCTATCACTTTCATTGTGTATACCAAGCGGCCATTGTGGGCAATGAATCACAGCTCTTCTTTTTACTGTCAACTTTATATAATGGGAATTTCGTTTGAATATACTGTAGTCTATTTTGTACGCAGAAAGTTGTCTATTTCATACGCAGCAAGTGATGTTAGTTTGCAAGTAATGAGTGGATTGACAAAGGTGGACAAAAAGGACTGCACTTACCATCACTCTCATGTTTCCGAAGGCATGGTCTTTTTCAAAACTGTTGTTTATTAAGCAGGCCAAACAACGAAGAGGGTATTTCACGAGAGAAACCAATGAAGCATTTGTGGAGTACTGTTTATTTCTATGCGTTCTCAAGAATTATTAGGCGTGGCAGCTGCAGGATTCCTAGCAATAATTTGGGTCCAGATTTGAATAGCGGGAATATTTAGGGCTATTATTCTCTCTGTAGCGAGGAAAGCCGGACAATTTTCAGCGGGGAAACAAGGATTTTCTTGCATGGTTAAAATCGTAAAACCATTTTGCACGAACGATTGTACTTGTATTGCGTACACTCTGTCACTTTGTGTACTTTACCAAAACATTCGTTTAGGCAAACAGATGTACACTCACTGCCTCACTAAGTGTTTGTTGTTGAATAATACTTTCCAGAGGGCATCGCTCTAAAGAGAGTAAAGAACACATCGACAGCATTGTCGTACAAGCGTTTTTAGGAGGAATGGCCTACTGCGTCTGCGATCTAAAAGGTTAAACCTAAACAATTCTTTGATTCTTGAGACGAGCCAATATACGCAAGGGTTGTTGAAGACTCTGCATAGAAGAAACCTTTGCGTTAGTGTGTTATGTGCTTGTTTTCGTTTGTGTGCTTGCGGACTAGTAAATCAGCAAGATTTCAAAATAACAAGTTATGCGTCTATGCGCTGGAGTGGGTTCTTGCAAAAGGAGGAGGCGTTTGAAGGAGCCGGAGCTCTGCAGAAAAACAATATCGCTATTTATCAAAAGGACCTAAGTTAAATTCTGTTATTCTGTTAGACTACATTGCACTTGGCAGCCTTCATATTATCATTACAAAACTTCAAAACATTCATGACTATTCTCAGTCAGGTTCGTTCAGGTGAATCCTAGTTGCATTTTCAGAATTCGCTCTTTTTGGATGAATAAAAGGCGATAATTTTGATTGCGATGGGGAAAGTAATGACACGGATTACAAATGGAGCTCGGATAAACATTTTAAACTCATTTCATCGACCTTAAAAAGGGACTTCCCATCACAAGATGATCTCTGAATTCTAATGTTCGCATAAAAATCAAGCGTGTTTCAGTTTATAGAAAAAATATTTCTTTCTTTCTATTCTTTAATAGAAAATTTGGAAAAAAGTGTTCATAAAAGGAACGTTACGCAGAAATACACTACCATTTTAGGCTTTAAAATATCATTAATTCTATACAATAACAGTGCAGCTCTTCTAGCTCGGCGTAAATTGTGGGACTGTGCCCGCAAACTATAATCATAATTTGCGGGTATGTGCAAGATAAGATAACACATGTAACAGCGCATAAAACTAGAAAGGATCACACAAACAGAGTGTAAAGAGCGCTGCTTTCAACTGTTCTCTTCCGCTCTCTGTACCAAACAACACTGTTCTCCAGTGCTTCTTACACTCCTGGCGTCATCCATTGGCAGATTTAGAGTGACTCACGAACTCTGCGCTGGAGCACTCTACTCTGCTCTGGCGGAGGGCAACAGAAGGGAATCGACCAATGGAACATATGCACTGCCTCTGAAGAAAAAGGCAGAGTCAGAACGGGACGTGATGCGTGAGTCTCTTCTTGCTTGAGTAGGCACGCTGGACACAGCGACGCTACGCTAGAAAAACGTGAGCTCTGACGCAAGGCGCAACTGACGCGACCGGTGTCTGTTGGCGCGCCCAAAGTGTGCACCGTTTCAAGGCACCGGGCACTTGCGACTTGCAGTCGAATCAACCAATTTTCGTGGAGTAGAAAAAATTGCCCCGTGGAGTGAATCTCGTGATGGAGCGCCTCCAGATCTGCCAATGAAACATACTGGGAGCACTCTCAATCCGCCACTGGAATAGACTTGCTCTGCATGGAGCAGTAGGAAGTATTACCGGAAGTGCCCTGAATCTGCCAATGGATGACACCATCTGTCCGCGTTGGGGTTTGTAGCTTTATACACTGTTACATATGTTGAAATGAACCAACTAGCCCAGCAAACAACCATTGCCAAATAACTTGGTGAAATCCCACTATTCAACGCTACAGCGTGGCTTGAAATAGCCTTGAGAAATAAGGAGGAAGAAGGAAAAAGAAAAAAAAAGAAACGCAGAATGAAATACAAAAAAACAATCTTGCTGAGACATTAACACCATCTCCCGCTAAAGGGACGATGCGAAGAGGAAAAACAGCGCGCGCTAACGCTTACACTGGCGGTGGCGTTGACGCTGGCGCTCATCGCGGCGTTGCACAGGGTAGGAAGCTGGGGAGGCGCGAAACACACAGAGGTGGACGGGTAATTCCTAATGGACATGATAATTATTGATAAGGGGCAATGAGACAAGACTGATTGGACACGCAGACCCGCATACCGCTTTTAGTTAACGCGCCCGCCGCGAATTTGTAATGTTCAATAACGTACAAGGGAAATCTACCACCGGCCCCACCTTGGAAGTCAATATGCAGTGCATATATGTACGGGGTGGCCAGTGAACGGTTGTTCACGGTTGTTCAGCACGAGCAGTCGGTTGTTCCATAAACATGCTCGCTAGCAGATGCTGCCGGCGTCAGCGTTGCGAAGTAAGAGATGGGGAGCGTAGGAGAGGAGATATGTGGGAGGGAACGTGCATGTGCAATGAGGGTATACATGGTGCGGGGAGCGGTGCCTAGAGGAGAGAGAGAAGGGAGCGAGCGTACGCTAGCAGACGCTGTCTGCGTCGGCATCGCGGGGCGAAAGAAGGGAAGGGGATGTTTACCACTCGACACTTAACACGCTGTTTAAAAGAAAACGATGCACAAAACGTAAGCACAAGTACAGATGTGTTCAAACTAACAAGTGTCCCAGTTGTTATACTTAGCTGTGCATGAAAAGCGTCCTCTTTTCGCAAACAGGGCCTGTGCAGCGAGCGAAGTGACTTCTGTGGGACCGGCAACTAACGCACTCGTTCCGCTGAAAGCCGAAGGCACATGATTCTCTCCACCTAAGGATAAGTGTGCACAAGCATCCACTCCTTCCCCCATTCACGGGGCAAAGTACGCGTGGGAGAAAAGCGCGCGTCGGCTCATCGTGACGAGGCGGGCGCCGAGCATGGGCGGCTTTCTTTTTTCTTTTTCTGTCTTGAGTTTTCATATATACAGATACGTATACATATGTGGTAAATGACGGCAGCGGAGGCGGCAAAAAAAAAATCCGACGCTGTCTATATAATTGCTATCGCAATAAAAAAGGAAGAACTTTTAAATATTACTGTAAAGCCAAAGAAGTGGCGAAGCTGATCCGTCTTTAGGCTTACCGTGGCTTTCTAGGTTGATGCTAGGTTTTTTTCTTAGTCGCAGCCAGGGTAGAGTCGAAGCACAGCCTCTGGCTGAACATTAGATAATCTCTAAACTCTTGTGTCAGAAACTAATGTGGAAACCTGGTAGTCGGCCGTTCTGTGCTCGCGCCACACTCAACAAACTCGTGGCGGCGGCTATGTAGACTTTATTCATCGGACGGCATGACTTGGCGGCTGCTGCTGCAGTGCACATGCGCAGCTAAGCAGACGCAGCTAGGTGATGCGCAGATGTGGCTATGTTATTGATAGCAACGGCATGGAAACTCAGTTTAGGTGCACCAGACGTTTCACCTCATGCTTTGAGAGCTTCGGTATTAATAAAGACAACAAAGAAGCCACGACTACCGATGAAGGCATCATGCTTAACCCCTGTTCTATAGTGCATAGCCAGGCTGCGCCAAATCATGTACAGTGAGCCATGGGGCGTCCTGAATGTGCAAGCTAGAAGCGTCGGTCGATGGGGAGTACCAGTGGCGATGGGCCCGTGCTTCGCTGTGCCACGCTTTGCGCGACTTAGTGCGAATAAAACTTTTTAAACATAGAAAAGAAAGTATCCTAAATTGGGGAAAAAGCAATTGAAAAGGAGAATGTCTATGCTCTACGAACATCGCTAGCATGGCCGTGTAGGAGGGATTTATTATTCAATTAGATCACTTCTACGTTTATTTTTTGCGCTGCCGATTCGAGATGGCCTCACGTTGCATTCCTTCTCAGTTCAATGGAGAGACCCAGCAAAGGTTGATTTTCTCTGTGCCTGTTTTCGTTAAGCTTTATGGCAAGAAAAATTACCTTCAGGTACATTCAGCAGGCACTGAAAGGGGCACTGTTTGAGCTCTTGAACGTTTATGACTGATGACTATCGCAAAACGAGTCTTCACTCTTAAAAGCTGTGATATATGAAATGGAAAACTTGGCAAATAATTTCGAAAGTGGGAAATGTCTTGTGGCATTTCCCACTTCCGGAACTTCCGGCTAGTGACATTAAACGTAACTAATCGCAAAACTAAGTTGATTCCAGGTGCTGGCTGTTAATTGAGTATGGGAACTGGAGCCGATTACCGCTGCGTGTGAATGACAAACTCTTTTATATACCTCGGTGTAACTGTATCCAGCCTCTTGATCTGGCGTACGCATATTCAAAACATCATTCCATTATCTAACAAAACTTTAGGCCTTTTAAAACGTCACCTCAAGAGTGCTCCGAATCACGTAAGATTACTTGCCTACACATCACTTGTACGACCTAAGTTAGACTATGCGTCCGCTATTCGGGATCCGCATCAAGCATATATCATCAACGCAATAGAATCAGTTCAGAACCATGCAGCTCGCTTCATTCATTCTTCGTATTCACACCACATCAGCGTTACGCATCTGAGATCATTATCCAATCTTCCATCACTCCCTGTGTGTCGGCGCATTTCTTCACTTTGTCTCTACCATAAATTCTTTCACAGTTCCCGTCTGCTGATGATGCTGAATATTCAGCATCATTTTTTCTCCACACGGCTAAAGACTGGAACGACCTCACTCCTGTCATTGTCGACATGCCATGTCCATCTTTATTTGCACAACACGTAGCTGACCATCTTCTTCCAAGTAGCTTCTGAGTATGATTTGGTCTTGAATAAAGTTTGTTGAATAATTACCACAAACTTGACTGATACACCGCTGAAACCTACATTTAGAACATAAAAATTCGGGTGCGGCGAGGGCGTAGTGGTTAGAGCATCCGCCTCGCATGCAAGAGGTCCGTGGTTCAAATCCCGGTGCCGCGCAGTTCCCAACCGGAAAAAAAAATCCGCGTGTTGATGGAACTGCATTAAGAGGCCTGGGGTGCGGCCTCACCGGTAACCACCGCCGGGAACGCACTCCCTCACCAGAGAAGGATTGGCCACCCTGGTGCAGTATCTGGCCACTACCTCCCACATGCATACGTCAAATAACTCACGGCCCTAAGTCCCCAGCAGCTGCGAAGAAACTGACCATGGCGGCGGTCAGATCTGCAACGCAGCAGAGGGTGCTAAGAATCTCTGGACTACAGGCCGCCATTGGAACCTGAACTTGGCAACGTTTAACGGTAGAACCTTATCTAGTGAGGGAAGTCTAGCTGTAGTATTCGAGGAGCTAGAGGGTGTTAAATGGGATATAATAGGGCTCAGTGAGGTTAGGAGGACAGATGAGGCCTATACTGTGCTACAGAATGGGCACGTCCTTTGCTATCGGGGCTTGGCAGACAGAAGAGAACTGGGAGTGGGGCTCCTAATTCACAGAAACATAGCTGGCAACATAGAGGAATACTATAGCATTAATGAAAGGGTGGTAGGTATTGTAATTAAACTGAATAAAAGATACAAGATGAAGGTAGTACAGGCTTACGCGCCTACATCCAGCCATGATGACGCTTCAGTTGAAAGCTTCTATGAAGACGTGGAATCGGCAATGAGTAAGGTAAAAACACAGTATACTGTAGTGATGGGCGACTTTAATGCAAAGGTAGGGAAGAAGCAGGCTGGAGACCAGGCAGTAGGAGATTATGGCATCGGCACTAGAAACGCCAGAGGAGAGCTACTAGTAGAATTCGCAGAACGCAATAATTTGCGGATTTTGAATACCTTCTACCGAAAACAAGAAAACCGCAAGTGGACATGGAGGAGCCATAATGGCGAAAATAAGAACGAAATAGACTTTATAATGACTGCACACCCAGGAATCGTGCAGGATGTGGAAGTGGTTGGCAAGGTACGATGCAGTGACCATAGAATGGTACGGTCTCGAATTCGCCTAGACTTGAAGAAGGAACGACAGAAACTGATACGCAAGAAGCCAATCAATGAGCTAGCACTGAGAGGGAAAGTACAGGAATTCAGAGTGTCGCTGCAAAACAGGTACTCAGCTCTTAGTGAGGAAACCAACCTTAGCGTAGATACAATGAATGATAATCTGACGAGTATCATTACAGAGTGTGAAGTGGAAGTTGGAGGCAGGGTAGTTAGACAGGACACTGGCAAGCTTTCCCAGGAAACGAAGAACCTAATTAAGAAGCGTCAAAGCATGAAAGTGTCAAGTACAACAGACAAAATAGAACTGGCAGAGCTTTCGAAGTTGATTAATAGACGTAAAGTATGCGATGTAAGAAGGTATAACATGGAGAGAATTGAACACGCTCTGAAAAACGGAGGAAGCGTCAAAGCAGTGAAGAGGAAACTTGGGATAGGCAAAAGTCGGATGTATGCACTAAGGAACAAAGAAGGCAAAATAACTACCAATATGGATAGGATAGTTAAAATAGCGGAAGAGTTTTACAGAGATCTGTACAGTAGCCGAGACAACCACGACCTTAATACTATAAGAACTAGCAGTAACCCAGATGACACCTCACCAGTAATGATAGAAGAAGTCAGAAAAAGTTTGGAGAGCATGCAAAGAGGCAAAGCTGCTGGTGAGGATCAGGTAACGTCAGATCTGCTGAAAGATGGAGGACAGATTGTGTTAGAAAAACTAGCCACCCTGTTTACGAGGTGTCTCCTGACGGGAAGGGTACCAGAGTCTTGGAAGAACGCTAACATCATCTTAATACATAAGAAAGGAGATGACAAGGACTTGAAGAATTACAGGCCGATCAGCTTGCTCTCTGTAGTATACAAGCTATTTACAAAGGTAATTGATAACAGAGTAAAGAAAACATTAGAATTCAATCAACCAAAGGAACAAGCAGGATTTCGAACAGGCTACTCAACAATTGACCACATTCATACTATCAATCAGGTAATAGAGAAATGCTCAGAGTATAACCAACCACTATACATAGCCTTCATAGATTACGAGAAGGCGTTTGATTCAGTAGAAATATCAGCCGTCATGCACACACTGCGGAATCAGGGCGTAGATGAAGTATATATAAACATTCTGGAAGAAATTTACAAGGGATCAACTGCTACCATAGTGCTTCATAAAGAAACCAACAGAATACCAATCAAGAAGGGTGTAATTAAGGCAGGGGGACACAATCTCCCCAATGCTATTTACCGCGTGCTTACAGGAGGTTTTCAGAAGCCTAGAATGGGAACAGTTAGGGATAAGAGTTAATGGAGAATACCTTAGTAACCTGCGCTTCGCCGATGATATTGCATTGCTGAGTAACTCAGGGGACGAATTGCAACTCATGATTACGGAGTTAGACAAGGAGAGCAGAAAGGTGGGTCTTAATTAATCTGCAGAAAACGAAAGTAATGTACAACAACCTCGGAAAGGAGCAGCGCTTCGAGATAGGTAATGGTGCACTTGAAGTTGTAAAAGACTATGTATACTTAGGGCAGGTAATAACCGCAGAGCCTAACCACAAGATTGAAGTAACTAGAAGAATAAGAATGGGGTGGAGCACATTCGGCAAGCACTCTCAAATTATGACAGGTAGATTGCCACTATCCCTCAAGAGGAAGGTATATAACAGCTGTATCTTGCCGGTACTTAGCTACGGAGCAGAAACCTGGAGACTTACAAAGAGGGTTCAGCTTAAATTGAGGACGACGCAGCGAGCAATGGAAAGAAAAATGATAGGTGTAACCTTAAGAGACAAGAAGAGAGCAGAGTGGATTAGGGGACAAACGGGGGTTAAGGATATCATAGTTGAAATAAAGAAGAGGAAATGGACATGGGCCGGGCATGTAGCGCGTAGACAGGATAACCGCTGGTCGTTAAGGGTAACTAACTGGATTCCCAGAGAAGACAAGCGGGATAGGGGGAGACAGAAGGTTAGGTGGGCAGATGAGATTAAGAAGTTTGCGGGTACAAATTGGCAGCAGCAAGCACAGGACCGGGTTAACTGGTGGAACATGGGAGAGGCCTTTGTCCTGCAGTGGACGTAGTCAGGCTGATGATGATGATGATGATGATGATGAAAGTTTGTGTGTTAAGTTATATGTGTGTTTTGTTACAATACGAAGAAATGTACAGAATTGTAACCCATGTATTACTTAATATATATCTGAATATGTTAATCCCGCCCCTTATGTAATACCCCCCCCGGGGGGGGGGGGTTCTTTAACACAAACTGACTGAGCACAAACTGACTGACCGACTGACTGACTGCCACAATCGGTATATATTGCATTAACTAAAAAAATGTAATGAACTGCCATTCGACCAACTACCACCTTAATTATGTTTCTGCACTAACAGACACCAACAAGACCTTTTAACCCAATATTGCATGGCGTCCCTTAGGCGGCACATACCAATTCCCATTCTTCCCATGTATATTGCGGCGATCATAGACTCAGCTGAAAACTTCACACTGTTAAGCGATTCCCATGGCTATGCTCATCTAACAAAATATACACTGATTTATTTTAACGAAGTTTCAATCTAGCGAGGTACATAGCCGCGTTTATATACTTATTTATATTGTAGCAGATATCACAGTGGTGATATGACAATCAAGCGTGGTGCTCAAAAGCACCTACCCGTAGTTCGTAGGAAAAAAAAGCGTAAAATAGATTCTACCCTTCACACTCACGTTTATCATGCTAACAACAGTGATTGCTATCGTTTTCTCGTACCCTCTTTCGCACTGTAGAAGCATGAAAAAATATTTTGGCATATCTCGTGGTCCTAAACATTATGCCCGTTATAACTTTCCTTGTTTCATATTCCAACAATGTACGTTCTTTGAGATCATGCAGGGAATGTCTGCTGTGCAAGATTGAAGTCGTGCAGGTCTCTTGAGTTGCTTACAGTACCTGGTAATTTTGTTATATTTTAAGCGAAAGAACATTAAAAAATTATAAGGTCAGACCAATTCAACTCAATATTTGTCTTTTGAGATTTTTTTCTGATATCAACGCTATCAACCACAAGTCAGTGGTTGGTAATGCGGATATGGGAGTAGAGCAAGGGTAACTTATGCGAACAAGTAAGCGTCTAAGCGGCCATCTAGCGCAAAATTGTCAGCTGCCAGGTGCATGGAGTGAAATGTTCAGTTATGCCTGAACAGAGGAAACAGTTGTTTAGCTTTGTTCCACACACCACCACTCTAAGAACACAATTAGTAATATTTTAATTTTCAACCACAGCAGCCATCTGTCTGCATGGTGCGCCATCATTGGCACAATATGTACATTATATACATGCATTACTACAGTCACAAACAAAAATCTAAAAATTCGTTCACATGCTCTTCTCTGTCTATTTGACAAGACGAGCTGAGAAAATAGCCTTTCAAGTTACTTACACAATTCACGAAATAGAGTGTAAAGAACTTTGCTTCGCTACGTTATTAAGAAGGTTCTGAAGTGTACCTTTACTTCCTTATTATATGCACGTCAGCTAAGGAATGAGCAGCAGAAGCGAGAGAACGCGATACGTTTTTGTTAGTCAGTTAAATCTACGTATAGTTAAGTTACATCATGGTGAATTATATTCTTACTTGCTATAGAACTTTGGAGGCTCCTAGGCTGTAATTAAGGCATCACTTAAAATTGCCGGTCTGGATTTTTTAGGTCGATTACAGTGTAGTGTGCCACGCTTGTCAGGCTCGTAAAGAGTAGTAAGTCGGGATCGCACTGTAGACGACGGTTCTACGGATATTAGCAAGTATTCTTCTTCGTTGGAGATTAAACAAATTTATTAAGGCCGCTGACGGTTTCCTAAGTGGCAAAGGCTGTCAGGCCATGCCAGGTCGCCACCTCGTCAGCGCGTGTGATGGCCTGAAGCTGGGCGTCCAGGCTTGTGGCCGTGAGGATGATACGGTAAAACGACAGCAATGGTCGAAACATAGGGCGTATTGCGAGCATGCGTGGTTCTTTTGAAGCGCCATCAGCTACACATGCGAAGGAGAACATAATGGTTTCCATAACGTTGATGTTAATACCGAGCGTTCAGAGGCTGTGTAGCTGCCAGTAACGCAAGAATACAAACCACACTGACTGCTCTAGTATCGCCGACTCTCCGCTTCCTTGTGTGCTTGGGCACCTATTTTCTCCTAGCAGGGTGCAATGAAGAGAAACTGGTCTGATTCGCCGTTTGGCCGCATAGAACCGATAGTTGAAGAATAAAAGGGTGAAGCTGCCCGCATAGCAACAATGTCTGGAGAAGTCGGTAGTGCGTTCGCGTTCAGAAGTGGTACTTTGCTGCAAAGAAGCGCATGCGCGCTTCTATTCAAGCGTTGAACTTCGCCGCTGTGGTTTTCGGTCGCTATAATTTATCTCTGCTTCCTTCCGCGTGCTTGAGTAGGAACCGCTGATGAGACGTAAATATCGCTGCTGTGTTTCTTTGAAGCAAGGTGTCACTCAAGGATTTTTCAAGGCTGTTGGCCAAAAGTAAGTGAACAGAGCTATTCACCGCGAGGTCGGGCTATAGGTGGCAGCGCCGCCACCGAGGTAGTGTAGGGTCCCTGCCCGTGGCAAGTGATCATTTTATCAAGTTTTTTTTCTTCGTTTTTTTTTTACATTTACTGCAAACAACATCCCCTATACTTTCTGGCATTATTCTCGGCTAGTTCAGAGACTTTCTTCCATCTTCTCTGCGAGTGTCCCCGCTTCAGCGTGCCAAGAAAAGAACTGTCAAAAGCTTTAGATAGAATAGACAATCGCCAATTGTCGGAAGAAAGGGTATTAGGACACTGGCCGAGACCGTCCTCTGCACGCAAGGCACTGAGAGCGTTGTTGCGCTTTCTGCGGGCAAGTGGTCTTAGAGACAGACTGTGAACAGCGTCGTGGATCGTCTAATGACCTTCTCTCTCTTTTTTTACAACGTCTCTTTTCTCTCATCCTTTATCCCCCTTACCCCCTTCCCCAGTACAGGGTAGCCAGCCGGTCTGAGAACTGGCTAACCTCCCTGTCCTTCCTCATTTATTCCTCCTCCTCCTCCTCCTCGGCTAGTTCGTCTCACTATTGTTATATAACACAAAAATATAAGCGCTTACATTTCCACTTCTTTCCGTCCTTGTTACGACTAAGGGGTCAACGTTGATTTTGTTTCTTTTTTTTTCTGTGCATTCAGCATCCGCCAATGGAATTCGTACTGCAACCATGGCTTTCCTCACAGAACAGCACATCCTTGGCGCCACAGTAGTAAGTACGATTTCCGCACGAAAACTAATAAAAAAAAGCGCACTGCAGGAAAACCCACCAACGGCAAGACAACGGCGGGGACGCTGTTCTACGCGTTCCTCGGATTCTCGCTGTGGCATAACGAGCGCTTGCCAGCAAAGCAACGCGGGAGACGTGGCGACGTTCTCGTCCCCGCGATCAGCTTTCTTTGTCTCGCGTCGGCCTCGGAATGGCTCCTTCTTTTTGGGTCGCCGTCCTTTCACGGTCTGAGCGTCAGTGGTGTTTGTTTGGGTGAATGCAGGCAGCGTTAAGAGCTTTGCGAGGCACGGTTACGTCGTTGCTGCCACATTTACGCCTTCTGCCTTGCGCCCGACCAATGGCTGCGAATACATGCTGCCTCTTGGCCTGTTACTTCATGTTTGAAAGATTAGTACTAAAACTCACGTAAAGGACGTTTCACATGACAGAAAAAGTAACGATTTTCAGTGCGTGAATTCGCTCGCAGCGAAAAAAAGGCCAATTCACTCACGCCGCAGCGGTCCGCGGCGAGCTTCCAACATGTTGGAAATTTTCGCTCTGGTCACAACGGCGGGAGAGATATTTGGTCGGGACACGTCGAAATAGCGTCGATGGTCGATGCTGTGCATTTTAAAATTAATTTAGATTAAGAAGTGTTCTTAAACGTCGAACCACGTGGGCCCTTGTTACCGCTTATAGAAACTTAATGATATAATCATGCGCAATTCATTACATTACGTTCAAAAAATTGTGCGGCGTCTGCCAGAAAGAAGGGTGACAAGAACTCGCCGCTACAGTCGCAGAGCGAAAATCAAGGACCGTTCGCGGTCCATGTGAAATGAAACCGCCATTAGCAGCGGTTGCGAACAGAACGATTTTTTTCGCTGCAATCGCGACATGTAAAACAGCCTTAAGGAAGACATCATGTATGCCTGGTATATCTTTTTCGTACATTAACGGTAGACGGGGTGTTTAATTTAGCCTTCATCTTGTATACAAAAACAAACACATGCTCGGCGTGTGTAGAATTGGCCAAGTATTTTTCTGAGCCGTATGACCTCGTAAGTATAATGCTTCAATCTACCATTTTAAGTTATGAACAATGTTGCTCAATTGACTTTCTTAATTATCTAATTGAAATATTTATATCTATATGAACGTTGATCAGCAAGAAATTTGGAGCACTTGTCTGAAGCACCGGAACATTTCTACTAAGCTCAACAACTACCTACCCCATGAGATGGATAATTAACAAATATTACTTAATTAGCCTTTACACTAGCAATATCACGAAATATAATGAATGAAATAGTTGAAACGCTTTTCCAGCAATGTCAGACTATTTTATTTATGTAAGGTATCCGACCCGTATAATTTTTCTGCGAGCCTTTCTTTAGAGTGCACAAAATGAAAAGTCTACTTGGCTGAAGTTAGGGGTGACAATGAACCTTTCCATAAATCACAGCGCCAGGCCTTTTTCTGGTGGATCGGCGCTGGGGCATTATGAGAGAGCGGAGTGCCAGTCGGGCAGAGCAGACAACGCTTTTTCGCTTTCCCCGGCATTCAATGCGCGCCTGATGGGTTTTGTCTGGCGTAGGGCGCTGCTGTTGGGAAGAAACGGCACTTCGGAGTGCGCCAACTATGATTCACGCCAACTAGGCTGTGTTGTTCGTCCCAAATAGCCAGAATCATCACTGACCATGCTGAAGAAGGACATCGGTGGAGAAATCTGCTTGTTCTTTGATGTAATAACACTCGAAAGGCACCGCATGTTTCTTTATTAGTTCGGTGCTGCTTCAGGAGTTGATTTTTTGTGATGTTGCAGCTAAGTTTACCCTTTGTTAGGATATCTGTGTTCTCATTTAGTGCGATGACGCGGCTGGCGTTTTACACCTGTCGCATATCAAGTGACTGCGCGAATTGATTAAGGAAAAATATGTCTCTTTAAAAACTCGCATCGTTCATTGAGCTAACACAACTCCAAAGCGAAAAGCATCTTCTTTTTCTTCTGTTTCGATTCTACCCCTCTTGCGTGGCGGTTGAGGGAGCGGTAGATCGCTGGTGTAGCAAAAGGGAGAGAATGTGCTGGTGTGCTTGAGGGATCTAGAGCCCCTTTTCACCCTCTTGCTGACGCCCATGCCGGCCACGATACACACCACTCTTCGAAAGCTTGCAGCACCTAGCGTCTGCCTAATCGGAGACAGTGCAAAACTGATTTTTGCATTGGCTCCGAGGTGAGCCCCCCTTTGACCAAGCTATAGGATGCCATGCAATGACGTGATAATGCATGCGAAGTCATGTGACGTCTTAACGATGTCACAATTTTTGATGATGTTTAACGTCATAAATCATGCCATCATCACGCGATGGTGAATTTTCGGATTGCTTGACGCTACCGACACAGTACGCCAATGGTCAAGTTTTGCGTTTGATGAGGCATTTAAGGTTCTCGACTAAAAGCACAAACATTTACCGTCTGTGGCTTCGGCCTCCCGTGGTGGAGCGTTAACAAAAGCGATGCAAAAAATGATGCTTTGATGGCGTCATCATAATACGTCACCGTGACCGCACAGATAACCAGAATGCGCGAAGTCATCTTGACGTCTCGTGAAGACATCATCACACGACATTGCCGCTTTGCACTGCCTCTGTGATCAGCCCACCAATCACGGAGGCACGACAATACCATTTTAGATGTGGAAAGTCTTCCAAGGGGGTGGGAAAGAACAATAAATATACTGAGGAAGAAAAGGTAGACGACTTTCGCCTTGAAATAGTATTGGGTGAACCCGTATCAAATAAATTGCACAACGATGTCTTGAAGAGGGTCTTCGTGCTGTTTTTGCGCTGTTTTCCTCCTCAAGGTAAGAAACCCTTCGAGTTTCTTCTTGCACTTCTTAGTGTTCAATTTGCTGTTTATTGCTTGGTTATGCTCAATTAGATCTGTTTGTTATTCATAATAAACCAAGAGACCTCACCTATTCTGGCTTCGAGCGTCTCATTTTTGGTTCATTGTGTCAAGGCACAGAGTGCTGATGTCGACACAAAAGCGACACTCACAGACGACTTCTTTCACATTGCCAGCTGACGTAACTGCTGCTGTGGCCTTGCATAGCTTTCCCACACTAAATAAGGCTTCCGGTATTGATTTCAAAGTCACAGTATCACTAATTACAGCCTCGCACAGCAGTACTTCATGAACGCTTTCTGTCTTAAACATTCAGTGCTGAGATACTGAGTGCTTATTAGCACCATGAGTGGAATGGTGCTGCAGAAGTTCCCGTTCTCTGTGACAATGCGATTTCGGCACCCGACCGCACTCACTCGATGTCCGCTCTATGTGCGTGTTGGTGGCCGGTTCTTACCACTCTCAGTTTCAAACACGCAGCATTTGAAACAGTCAATTAGTATTCTAATCCACACAACAGAATTTGGCTCAAAACCCTTCAATATGGTAATGCGGTTTTGCCATTATCATGCGCGAAATGCCATAGTTCTGTGCATTACGTGAAACGGAAGGATATAACGAGCGTTATACAGAGTGTTTTAAGAATTGTGCCCAATATACTTAAATAATTTAAAAAAAAGGCACTATTTGCTCACTGTCGTCACAGTTGCTTTTTCTATGGAGGCAGGCGTCTTAAGAAGGTTGAATATAATATTTGGAACGGTAATTAGGAAAGTTAATATAATAAACTTTTCATAAGTGGCGTTAGGCAATTGAGTCACGTGGGAGAATTATAGTCCTTTACGTGAACAACCGATTGCCGCCATGAGATTTGAAAAAAGTGGCTTCTAGTAATATATGCGAAATAATCAAATTCTTCCCAAATTTGCGGCGAAACCGAAATGCGTAAGAGCGAAACTGAAATAAGGGAGCGTTGTTACATTTATTTATTTATTTATTTATTTATTTATTATTTATTTATTTATTTATTTATTAGAATACCCTCAGGGCCCGTAGGGCATTATAGAGGGGGTGGGTACAACATTTTATAACACACAAAGGAATAAGGACAAGAAAAAAAGACAAAGAAAAGAAACAAGTGTCAGATGCGCAAATCACGAAGGTAACATAAATCAACTAAAAATGTATAAGTAAGAATTCAAGCACATACAAGACAAAGATAATGGAAACTGCGTATAGTTACAAACAATAACCGACTTCGTTGTGTGGGTGCGTGGACTGCACTCGCAAATACAGCACGCACGACGCACATGGTTGACAAACGGGAAACAGCTCCACCCCCGTAACCGTTGTTTTGAGCAGTGACGTCATTCTATTAGTCTGCTTGTTGCGCTATTCGGTACATTGGTTTTGGTTTCGCCGCAACATTTAGAATTTCGTTCATTCCAAGTTATTAGTATTGAGGTCACTTTTTTGAAGTTTCAAAGCAGCAATAGGTTTTTCGCGTCAAAGACTTCGATTCTATAATTTGACTTTACTGTCAAACTCTACTAAAAAAAGTTGATTATTGTAACTCTTCTAATTAACGTTTCAAACCTTATTAAGATGTCTGCCAATACAGAAAAAGCAACTGTGAAGACAGCGAGCAAATAGCGTCTTTTGCAGATTTTTTAAACAATAAATAGGACAAATTTATTGAAACACCATGTATAGTACCCAAGATAATGTACGAATAACGAAGCTGTACAGTCATGTTCAGAATAAAACGAACGATGAAAGCTTCTGCTGTTTGGGAGTATGACCAACGCAGCGCAGGGGACTCATTGAGAGAGTGGTTTAAAGTTTCCCATGCAAAGGGCATTCTCGCGAGTACGTGAGCATTTTGCCAGGTCATTAATTGTGAATGATACTTACTGTTCGCTGGCTCCGTGTTGCTCTGGTTTGTGCCTCTTTCGTGAGGGAAGATGGAAGCCGGGTTATCACGTGCGACGTTCCTGCAACGGCGTGCTCGTGAGCCCGCGCACTGGAAGCGCGGTGAGCCAACGCTTCCGCGAGCAGACGACACTCAGCCGGTGCCCCGGCTTTTCACAACGCTTTGCTGTCGTCGTAACTGGCACGCGCGAATTTCTGGAAAGGTCCACTGACCTTTGCGAGTTTCGCGCTATTTTAACCCTAGAATGAAAAACAACGTTGCAGTATCACTGGTGTGCGGATTCTTGCACTTGAGCTCACCATATTTCTCATTTGCCGCTCCTTCGAGCTGCGTTCCCGATGGCGCCATTTCTGTCTGCTGCTTCAATATTGCCCAAATAAATAAATTCAGTGTGGAAGACGAAAGAAAAAACGCAAGGGTCATGCAGCAGTCAATAGCTTGATCGGAATGTTTTATTGCCGGGCTGTTTAAAGTTAGCTAAGTATGATGGACCGCTATAAAATAGCTTTGTTATTTACTGTCTGAAGCAGGCATGCATGATATTTAAGAAATGAAAAAACAGAACAAAATTCATTGCAATTGTGGATTCGACAACGCCACTTAGACCTCAGAGCTGCTTTAACCAGCTGCCCAAACAATGTGCATCGTACTTGCGATACTCTGGTAAGAAAAGAAATCGCGACATCCGCTGATAAACAGAATAAACGCGCAGCTGTAATTCTATAGTGTACTTAGCATAAAATTGAAAACAAAATACTATATTCCATACTCTTCCTTTAGCTGGAACTTCATGGCTATAGACAGAATACGTTGAGCAACCGAGCAGCAACTTTGCCCGGTGAAATATCTCTTGCTATCTTCGAAATTGGTTGATATGAACCGAAGAGCCTGGGAGCACCACAGCAGAGTCGAAATTTTCCTAGGACTTGAAAAAAAAAGGCAAGTCAGGTTTTTTTCTGACTTGCGACTGATTTTTGGGTTGATTATATATACTCTTTTTTATATTTAGCTCTTACTAAGAACGAATTAGTTCAGTCGTAAAGATAGCATGTGAGCTCAGTTCTTTTCTAACAGAGTAAGGCTGGCTAGACTTCAGCGTAATATTAACCGAAAAGTTGTAAGCTCAGATAAAAAAAAGGTAAACTTCAAGCACGACAGAACTGAGTTCCCTAGAGGAAGTCTGGCAAAGAAGCTCTTTCTAATTAAGTCGTCCAAACGTGGCTTATAATTGGCCGGTGAATTCATTCGCAACGTCTGGACTAGCTGCATGGTACGCCCTCCAGAGTGAGGAGGCATCCAGATTTCATTAGGTAATGGTTTTTTCATTCGTGACATCAGCCACGTGTGCCGGTCATAAAACAAAAAGCAGCTCATAGAAAATAAGTCTTACTGTACTTCACCCAGTTCAACAGATAAATTACTACTGAAAGGACGATGGCAAATATTTCATAAAACTCTAGTCTTGACAGCCTTGTTAATACTTGATCTCGAAAGAATGACCAACTCTCAATCTCTTACGGGGAAGCCAGTACACATTAACTGAGGTGAATTTACTTCGTGTTATAGGTATCAAAATTGTAAAACAAGTTCTCATGGAATCTCTATTTTTTAAAATATTCTTAGCGGCGAAATTTTACACTTGTGTGAATGAAAGAGAGATGATACAGTGCGTGTATGCAAGAGAAAAAAAAGCCACATCTATTAGAGTGTGTCCCCATTGGTTCTGTACAAATTTTCCTTAAAAGAGGAAGACGAAGTGATTCTCTTGTGGAACACATCTTTCGGTCTGTGCTGTATTTTCTGCGTTCCACAGCGCAACAGCGGGGTCTCCAGCCCCCTACATCGCGGTCATGGATGTACAATCCCCGGAGATCCCGCCCGGTACCAGTTCATCCACGGGCATTGCTTCAAGAAAGCGTGGTAATCCATCTAGTGAGAGCGAGGACACCGAGCCGTACTCTGCATCAGACTACGAGTCCTCGGAAGACGGCTTCGAGCCTGTGCTCTACCGCAAGGCCAAACGAAGAATCATGAACGCATCATCGGCATCAAGTACAGCCACTGTGAGGACAGCGCCTGAGCGATGGCCTCACTCCATTCTGTTTGTGCCGCAGACTACTACTGCCAATCTACGCTTCCTCAACAGGCAAGCACTGTCCTTGTACCTTGAAAACATTGTGCCTAACGAGATTAAGGACATCAGGATAAACACGAGGAAGAATATTTTGGCAATCGACATGAGGAACCCGAGTGCACTGAACATGCTACAGCATGTGTCGGAGCTGGGAAACATCAAAGTCCGATCCATCATACCAGCGAATGGTGACACCGTAACAGGAGTTATCTATGACATAGACACTGAAATCACCAATGAAGATCTTCCTGTACTGATAAAACCAGTGAGCGAAAACAACGTCATTGTGCATGCTGGTCGCCTAGGCAACTCTCGTTGTGTGCGAATAACATTCAAGGGTGACAGTCTTCCCTCTTACGTGAAGGTTGGCCATTTCCGTCACCAGGTTCGCCCATTTATTCCGAAGCCTATGCAGTGTTTCAAGTGCCAGAAGATTGGCCACGTGCAGGGCGTTTGCAGAAATTCCGCAGTGTGCCCCCGATGCGCTGAACACCACTCAGAAGACGACTGTAATGCAACTACGTTGAAATGCCCCAACTGCCAAGGCGCTCACAGTGCTTCCTCCAAGGACTGTCCTCAGATTAAGAAAGAGATTTATATTCTGAGGCAAATGGTGCGAGACAACTCGACTCACAGAGAAGCTGCGCAAAAAGTGAGGCGAAGGTGCCGCCATCGTCGAAGGTCCTCACGAAGGACAGTGCAAAATCTGACGACAAAGTCAGAAACTCAGGTGAAATCGACAGGCGCGGCTCCTAGCACGGCAAACATCTGCGCTGAAAGAGAAGATGCCGGAAGATCTCTCTCTCCAAAGGAATGGCCACCCCTTCAGCCTAGACGATCTGTTGAGCCTCAACAGAAGCCGCCTACACGACCTGTTGAGCCTCAACAGAAGCCGCCTCAAGAACAAGCACAAAATGCTGCAACAGCCGGGAAGCCAGATCATCGCGTGATGGTGATGCTAAGATCATTAGTGGACACCATTCGCATGTTGTTAAGCGACATGAATACACCGTCAGCCAAAAGTGCCCTTCAAGTACTGGACGCTCTTAGTCCAGTGCTAGCAGCCCTAGAGTAGACCATGGCTAACCCGCCACTGTCTTTCAGGGATGAGATTCGTAAAGCAGCAATACTGCAGTGGAACGCCAGGGGAGCGAGATCGCGCATTGGTGACTTTCGTCAATTTGTGTACGTCAATATGTTTCCCGTAATCGTCATCTGTGAGCCGAACTTATCGAGTGCAATACGACTCTCGGGATACGAACCTTTTATGCCGTCTACTGTTACTGAAAGTAGCAAGGTTCTGGTGTACATTCGCCGAGACCTCACTTACATCTTTCAACCTGTACCACCTCATGACGGAAACCAATACGTATGCTTAAGAGTGAAAAAGAGGAGGCTCAACATCACGGTGGTTGGCGCATACCTATCACCATCAAGCCGTTTCGATCAAAAAAGACTACGAGACATCATAGCGTTAACTCCTGACCCGTGTGTTATCATCGCGGATTTGAACGCTCATCATACATTATGGGGAAGTCAGAATACCAACATGAAGGGCAGAAGCTTAGTGTCTTTTGCCTCCGACAACCAACTTTGGTTACTGAACGACGGCAGTCCTACATTTTTACGTGGCTCCACATACAGTAGCTGTCTCGACTTGGCTTTTGTTTCGCGAAGCCTAGTGAAACATACTGAATGGTTCACGGATATAAAAACGCACGGGAGTGATCACATTCCAACATACGTCAAGATCAGAGGATTGTCGCCTCCTAAAGTGCGCGACATGGTTAAAAGAGTGGACTGGAAAAAATTTCAGTCTCGTATGGAAGACCAATGCCAAGAACACATATCCGATTTACAAGAGGCCATCCAGAGCACTGTAAAAGAGACTGTGTGTACGATCCCATGCCCTGTAAGATTCATGGACATCGACATAGAGCTGGAGCGGCTTCGAGCCTTGCGACGACGAGCTGAAAGAAGGTACCGGCGCACGAAGGACATAGAAGATTTACGGACTGCTAGACGTATGCATAAGAAGATCAAACGTCGGTTGGACAAGCTAGCATTCCAACGCTGGATTACTTTCTGCGAGTCACTCGACCCTCGTAAGCCTTTATCGCACATATGGACGACGGTTAGAGGTTTGCGGTCATCGCCCATTCAGAAGTCACCATTCAAGGCCTTAGCCCTTCACCAAAATCGACCAGATGTGGACGTTGCTGAAGAGTTCTGTGCCGGATTATCAGGGCAAACTACAGCCATCAGCAGCTCACCACTTTCGAGCAGTTGTCCGCCACCACGTGATTCCTCTATGGACTTCCCGTTCACCATTCAGGAGCTCAAAGCAGCACTCGCTTCATGCAAACGTACCTCTGCACCAGGACCTGACGGAATCTCCTACAGAGCCCTGTGTCATCTGGGTGAGCGCGCGAGAATAGCTCTACTTCAGCTATATAATGATTGTTGGCTAGAGGGCACTGTCCCCTTAAGTTGGAAAACTAGTCGTCTAGTACCATTACTGAAACCTGGCAAATCACTACTGGAACTCTCCTACTATCGCCCGATCGTATTGGCCAGTTGCGTGGGTAAAGTGATGGAGAGAATGATTCTCGGCCGACTCGAGTGGTACTTGGAGTGTCATCAGATCTACACAAATGCCATGGCTTTCGACGTGGTCGATCATCGATCGATAACGTCATCGACCTAGTCACGTACGTTGAACACGAGAAAGGCCATAAGCGTCTTTGCGCCTCTCTGTTCCTTGACGTCAAAGGAGCCTATGATAACGTGACACATGAATCCGTCCTTGCCGCACTAAAAGAGATTGGAGTGGGTGGCCGAATGTTTAAGTGGATACGCAGTTATCTCCAAATGCGATCCTATTTTGTGAGTACAGAGACTGGGAACACGTCTACACATTTCAGTTGTCGTGGCGTCCCTCAGGGTGGTGTACTGAGCCCCGTGCTATTCAATATAACACTAATCGCTCTCCATACGCACCTACCAAACAATATTTATCTATCAACATACGCTGATGACATCTGCATATGGACATCTGCGGTAACTCGCCTGCAGTTACGAGCGAGAATACAGAGAGCTGCTACTTCAACTGCATTGTATCTACGCAATCGAGGCCTGGAAATTTCCTCCGGAAAGTGCGCTCTTCTGGCATTTACGCGCAAACCCATGTCGAATTACAGAGTGTCAATTAACGGTCAAAATATACCATATCGTCGATCTCACAAATTTCTGGGTGTCATAGTCGACAGAGACTTATCATGGAGCCCTCATGTGTCGTATTTGAAGAAGCGATTGACAGGCATATGCCATCTTTTCAAGTTTCTCGCTGGGAAGACTTGGGGAATGCAGCCTAATGCTATGTTACGACTGTACAGGGTGCTTTTCCTTGGCTTTTTACGATACAGTCTGCCTGCATTATCAAACGCCAGCAAAACAAGTCGACGCATGATACAAAGCGTTCAGGCACAGGCGCTTCGAATATGTCTAGGTCTGCCTCAGGGTGCCTCAACAATGGCGACTATAGCTATAGCCAAAGACCACCTCGTGCAGACCCATATTGAAATTGAAGCTTTGAGGATACACATAAGGCATGTGGGCCGGAATCCCCATCACCACCTAGCCTCTCTACCAGTGGATAGACCTCATACTTCCTTTTGTCGAACAATAACTACACATGGTGACTCCCTACCAACTGGTTTTACGCCCGCGGCGAGACCTTCAATTCCTCCATGGTGCCTCAAACAGCCAGTCATCTACCTGACAATACCAGGCATCCAGGAAAAAGGTGATTTCTCAATACCAGCCCTCAAGCAGCTCGCATTACTTCTGCTTTACGAGAAGTACCAAGACTGCACCCACGTCTACACCGACGGCTCCGTCCTGCCAAACAGCTCAACTGCGGTGGTCGTTATTCCAACGCACGCCACAACCATCAAATTCAGGACAGCTCATGCAACCACAACAACGGCAGCAGAGCTTGCAGCGCTTCGCGCTGCGCTGCGTTTCATTAACGACCAAAGCACGCAACGGTGGACGATTTTTTGCGACTGAAACGCGGCACTGCAGTCACTTCTGTCAAATCTACGCCGTGGTCCACACGAGCAGTTGGTATTTGAAACAGCAGAAATGCTACACCACATAACAGAGAAAGGGCACCACGTTATATTTCAGTGGTTGCTAAGCCACTGTGGAATTATCGGTAACGAACGAGCTGATCAAGCAGCCCGTTCAGCCCATACAGAAGACAACGACCAGTCAATACCTCTCTCAAGAACGGACGCTGCTAGGAGGCTCCGCATGCTTGCTCGCCAACGCTCCATGGCTCTTTGGAATGAGCCTCTCTTTACGCATGCAAGATTACGATCCCTTGATCCAACGTTAAGCATGCAGCTTCCAACAAAAATTCGACGAGGCGACGCTACTGCTCTGTGCAGACTATGGTTGGGAGTCGCGTTTACCCGTGCGTACGCGTTCCGCATAGGTATGGCCGACACCGCCGACTGTGCACACTGCGGAGATGAAGAAACAATTCGACATATACTGTGTGACTGCCCGAAATACAACCTGGAAAGACAACACCTTTCTAATAAACTAAACAGGTTAGATGACCAGCCGCTGTCAGAAGAAAGGATACTGCGCCATCGTCATGACTCATCGTCACAGAAGAAAGCCGTGCAAGCGCTACTGGGCTTCTTACAAACTACTGGCCTGTCGGAACGCCTCTGAGTGGACTGATTTTGTGTGTGCGCGTGTGTCGGTGTTTTTCTCTTATTTTTTTTAAACTCTTCCTTTCGCTTTCAACCCCCTATTCCCCAACCCCAGTGTAGGGTAGCCTACCGGATACTAGCATCTGGTTAACCTCCCTGCCTTCCTCTTTTCTCGTTTCTCTCTCTTCCTTAAAAGTAAAAAATAAGCGCATGTAAAAACGTGTAAGTGTACAGCAGACAAAGTGAAGAATGAATGTTGAAACAGTAAAATAAGAGAAAATTGTCTACGAGAGTTGCGAATTGGCATACTTTGTTTGCAAAGGCGAGTCTGGCCGCAAAAGCCAATAACAGCTCCAAGCTCCATCGTTTTTTTCCGTGGGACCTCTCTTCTCGTTTTGTCACCAGCGATAGGAACGACTCTTGACAGACTCGTTCAGGTGTTTTTCGGCAAGTCAATCGACCCTTGCTTTCCTCTTCACTACGTACGTCAAGCTCCTTTATTTTGTTTTCGCCAGAACCACTCGTAGGACAAAGTAAACGAATGTGTGGTTGGAGTGCCAAAATAGTGACCTAATAAAGTTGGGGAACTTTGGTGGGAGCAGCTTTGAGGTAATATAAAATGAAGGTGGATACACAATGTTGATTCGAGGTGGGCTTTTAGGCAGCTGACGCCTAGCCTAGCGTTGCAATGTTCTGAACGAGCGAACAACGACCGTATTTTCAACACAGCTGCGAATCAGGTTATATTTTGTCATACATTTGAAATGTTTATTACGCAGTTTTGAAAAAGAAAGCTTGAATAATGTTAGTTGTCTAGAGGCGTGATAATATTTTACAAAAAGAAAAGCGTGCATTTATTTGCCATCTAGGTCATAGTAAAATAACATTTTGAGCATTGTTCGTGAACATCTCGTTTATTTTAATTGGAACGAAAACAAAAATCTACAGACCTTAAAATGTTACACCCCCCTGGATTACTGTGTGTATGTTACTGAGGATTTGTCATTGGGCACATGATGCATTTTATATGACATTCCTTCAAATGGCTTGTCACGTTTTTGAGGCCATCCAAACACTTTCTCCTTCACATTATTAACAAGTGCGTAGTGTCCCCAAACCTATTACTGGGGATATGCTACGTGCATGACCTGAAAACTGTCATCATCATGAGCTGGCAGGGCTCGTTTTGTCCACATCTTCATATTGTACTTCGTTCCCAGAACACGTGCCCCAATCTGCTCATCGAGGGATGCGATTATTCTGGTAAGCTAGATAACTAAGGCAGAGATCAAAAAAGATAAAGACCAAAAGACAGACAAAAGGAAAGAAAAAGCTTGAAATAGAAAGAAAGGGGCGAGAGAAAAACCTAGAACGAGCATCGAAAGAAGGAGTGAAAGAAAAAAAGATAGGAAGATATAGGAAGAGAGTTATAGGAAGAAAGTGAAGAAAAAGAGCAGGACTTAGAAAGATGGTGCAAGAATTAACCGTAAAAAAAGAGATAGAAAAAAGGATGCAAGAAGGAAATACCAAGCATAACCATGTATAGTATGGAAAGGGGTGGGAAAAGAAAGTGAGGAAAGGCAGAAGCGAAAGGTGCAGGGAAGAGAGGAGGGCAACTGAGGAAGCTCCGCTGCTTCCCGAGTTTTCGCGCCACTTTTCCGTAGCTTACACAGTTCTTTTCGTTCGCATGAGACGAAAATACAAGCCTTTTGCTTTAAAACACTTTCGCATTCAAATGAACTACATTTTTTCTCCCTCAAGCGCAGTCACGAAACACTTTAGAGAGTGGAGCTACAGATGTCTACGGACAGCTAGGAAACACATCAACGCGTCACGTGTTTTGGAGGACACGGGAGCATTTTGTACGTTAGGGCAGCATGCCTTGAGGGAGGCGCTTGAGAGCAGCCTGCGGGCAGCAGGCCATACGTGGCACCTTTCTCCGTGTTCACCTACATAAGCATTGCATCGCTTGCTACTTGTTGGTATACGCAGAACAAATATCAAGGTACCGTCTCATAGCTCTGAGCTCATAATAATTGATTTCTGCATTACTTCTGGCTACAAAAGCACAAATACTTGTTTCGTGTGGTATTGTGGTAGGGTTTAAAGGTCGAAGAGCCAAGTTGAAACTAGGCATGGGCTGAAATTTTAGCTAGTACTCATTGGCGGTACTTCTCCATATCTAAAACGTACATAAAAAGATAGAGAAAACCGCGAGGGATATAAGCAAAGGTCAACCAAGATTAGAATATATAATTCACTTCACTGCTGACACGCAGGTTGCGACTAGAGGGATGGAATCTCGGCCGCAGCGGCCTCTCTTTCTGTGGAGCCGAAAATTATTGAAGCCCATGTACTTAGATTTAGTTGAATGTTAAGGAACACCGAGTAGTTAAATTTCTGGAGCCCGTCGTCGTCGTCGTCGTCGTCATTGTCGTCGTCGTCGTCATCATCATCATCATCATCATCATCATCATCATCATCATCATCATCATCATCATCATCATCATCATCATCATCATCATCATCATCATCATCATCATCATCATCCTGACTACATCCACTGCAGGACACAGCCCTCTCCGACGTTCTGCCAGCCAACTCAGTCCTGTGCTTGCTGCTGCCACTTTTAACTGGCCAACTTCCTAATCTCATCTGCCCACCTAACTTTCTGTCTCTCCCTATCCCGCTTACCTTCTGCGGGAATCCAGCCAGTCATACTTAATTACCAGTGGTTAGCCTGCCTACGCACTACACGCCCAGCCCATCTCCGTTTCTTCGTCCTGATTTGAGCTATGATATCCTTAACCCTGGTTTGTTTGCTGATCCACTCTGCTCTATTCTTGTCTGTTAAGGTTACACCTATCATTTTCCTTTCCATTGCTCGCTGCTTCATCCTAAATTTAAGCTGAACCCTCTTGGTAAGCCTCCAGGTTTCCGCTCCGTAGTTGATTGCAATCTACCAGTCATAATTTGAGAGTGCTTGCTGAATGTGCTGCACCCTATTCTTATTCTTCTAGTCACTTCAATCTCATGGTTCGGCTCCGCGGTTATTACTTGTACTAAGTAGACGTAGTCTTTTACGTCTTCAAGTACAATATGACTTATCTCGAAGGCTGTTGTTTTCTGAGGTTGTTTTGTTGTGGATTACTTTCGTTTTCACAGATTAATTTGAAGACCTACTTTTCTGCTCTGCTTGCCTAAATCAGCAATCAGGAGTGTAATTTATCCCCTGAGTTACTCAGCAATGCAATGTCATCGGCGAGGCGCAGGTTACTAAGGTACTTTTCAATAACTCTAATCTCCAACTTTTTCCATTCGAGGTATTTGAAAACGTCCTGTAACCACGTGGTAAATAGCATCGAAAATTGTATCTCTTTGTCTTGCACCCTTCTTGATCGGTATTTTGTCACATTCTGTATGAAGTACTATGGTGGTATTTTATCCTCTGTATACTTCTTCCAGGATGTTTATATATGCTTCGTCGACGCACTGATTCCAAAGTGCCTGCGCGACGGCTGATATTTCTACTGAATTGCACACCTTGTCATAATCTATGAAGGCCTATGTATGGTGGTTGCTTGTATTCTGAATACATGATTGGTAGTATGAACGTGGTCGATTGTTGAGTAGCCTGTTTGATATCCTGCTTGTTTCTTTGGTTGACTGAAGTTTAGTGTTGTCTAAATTCTGTTAGCAACTACCTTTGTAATTAGCTTGTATACGACGGAGAGCGAGCTGTTTGACGTGTAATTCTTCAAGTCTTTGTGATCTCCTTTCTTATGTATTAGGACGATGTTAGCCTTCTTCCAAGATTCTGGTACCCTTTCTGTCAGGAGACACTTCATAAACAGAATGGATAGTTTTTCTAACCCAATCTCTTCTCTGTCTTTCAGCAGATCTGATGGTACCTGATTATCACCAGCAGCTACAAAGCTACAAGGCTTTTCTGACTTCTTCTGCCATTACTGGTGGGATGCCATCTTTGTTATGCTTGTTCTTACATTAAGGTCGTGGTCTTCCCAGCTACTGTACAGATCTCTGTAAAACCCCTCCGCTATTCAACTATCCTATTCATTCTGGTAGTTACTTTGCCCCACTTTCTCTTCCGGCAGTTAATACACCGCAGTTTAAAGAATAATTAACAACCGCTTGGCATTACTCGGTCTAGTTGTTTGTTCAGTTTACTTGCCTCTGTAATCTCGGTGGGTTCCAGGTGGCTTTATTTGCAAGCTCGCAGCTTTTCTTTGCAACATGTGTTCTGGGAAGCGGGATTACCTTGTATATCATTATCGTGTGTACAAATGAAAGTGTTAATATTCATATTTACGAAGAGGTTACGCTTGATTGTGCACAACAAATACATTTTGAAATAATGTTTTCCCATTTCTCTTCTCAGCAAGGTTTGGTGTAATTTCAGTGCATGTTCCATGCAAATTTCGCCTACGAAGTGATGTCGCAGTACGGCAAGCAAAGAAATCTAGCTTTCTGATATTATAGAGATGGGTACTTTGTCACGAAACAAGAGGATTGAACCGTTATGCGCCGGTTAGATGATCACTCTAGATTCACTTTACGCGTGTACTCGCCTATATTTGCCAGACATCAATATGGGACCCACGGGTCGCCTCATGCAATACAGAAGGCACTTCTTCGGATTCCTGTCGGTGATATCGGGAATAATCTTCACAGAGCAGCAGCGAACATTGAGCCAAGCCGCTAGCGAGTGGCCATTGCTCTCTACAACATGATGGTGACAGTAATAGTGTGGTACAAGGTGGTCATGATGTTTGCGTAGCACTCAGCACTGGTGTCACATTGATCTAGCACCACTTGCATGTATATGGGCTTGTACGCGAGCAAGAACAAATGCCTCAACGTGCACCCCGGCGAGTGGTTTGCACGACAGGTATTCGTTATTATCTATGCGAGAACAGGAGGCTAGCGAGAGTGGTTGTATGATATCAATGTCATGTTCCGGAGTAGACTTCCACTTTCCGCAATAAATTTGTACACGCTTGTGCTACTTGATGATTGATGATTGATATGTGGTGTTTAACGTCCCAAAACCACCATATGATTATGAGAGACGCCGTAGTGGAGGGCTCGGGAAATGTCGGCAATCTGGGGTTCTTTAACGTGCGCCCAAATCTGAGCAAACGGGCCTACAACATTTCCGCCTCCACCGGAAATGCAGACGCCGCCGCCGGGATTTGTTCCCGCGACCTGCAAGTCAGGAGCCGAGTACCTTAGCCACTAGACCACCGCAGCGGGCCGCGCTTGTGCTACGTAAGTCCCAGATTTTTCCATTTCATTGTTAAGTAGCGATGATCTTTAAAACACCACCGATGATTCTAATTGAGTAACGCTCTTTCTCATTAGCCTTGTTCTTGCAAACACTTTCGTTGTTCCTGACAAAACATTGGGGGATGCGTTGCCCACCCGCTAATGACGGGGGATTAGCGGAGGAAGAAATGAACGTCATGTTCGCACATTGTTCTTCGAAAGGTGCTTGGCCGATTCACCTAAACGTTCGTGGCTTTGTAAAACTTTCAAATTAGGAATAATATGGCAGCAGACGCCTGATGCACGTGAAGGATGGTTGAGAGAGGAGGTGTTTGTAGCTACTCAGGCTAAAGAGAAAAATCTAGAAACATCATGTGCAGCCAGTGAAACATTTGAGCACATGTGTAACTTGGTTAGGGATATGTAGTGAAATACTGAGTGAAATGGGGATGACGCTTCCCATTCGTAACTGTGAGGCAGGTGTTTAGGCGAAAGAGAAGTATCTAATTTGAACATACGGTCCATCCTGGTGATCCATCAGTTGCGGTATTCGGTTGCTGACCCGAAAGCCACGGCTAGATCCCGACCTTGTTGGTCAAATTTCGATGGAAGGGAAACGGTAGTGGCCCGTGTAGTGTCTGACTTCAATGCACGTTAAACAACAAAAGATGATGCAACTTCCCTATACTACAGTGCGTCGCATAAACAGTTCGTAGTTTCGGTGAACTGTTTATATAGTAGTAGTACCAGTACCTGGCAGAAGGCAGTACCCTCTAATGTCTATTTATTCGCACATTAATATTTACCTATAGTTCACGATTTCTTATCTGTAGTTCATGATTACTCTTTCTGAGCTAATGATGTGGAATGCAACAACTCGTGCCATACGTGTTAGATATCGCTCACGAATAGGACATGTTGTTTTCGTGGTTCACGCTCTTGACATTTCACTTGAGGAAGAACTGTAATCTTCGATTAGGTCGATACAGGTAAGCCCCTGTGCAGCTTTTACATCGTAAATCCCACCACCAGATTGAAGTGGCAGTGAGCTGAAGGTAATTGCTCGACTACTAATCGGGAGATTGCGGTACCTAATACCATTCGTGGCAGCCGAATCGAAACGGAGGCAGGAACTGGGGACCCGGGTGCATAGATTTAGGGGCATTACAAAGAACCCTATGTGTTCGCTTTCGGAGCCCTGTACTTCGGCGTCACTCATAATCATCTCATATTAGCATTGTATCTTCAAATCCCCTTGTTGTCATTATATATCTAAAACTGTCAGTCAGTGGACGACAAATATCTGCATTTTCAATGTTCTTTCCTTTGAGTTCAAAAAAAAAGTAGGAAGAGGAATACGGAAGCTCGCAATAAGAAATTCGTAAAAAGGAAACATGTCAAAGCCAATGTTTCAACATGTGTGTAATACGTGTGTATTATACTAGAATAATTTTTGCTGCGTAATAAATCTATCTTTTGTATTAGAAAAAAGAACAACATTTACCTATTATTTTCTTTCAAAACTCTTTAGTATACCTATCACCACTCTCACACGCCATTTTGTCCCTTATTGAAAATAGCAAAACTAACTATAAAGCACTCCGGCGTTGTGGTATTAAACGTTCCACATTGTGTACAGCATTGTGTACAGCAACTACATCAGCTTTTCTAGTAAAAATGCAAATAGCCAAGGTAACAGTGGTCTCCAAAAAGCGTAATCAGAATGAATTAGGAAATTACTGTCCTCTGTCCATATTACCCATTTTTTCAAAACCTCTTGAGAAACTAACTCATTGTAGGCTCTCAAATTTTTTTGAGAACTCCAGTATGTTAACGCCCCAACAGTTTGGGTTCCGGAAGAACATATGAACAAAATTAGCGCTGCTTCACCAGAAAGATTATATTTTACAAGAATTTCAAAGCAAGAAATTAGCAATCATTTATTTCTTTATTTCTCCAAAGTGTTTGACTTGTTAAATCATGAGTTCTTGTTAAGCAAGTTAGATATTTATGGTGTTCGTGGTTTTGGGTCAAGTTTACTGTGGTCATGCCTATGCTATTGACGACAAGTTGTCCAAACAACTCGCCATCCCAAATTCTGCCTCTGCTTTGTGGTGTTCCACAGGGCAGCATTCTGGGACCTGTGCTTTTCAACCTTTACATTAATGACATCGCTAACATTATTAATAATGCCATGTTTGTCATATATGCAGATTACAATCATTTTTTTCCTGGAAACAGCATCGACCATCTGATATGCAATTGTAATAACACCTTAATCAAACTTCAACAGTGGTCTTTATTCACTTCCCTGAAGAACAATGAAAATCAAACAAAGGCGGTTATATTTCAGGTCATGAATGAGCCAATCCCTCCTTATGCAGACATAATTTTCAATACCTTCCCAGTTGATATTGCCGACCAATTTAAGTGCCTTGGTGTTGTATTTAGTGTGTACATGTCTTGGGAAGCTCAGGTGAACTCAGTGTTGACAAAACCAACTCGAATAACTACAATAGTTGGTCGGCTCAAATACATTCTCTCTCCAAAACTTAAGATTTTAGTTGACAATTCTATTTTCTGTTCACATCTCAACTACTGTCAACTTGTCTGGGGTAAAACTTCATTCTCTAATTTACAAAAAGTTTACGTTATGCAGAAACGATATCTACGAAATGTTTTAATGCCGAATATAATGCAGCAACTATAAACTTTTTTCATAAATCCGGTATTATAACAGCTCACAAATTATACTATTATCAGCTGATTTCTAGATATAATTATGAAGTAAGGCACAACACGCATAATTTAGACACCCGAGCACATTTCTAAACAAATGATCACTACTATAAAACGAGACGCAGAAAGTATTGGAAAGTTGTCACACCCCATTTGAATACTGGTACAGAGCGTTTATGTTATTCTTCACCATCATTGTTAAACCATCTTCAGTCAATCGCTTTTTATTTGTTTTGTTGCTCCTCAGCTGCACTTAGATCTATGTTTGTATAAGAAAGCTAATTTTATTGATCCTAACGTTGTACTCTTGTATGCTTTTTTGCAGGCTATTGTATATTGCTTTTATTCTGCACTAATTGTATGTTTTCATGTTTTCGTTCTGTGAACTGCTTTTGTTTTTGCTTTTGCCCATATGGCATAGATTATTTTGGGCTACACTCTAGTCAAGCGGCCTCTCGGCAGTTCTTTTTTCGTTGTCCTCAATCTGTGAAATTGTACAAGGTGGAAAGAAATTTGAATCTAAATTTGAGTTTGAATTGTGCAACTTCGCGCAAACAATATCACACAATGCCAAATATTCTCCAGGAATGCATTGCTCCCAATCCAAGGAAAAACACAGTTTAATATTATAGAAAACTGCAGAAACAGTTGTGTGATTACACAGTGACATCGATGCTGCTTCAGTTTTACAGTTTCCAATTTAGTGTCCCAAACGCATTACTTCGCAAGCAGAGTTTCCATATGAAACAAGAAAGGACCACCAGAGATAAGCGAATAAAAAAGTGAAACAGGTTCAACATTTCTGACTCAAGCCATTCCCTTTTCAAGAATGAAGTCTATGATCTGTGGAATCGTGAGGAGGAGGAGGAGGAGGATTGAAGGAGGAAGGAAAGGGTGGTTAGCATGTTCTCAGACCGGCTTGCTACCCTGTGCTGGGGAAGGGCGTAAGGGGAACAAAAGATGAGACAAAAAAAGATCTTAAAGGAGAGAAAAAAAACGGAGAAGGACAACAGTACAATCCACGGCGCTGCTTACACTATGTCTCTAAAACCACTTGCCCGCAAGAAGCACAACGACGCTCTCAATGCCTTGCGTGCAGAGGACGGTCTCGGCCAGTGTCCTAATACCCTTTTTTCCGACAATTGGCGATTGTCTAGTCTATCTAAAACTTTCGAGAGTTCTTTTCTTGGCGCACTGAAGCGAGGACACTCGCAGAGAAGATCGGAGAATGTCTCCGCGCAGCCACAGTTGTCGCATGTCGGGCTGGTGGCCATTCCGATTCGAAACGAACAAGCATTCGTAAAGGCCAATCCAATCCATAGACGGCACAAAAGTGCCTCCTCAGCTCTGGTTATTCCTGATGGAAGACGGAGCGATAGGTGTGGGTTCAGTTTATGAAAGCGGACGTTGGTGAATGCCGGTGAATTCCACTGAGCGAGTGTCAGCTCTCGTGAAAGTGATCGAAGCCTTGCAGCGGCGTCCGTTCTTGATAATGGTATAGCTGCACAAGGGGCATCATCATGGGCAGATCGGGTTGCTTCATCTCCACGGTCGTTTCCATCGATACTGCAGTGGCCCGGTATTCGTTGATACGCTATGTCGTGTTGTTCCTCTATAGCCCGTTGATGAAGCAGTCTTATTTCAGCGACTAGCTGTTCGTTTGATCCATGAGAATATGACGAGGCAATGCTAGAGGGCTGCTTTGGTTCTGCTGCTTTGGTTCTTCGCCTAGAAACTCCAGAGCAGCACGAATGGCGGCGAGTTCTTCAGCCGTGGATAATGTCAGATGTGATGTCCTGACCTTTATCGTGACCGATTTAATTGGAATTATTATTGCGCCTGTTGAGTTTGCTGGAAAAACCGACCCATCCGTGTACATGTGAATGCGTCCAATGTGTTTGTCACGCAGAACCAGTAATATGTTTGTTTTAGGGCCCTTTCAAAACGGCTTATAACATGATTATTTATGGCGGCCGGGGCAACCAACTAAGTGAAATATCGGGAGGTCACTAAATATTGAACGTATGCCCTTGTCCATTTTCTTCTTTTCCGTGGCTTTCCATTGGAAGTCGCCGGTAGATGCTTTCTTTGCTAATGCTTAAGGGTAAGCTATTTAAAGCGCTTGTCTTATTAATCTAACTATGATACCTCCCTGCAAAATGAATTAGTCGCTTTAACGTGTTTCAAGCGTCGGCGTTATGAAAGACTTTGCAGTGGTACAGCTAAGGTGCGGTGAAATGCAGATTGAACAAAGGTTATCTGTCGAGGTAGATTCAGTGTTCTTCAGAAAATGCAAAGACTATGGTATAGCTAGCTCCCTTTAAAAAAAATCTGCAGTTTTCATGCAGACCAGCTTACCTTATAGCTTATAGCTTACCTTATAGTTATCCAAAGGCTGTAAGTTAGAAATACAGTCTTCAACAAAACAATGTATCAAAAAACAGAAGAGGGTTTCCTCATACATTACCTGATGTTAATAACCTCATTTTTGCGTTTTCTGCATCTGTACATGCCTTGCTATTTGCCTTGATCATTTAAAAATTTGATACTCACAACTCGTTCTACATTAGGCTGAAAGGCAGAGCTTGCAAGCATAGTTTTCAGTAACTGTGGGGAAATAAAATAAAACTCCACCTGGTGGAGACAACTTTTAGAGGCAAAGCTCCCCTTAGTCTAACCTTGTCATGCGTCACAAGTAACCGAGAGTAGAAAAGACGAGAAAGAAAAGAAGACAGTAGTTCCCATATAGTATAATAGACGGTGCTGTCTCACAGTACATACAAACTCAAGTTGAGTAAGTATATTCCAGATGGTGCTTCACCGCTACTCTCCGATTGGCTGCTGCGCGGGCTGTGCCTGGGCACGCGGAGAACGAGTGCTTCTCTCAGTCTCCTGTGTATTCGCCGTACGTGGCGGATCGTTGGTGTGCCATAGACGAAGCAGAGCAGCGGGCGCGTTGATGATGTTTGCGCTCGGCTTCTTTGGCTCGCGTCTCGTCGGTGTTACCCGCGCGCCATCTGAATTCTTGAACGGGATCGGACGCGTGGACTTATGCACGAATGGATAGACACATGAACGCATACACAGATGGATGGACACAAGGACGGACGGATGGATGGACGCTTCGCCCCACTTATCATCATTCACTCCATGGATATGCTGGGTTTTTTATTCGTACTGACACTTTTCCAGTGAGTTACTCATACCATTTATTATAAAGTATTATTATTATTATGAAGTATAAATTGCACAAGAAAGCCTTGTGATGTCACTAAATCAGGACCGTAACATTGATGATGGCTCTGAAGTGAACGCGCAACCCAATACTATGCCCATGTTAAGACGGTAAAGTAAGGCACTTTACGTAGCCTTCAATTCACACGTTTCATTCCCTGAGAACTAAACCAGCTCTGGGAAGAAGGGGGTGTACTTGGACTCATATTTAAGGCAATGTGAAAAGTAAAGAACGGAGCTTCTGTGACCATGTGTCCACTATAGACAGCTCTTACTATCACTGTCATTATGCCATTGGAGTCATCTTCACCTACAGTTTCCCCCTACATAAATGAACCACGGACAGGGAATTCGTCTCTATGGAGCTTGAACATATCGTTGTCGAGCCAAGCACGTGAGGCCGCATGGTACAGCCTGAATTACGATTGACTTTTTCACAGAAGGTAATGTAAGATATAGCCCCGTCATGGTGGTCATGGCTGAGGCACTCGGCTGCTGACCCGCAGGTGGTGGGATCAAATCGCGGCTGCAGCGGCTCCATTTTCGATGAAGGCGAAAATGCTGTATATCCATGTGCTCAGATATAGGTGCACGTGAGAGAACTCCAGGTGGTCGAAATTTCCGGAGCCCTCCTCTATGGCGTGTTTATAATGATATAGTGGTTTTGGGGCGTTAAACCATATATGTTAGTCAATGCTTTCGTGCTTATATGCGTATACGTAGCTACCGGCAGCGGCACTTTGCACACCAGTCTTGTAATCCCCGTGCTATCTTAAACACAGCATACATGTTCCGTTGTCACAGAGGCACCGTTCCCGTAAGTAATGGCGGAACTCGCTACTATACGGAACGGGTGAAGTCAAGATACTTAAGGTGGATGGTTTGTCACTCAATAAGTTGATTGTATATGCGGACTCCACGCATCCACGCAGGCATTTCGAGAGCTGGAAAAAAGTTACAGGTGGCTTGAAAATCTCTTCTCTACAATATATATATATATATATATATATATATATATATATATATATATATATATATATATATATATATATATATATATATATATATATATATATGAAAGACAGGAACGCATTCATGAGTATGTCCGTGCGTACAAAGTAGTCCTACGAGGATTAGAGTGTCCCATCAACTAATAGCCTTTAAAAACATTTGTGCTGCACTACACGTGGCTGTACAAACACTGCTGTCATTTGCGTATACACTCAAAGCAAAATAAACAGTCACCTCTATAAGCTAAAGAAAAGGCATGTAGTTGGAGCGGCATGCTGTTTAGTATGCGTGCTGCCTCATTTTATTAAAGGCTCGCACGTGCCTCCCCTTAGATATTTTGCAGTCATTTATATTTTTTTATCACAGAGTACACTTACTGCACGCGTCCTTTTTTCGACCAAGAAGCGAGAAATCTCCGCTGTCTAGCACTGAGCAGGTAACAGTTGTTTACCGGGAGCTTGCCTTTTCACGTGGTACGATGTAGAGATACGTGAGTAAGAGAAGAAGTAGGCACGACAACAAACTAGAACCAGAAAAAAAAAAACGAGAACAGCAATAAAATAGCCCGATTCATTCGCGCTTTATGAGCAAATGCTTCCCTCAGTTTATTGTCACTCTGCTCTGCTAAGAGTTGCAGGAAAAGAGAACTGGCAAATGCCGGTGTTTACGATGCCTTCGAGGACACTTGCCCCACGTCTCCCCCCCCCCCCCTTTTTTTACGTATTTTTTCTAGATCGCACGTTCACTCTTGGGCTCTCGTATAAGATCGACTGTCATGCGTGTGCTCATTTCCATTCCTTTTTTCAGCGCCAAGTTTTTATGTGTGCTCTCTGCCCGCAAATCTACCATAGGGCCGATGGAGACAAAGCTCTCGGTTCTCAGCTGGACACTATATCCGAAAAATAATATCACAAGTGTAGACTATTTTCTGAAAGAAAGCAAAGAAACAAATGAGCGATTTCAGCCATTTGAAACTTTCCGTGCTTGTGTTGTAAAGTGAAAAGAGAGAGAGAGAGAGAAGCGCTGATGGTGTAAACTTCTCACACATTCTCTCTCCCTCTTGTCGCATTCCCATCGATGATCGTCCTTTTCTATCTGTCGTCTCGCTCGCTTCAGCTGAAACTACAATGGCGAAAAAAACTTTGCTGCAGTTTCCGAAAGAAAACATAAAAAGGTGGGCGTCTCATTCAGCCACAACTCCGCAAGATTTGCCGGCGTACTATTTACTGTCCCGTCGACTGCTCGCGAGCCGTCCTTGGAAATTAACATTTGGCAGGCCGATTTTTTTTTTTTTTTTTTTTAGGGGAGAAGCCACTACGACTGCACAACGGCCGTAAACCGCCGCCGAGCATCTACGAAAGATGTAGCGCAGTTGCATGCGAAAAAATCAAAACCTATCTGTACAACAAAAAGGTTATCAAAAGGCTGTTAAGCAGAACAAACAAATTAAAAATAAAAGCCACAGCAGTGTGAAAAAACACCATAACCATACACCTATAAAAACATATGACATAACAAAACTTTAACGCTGACAAACTAGAACATCATGATTCACGATCCGATGCACACTGCGTCGCCCCATCATAAGTGTTGCTTCATCGATCTATCTATCTATCTATCTATCTATCTACTACTATCTAGTTATCTATCTATCTATCTATCGATCTATCTATCTATCTAGCTGTGACGGCCCCTGTACATTACATTCACAGAAACCGTGTGTGCCAGCGCTTCACTTCTTGTTGGTATCTGCAGTGCAATCTCTTTTCTATTAATAAACGCGAAGCATTAGCGAACTTCGGTGACTTTGAGCGTGTCTATCTATCTATCTATCTATCTATCTATCTATCTATCTATCTATCTATCTATCTATCTATCTATCTATCTATCTATCTATCTATCTATCTACTATCTATCTATCTATCTATCTATCTATCTATCTATCTATCTATCTATCTATCTGTCTGTCTGTCTGTCTGTCTGTCTTCTGTCTGTCTGTCTGTCTGCTGTCTGTCTGTCTGTCTGTCTGTCTGTCTGTCTATCTATCTATCTATCTATCTATCTATCTATCTATCTATCTATCTATCTATCTATCTATCTATCTATCTATCTATCTATCTATCTATCTATCTATCTATCTATCTATCTATCTATCTATCTATCTATCTATCTATCATCTATCTATCTGTCTGTCTGTCTGTCTGTCTGTCGTCTGTCTGTCTGTCTTCTGTCTTAGTCTGTCTGTCTATCTATCTATCTATCTATCTATCTATCTATCTATCTATCTATCTATCTATCTATCTATCTATCTATCTATCTATCTATCTATCTATCTATCTATCTATCTATCTATCTATCTATCTATCTATCTATCTATCTATCTATCTATCTATCTATCTATCTATCTATCTATCTATCTATCTATCTATCTATCTATCTATCTATCTATCTATCTATCTATCTAGCTAGCTAGCTAGCTAGCTAGCTAGCTAGCTAGCTAGCTAGTTAGCAGCCTACGACTTTTAGCTCTCCTGGCCGTTTCGATAATGGTATCGATATCAATCTTGGTATGGCATAGCAAGACTGTATGAAGAACATATTTGACCTGTCATAACATGAAAATCATGACATGGATGCCACGAATGTCATTAGGTTTTATGGTCCTGGAGCTCTTGCGGTGGTTTCGTTCACGTGGCATGTTGCAAAACGGGTATGGTATGACATGATTGCATGGCGCACACAAGCGACTGACCCTAACATGAAAATCATGAAATGCGTGTCATGTAAGATCATGGTTACATGTCAAGGTCATGATGCGCTCGCGGCCGTTTCGCTAGCTTCACATGTACCAAAAGTCGGTGTTATGCGACACGAACAGACGACATAGGTAAATGACACATTCAAACATAATAATCACGACATGCGTGTCATGTAACAACATGAGTACCTGCCACACTCACGGTGCGCTCACGGCCGTTACGCTAGCTTCACATATGCCAAATTTGGTAGTACATGACGCCAATGGATGACGAAAGTATGTGACTGGTAGAAACAGGATAATCATGAGATGTGTGTCATGACAGCACATGACTACATGCCCCAGTCAAGGCGCCAATACATTTAGACGTGACACGGTGAGCGCGCTCGCCGGCGTTCGTTTCGTCGCGTCACGCTGACGTGTCCACGGCAGGCGCCGGGCCTGCCATATACACGCAGGCGCGCGCCGCGCTGCGTTGCTTTGACGCATGCGCGTTTCAGCGCATCCGGCGTCCCTGCGTCACGAAAAGAGGGAGACGCAGTGTTCTCTTGATAACGCATCGGCGCGAAATGCAGCATGTTGCATTTCGCACCGGTTGCCATCGGGCCACGCCGACGGACGCTGCATGGTCGGCCGGTCGTGCCTGGCGTCAGACTGTAGAGTGCTCACGTTTTGCTAACTTAGCATTGCTGTGCCCAGCTTGCGCGCGTGCCAACGCTACATTAGAGTATACTCGGCCCTTTATGATGCGCTCGTGGCCGTTTTACTTGCTCAACATATACCAAATTTGGTGTGAAGTGACGTCAATGGATGACAAAAGTATATGACTGGTGCAAACATGATAATCCTGACACGCAGGTCATGTAAGACCATGACAACATACCATGCTCATAGCGTGCTCGTGGTCGTTTCGCTAGCTCGACATATACTAAATTTAGTATCACGTGACGTGAATAGATGACGAAAGTAAACGGCACATGTAAACATAATAATCATGACACGAAAGTCATGTGCGGGATCATTAGCCTCCACCTCATAACGTTGTGCTGATTTTATTATGACATATCAACCTTTCTCATTCGTGCTTCGCATATCATTGATTACCACTGTACGTGCGATCAGCCAATTTTTTTTTCTCTTTTCTTCATTCCGACATAAACGCACGCGCACGCTTGCTATGACTCTGCGCTGCCCTTTTGTTTGGTGCTCTCAATGACTTTTTAAAAATTTATATGCCTATTGTGAGGGATTCGCAAGATGGTATTTTCAGGTGTAATTATCAGCGAAGTGCTTTGAAAGGGCAAAAAAAGGTATTATTAACGTCGATAATGTATGAGTTATTATTATCAGTGCGCAAATTAAGCGTCGGTGCATGCGTCCAGCGTCAGTGGCTGTGGGACAATATGAGGTATGCAAAAAGCATCACGTCATGACGACACCACAGATGGCCAAAATGTGTAACATCTGGATGACGTCATTGTAGTCTCAAGTGACATCTTGCCCCATGACGTCATCACATCACATTGTAGCTTGCTCGAAGGTGGGCCAGTCAACAATGTGATGGGCCTCTGGTTTTCGAGGCAGTGCGCGACCTACCTTGCTAGGTGCAGACAGCTTTCGGAAGATGGCGGGGCAGGATGTCAGCGCATCGACTGAAAAGACAAATAACAGGACTATTAAACTTGAGTCGTTGCAGTTGAATGCACAAGAGATTCGTCGGATTTTTTAAATAAGTATGCAGATGTAAACGGAAGAGTGCAAATGAGGTGCAAGTTATCACTAATATTACTTGTTATGCAAATGAATATGAATAATTAAAAACAGAGGACTGACATTGACAGAAAAAAATTTAGATGAAAGAAAGAGAAGGCAGCCTATGGAAATATTCAGTTGGATACTCTGTACTTGACAAGGAGAAGGAAGGTCCCGTGGAATGAGAGTCTGTAACGTCAACACAATCATGACAATAGCACCCTCTGAAAAGAACACACCCACGTAAGCGCTGAAGTCACAACTTGTATGGATATTCGAAAAGTGTGGGGGGGGGGGATATGGGGGTGACGGAAGCTGCAAGCTGCCACCTGGAGCGGCATGACGTTTGCCTAACTTTTTTCACGGGAATAGGGTGGGATAAAGACAAAAATAATACAAAAATACAGTAAAATACGAAGAAGTAAGGCCTAGTACGTGTAGTGGTGGTGGCGGTGGTGGTATTATTGGTAGTGAGCAGCCGTCGTAGCAGCCATTCTAGAAGAAAAACACATCTTATTTTATGCAGAAATCAGACGGGCTCAAACGCCTCTAGGCATATAGAGATGAAAAGCGCAATGTGCCGCTTAAGTAGTGCCTCTGTTTCAAGGTGCCACTGGCACTGGCCAACTGTTAGAAAAAAAAAAGAATTCTTCACAGCACAGAGGTCAAGTCAATTTTGATTTGGCATGAACGTAGCGCAAACTAGAATTATACGAAATGATACTAAAGCCCATTTCGAGGTTGAATGTGTTAACAGTGTTTCCGACTGCTCAAGACGTTTTCTAAAACAAGTGAATCATCCCGTCAATCTGTCTGATGTTCCCGTCTCCTCTTTCACTGTACAATTGCATTGAGCCATGGAATACGAGTCATGGTGCGCTACAGACTGGTCTTTCAAAAAATTATACAGATTATCGTTTCGGTGTTCTTTTTTCGTGCGGGTGACTGAGTGTGAGAGAAGAATATTTTAGGGGCACGGAAGATGGCCTAGACTAGTTGACGCCAATGGCACTTGGGGAAGGAAGATCAAGCAGCATTCAAACCCTTCTCGCCATGGACGATCACAAGGCGCAAGGCAGCCACTCTGCGACCATTCGCATAATGCAATAGCACCATACCTTCTGGATTCAACTCGGCAAGCAAAGAACCGGACACTTTGTAACGAAGTGGAGTGTACCACAGTGCTCGGTGCTGGCTCTCATAGTGCTGAGGCTTGCTCTATTGCCCCTCGCGTGGTACCTAGCACAGATTCCAGATGTCTTTTTTCTCCGGTATACGTATGGCTTTACTGTAGGGACACTGCATCCAGACCTGCAACTCCAGCAATAGGCACTGCAGAGTGCCCTGGATAAGGCATCGAACCTGTGTGCGCGCATAGAAGTGCCACTATCTGCCACGAAGACTGTATTCTTGTATATCACCAACTGAAGAGGTCGCCGTCGCCTCCTGCAGGCACCGACTTGTTTGAGGCCGAACTGTCAAGCTATCACCCCCGTATCCATGTGTTCGGAGTCGAACTGGGCGCATCGAGCTCTGCGAGGGCGTGGGTTCACTATTCTCGTTGAAAGAGTGCAAATACCCTTCATCTCATTCGTCGCATCTCAGAATAGACTGGAGGTGCCTGTTCTCGAATGGCCCATGTTTTGGGGCTGTCGATCGTGCCGCCTCGGCTTGTTTATCAAGCTCAGTTTCAATGCCTGACATTGAGAGGTTGAAACTTGCTCAAATCCACCAACCTAGATACAGTGAGGATGATCACATCACCTTCCTCGGATAACACCTATCGCGATTCTTCAGGCAGAAGCGTAGCTCAATTCCGCCGATCAACTCCACCGATCAACTCCACCGCTCGCCCCCTAAACAGTCAAGCTGTCCCTACTGCGGTAACTCTAGGTCACTACTATAATTCAACGCTGGAACAGCCTGACGTACCCTTGCCAGAAGTTCTACCATGGCTGAACGCACAGGCCAGTAATAATCGACCACTGACTCGTCTGCGGCAATCCACCGGAGAAGTGTTACAGGAAGGCGTTGTCACTACCATCGACAACGCACTAGCGCTGTACGTAGATGCAGCTATCGGCAACTGCACTTTGCACACCAGTCTCGTAAGCCCCACGCCACCTGAAACGCAACATACATGTTCCAGTGTCACAGAGGCCCCGTTCCCATAAGTAATGGCGGAACTCACTTCTATACGGAACGGGTTAAGTCAAGATGCCTAAGGTGAATGGTTTGTCACTCAAATTGATTCACCCGCTCAAATTGATCTTAAATTGATTCACGCAGGCAATTCAAGAGCTGGGGAAAGTGACTGGATCTTTCGGCATAGCTTCTGATATGAACCGACTGATTCACTCGTACGCCTGTCCTGTCCACGTATTTTGTGGACTAGTTGGACTGCACCGGATCAATTAGACGCCCATGCCACTTGCCATCCCGCAGCAGGTCGGCATCCGCTCGTTTTTGCACAAAGAAACCCTCCGGTGCTCCACAGGAGCACTCATTCCTGCACTGAAGCAGGCCTTCCCGGTGGCTTAACTCGCCGAGAGGAGATTGCGCTCAGGAGGATTCGTGTGGGTGCTGCCTTGACTCTTGCCAACCGGGCTACATGAACATCTGGTGTACAGCCTCCCCCCGACGACATACCTCTTCCGCGTTGCCCCCGCCACAGAGGACACGCTCGATCATGCACCTACTGGCGACCTGTCCCGGTCATCGCCAGGCTCGCCCTCGCCACGCACTTCTCCACTACCCCGGTCGACCACCTAACTTAAGATGCTGGACACATGGTCGGTCCTCTCCATCAACCAATCCTGGCCTTTATACAGAAAGCACAACTCCTTCTTTTTTATTGAACTGATACCGTAGGGCATACTGGCGCCAATAAATAGAAGTGTAGTAACGCATCATGAACGTGACATCCATGATTAGTTCTCTCGACGCGCCGTGTCTAAACGCGCGTCCTATTCTGGGCGTTTTTGATGGGAGAAGTGCAATTTTGTGAAGTCATAGTACCGTGATCTGCTATTCTACGGTAAACCAGCTACTGCACGAGGACATGCGCCAAAGTCACACGAGCTATGGTAGAACTGGGCGCCGTGGTAGCACGGGCTGTCTCCATTGGTAGACGTAGTTTCGTTGAGGCTGCATCGCGATGCATGCGCGGTTAGGTGAGGTGGTGCATAGCTGTGGCATGGTTGTTGCTAGGTGATTGCCCAGACAGTTTTTTATGAATGAATGGACTTTTTCTCGAGTTTTGGCAGCTTCGCTGTTCATAAATGAATCATTATTTTGAATTGGTTCTGTTGAGTTGAAGGTTCTGAGAAAATTGGCCAAGAGAGAACAGCCTTCTCCGTGATATGTCAGCTCTTTCCGTTTATACAGTATGATGGATTTGCGTTCATGCCCAACTTCTGAGGCTTCAGGCTAGGGTGACGCAAGACGCCGCTTCCAGCAATCTCCTCTATGCGAGGAAGCCCGAAAAGCATGCATGAACAACAAAAACACACAACAACCCACTAAGCTTTGTGTCTTCCTTGATGTCTGCAGCATCGCCCGAGATTATCAAGCCACAGCTCAAAAATGAAAAAAAAAAAACAGAAAAGCTCTAGTGTCATCTGCCTGGATTATTCTGCTGTGACGCTCGCAGAAGCGTTTAGAAAATGGCACGAATGCAGCGGGGATAGAGTGGCTCTTACGGTTGGGTCCTTAAGCAAGGGACGGCGCCAACTACACGAATTCCGAGGAAAAGGGCGTAGGCATTGAAAAACCACTTATTCTCTTTTTTACCGGATGTACTAAAAGGACATCGATATACCCTTGCTCTTCCCAAGACGAGGTTAAAGATAGCGGTTAGAATTAGTGAGGCTTAGCGTCTCGCGGTACGCATTCGAGCGCGCTTCTGTGATGGGGTCAACTGGCGTGTAATAGGACAGGGCAATGAGGGCTGTGTGATGAGGGCTGCGTGCTGAGGGCGCCTTGGCGGTTATGGTCTACGAGTGCGTAGTTTTTTTTTTTAGTTTCACTTGGGAAGGCTAGTTTTTACATTTCTCAGTTAACGTAGGACAGGCGCTTATTCCTACCAGTCCTCTAAGATGAAATTTGAAGAGCGATTGAGAGGAACGGGGGAGGAGCGTTGGGCTAGGAAGGTTTCCAGACATGAGGAATGCCGATACAAAATAGAGGAAGCAAACCAGAAAATTGACGGGTAAATACTTGAAAAACACCAGGAGGGTCAAACCAAAAAGAACTATTCGTTAAGAAAAAGGTGAAGGAAACGGAGACTGAGGAGAATAGGCATGATTTGGAAGTCACTTGAAATCTATCAAACTTTTAGGCAGAAAATTGCCAAGGAAAGGATCTTTGATAATACTCAAGGTAGTTCTCTACTGTTTGATGCCAGGACGGGAGTATTGCGAACCATGTGTTTTACACGCAAGCTACATATTTCTAGCCATTCGTACATAATTGATGACTACCCTCTGTCGTACGCATCATCCTACAAGTACCTCGTTATTCATTTCACACCAAATCTTTCTTGGTCACACCATATCACCACCATTTGTGCGAAAGCTTCAAAATCATTGGGTTACTTACGCCGCAACTTGCATAGCTGTCCATCCCATGTTCGGCAGCTAGCTTATCAGACCTTCGTTCGCCCACAACTTGAATTCGCCGCATCGATCTGGTCCCCATACCAAAATTACTTAATCAACATGCTTGAAGCTATTCAAAATAGGGCAGCCCGATTTATCTCACGAAATTACGACTACCATAGCAGCATAACGGAAATTAAACTTTGCCTTTCTCTTCAACTGTTGAGTACTCGGCGGGATATTTCTCTCCTATGCCTCTTCCATAAGTATGTTTACAGTAATAAACCATTCCCATTTCAACTCGATAAACCTTGCGTTACATCTCGTAGGCTGCATAATACCTTAAGTTTCATGCGATTATATGGGTCAACGGACGCCTTTAACTCATCGGCTCTTCCTCGCGTCATCCGCTTGTGGAATGATCTCTCGAATGACATTGCATATCAATCAGACCCCGAAAAATTCAGACAACTTCTTCACTCTTTCTTTCAGTCATAGACACTTCGATTGGTTCCTTTTTACAAGTATTTATTGCACCTCCTGTATCGTTCCAGTGTAATTATATTCTTTCGTTTTTTTCCATTTCCTCCCGCTTACAGCTTAGGGCCTTGTGTTCGTTCAGTAAAGAGCACGCGTTTTTTTTTTTCGCTTCACACTTTGTGACCGCCTGCATTTTCCTACTTTATAATGTTCTTATACACACGAGAAAAACTCTCTTATCGTCCTTTATTATCCTGTATTTCTTAAACAAGAACAAATTGCTTTCTGCGCGCTGCTCTAAAATATTTTTGGCTATGTGTGTGCTAGGTGTTTTTTTAGTTAGTGTATTGCGGATATTTGTTCTCCTCCCACCAGCAATGTTCCGATGTGTAACTTCAAATGACTTTTTGTACATTCTCTCTTTAGTGACATATAACGCGTTATTTTTTTGTTGTGTTCTTTCAAAGTTTGATGTTTCTTTACGGTTTTGTCGCGACACTCACCCTTTGTAACCCCCCTTACACAATGCCCTGCAACAAGGGCCTGTAAGGTATTTAAAAAAAAAAAGTCATATCGGGCCAAATACGAAGGGCACATCTGTGGACCATGCCGGATGCCGTCTGGGAGCGGGACGGCTCAGGGCCTCATCAAGTGTGAAGCCCAAGGGACGGCTTCATGCTCTCCCATAGTAGAGAACCTAGTACTCTAAATCGTTACTCGCTTTTTCTGAACACGTGGCTATGTGCTCTCCCATAGTTGAGTACGAAGTACTCGAAATCGTTAAACATTTTCTCTAATCACACACACAACATGGTATGCAGTGCGTGTGGAGAGGAGGAAGAAACTGCCGAACACTTGATAATGTTTTGTAAAGGGCTTCACCCTATAGTTCAGGATGACGGCGCAGAGTTTTTCAAAGCATCGGGGCTTAGGGACAAGGAGGGCAATATAGACTTTAAGCGGGTAGAAATAACTAGGAGGAGCTTATCTGATTGGTGACTATAATCAAGGCACGAGTAAAAATAAATCCTTTACTGCAAAGTGCCTGCCTTGTCTTTCCTATTTAAAAGAAAAAAAAACACAAATCTAGTTTTTGTTCAATAAGTGTTACGGCTAGGTGGCGTTAACCACTACTTGATCTAAGGGTACAGCCATATCAATCCATCAATCCACCCATTCTCTCTCTTGTCATTTTTACTTGATTAGGGCAGCTGTTATCGCATTATTTTTAGTCGACATTGTGTGCGTTGCTGAGCGGCAGTGCTTGCTTTTAATTACAAATTATTGGTATGCCTCTTCCTTCGGGAATGGTGGTTCATAACGCATAACTAGGGATTCTATAGGTTCATAAAGGATTGAGCACCCTAAGAACTCAACCGTGACCTTTGCGTTCTTTCTGTTTGCCGGTAACCTTAATGGGACAGGCTGTCTTCGTGATTCGTGCTGGCTAGTCACTTCGGTATAGACGAGAAAAAAGAGAAAAACAGGATGAAAAAAATTTTAGAAGCTGTAAATGTGATGGATATGTGCAATGATCTCTTTACGATTAATGGAGTGCATTGTAAAGAAAACGCATGCTTCCATAAAAATGTTAAATTGTGCACAATAACGTCTGTAGAATTTGCAGCTGTCATGTATTTATACATATGCAAAAACACAAAAAATGAGCCGGGAAATCACCGGAAAACATTTGAACTGATTTGAGACGCCTTTACTAACAGTTAATTTTTATTTTAGAGAAATAGGGCTTGTTTCAGGTACGAATCTTCATTCCGCGGGTAACATCCCTCGTGCTTTCTATAAAGACTTTAAAACACCGCAAGTTCATTATGAGAAATGTATGCACATTTTGTAGTGTTCAGAGAGTTTTACAGCGAAAGCTGTTTTGAGATCACCAATTGAGTCACGCGCGGCGCCGTAATTGTCCGCCGCTGCCGCCGGTGTCCGTAACTACATCGCACGAAATAGAAAAAAAAAAATTCTAGCAGCCAATCACACAGTTAGGCTCAAACCCAGGTTCGAGCCCAGTATTCTACCACTGAGCCACGCCGGTGCATTGGGAATCGTTAGGCAAACTTGCCTTAGGCAAGCTTGATGTCGGTAAAGCAATCGCATCAAGACGACTTAGAAAGTGTTTTAAAAAAAGCGGACAAACTAACCAGTCGTCGCACAATGCGAATGGCGTAACGATTTGGCAGTCCAATGCTTCAACTCATTATAAAATGTTGTTCTTGTTCAGCTATTAACTCTGGTGGATACCCACATCAAACATGGAGGCGAAAATGCTGTAGGCCCGTGTGCTCAGATTTGGGTGCACGTTAAAGAACCCCAGGTGATCGAGCTTACGGAACGGCTTTAAAACCTCTCATACTAGAGTGCCCAGTACTCTAAATCGTTCCACAGTTTTTCTAAACACATTACGACGTCTCTCATAATCATATGGTGGTTCTGGGACGTTAAATCCCACATATCACTTAATGCCTTCTTCAAACATAATTCCTCATCGTCGTCAGCCACTGCATGAACAACTGACACAAAATTCCTTGCAAGTGTTTAACAGATACCACGCTTCTTAGAAGAACGACGAACAATAGCATAGCAAATGCCTGTATACTACCTTTCCCCCGCCAAAAAAAAGTTATTATTACCCTAATGGGTATCAAGCAAGTGTACTTGCAGCACTTACCCAGTGAGTGTTTGAAAAAGGCTCTGAAAGGCCGCTAGTCTAGCTTTCGCTGTGACTGTGCCGCGCCTTACGTGCAGGCCTGGCGTTTTTATTTTTATTTTTTATGGTTCAGCACTTAGCAACTCTACACGTTCTTGCGTACTAAAATATACAGAAAGCTCGAATCTTATTCACCATGACAAAACGCAACGCTTGTTAGGTAATGAATTTCGGTTGATATTGTTGTTCTGAGGTACGGAATCAAAAATGTGTATTTTATGTTTTGAATGAATCTTATGCACTCTTTATACTGCACTTTTAAAGGTAATTGTTCTTAACAGTGTTTATAAAAATATCCGGGGATTGTATAGCTAGTACAGAATTTTCAAAATATCTCATTTTAGCGTATGAATGTATTCGCTCAGCTTTATGTCAGCAAAATGCCACAAAAGTCTTGTAACTTGTATGATTACACCGTGTAATCAATGTGGGGCAGCGTTTATTGAAATATGAAAGCAACAAGAAGACCCAGATATTTCGACGCACACTTTAGGAAAGCTAATAAATAAATCCTTCTAATAAATAAATCCTTCCTCAAATGAACGTGTGCGTGCTTGCTGCTCCGAGGCAGCTAGAAAGAAGACGACGACGTTGCGAGATTTAATTTGTTGGCCGTTCCAGCGCTCACATTCGCGACCTAAAAACCGCCCCGCAGTCGTATACATCCTGGTCTTCTTTGCGCATAACATGATAAATCAGCATTTTCACTTGGGCGAGTTGGTACATAATTGGATAGGCTTCAGCGCAATTTAAACGAAGGCAAATGGCGACACACAGAACTCGTCTGTGTTTTGTGTGTCTCCATTTGTCTTCCTCTGAATTTCACTGAAGCCTGTCAAAAAATTAGCATTGTTAGTGATGCATTTTGATTTTTTTCGGAAGGTAATGCGAACCGCTTTACGTGATGATGCGCAAGTACCGTATAGTTGCTATTTACCACAATGAAAGGAAAACAAACTTTTGTACGATATAAACGAACCTTCATAACTGGCCAAAACTTGGATCGTTTGCTACGCATGTAGGTGCTGTTATCCGATATTGTGAATGAAGTACAGCCATCTCAGTTTCCGTAGCACTAACTCGCAGCTTATGCAAAATGCAGTGCCCCAACATGAGAAAAGCTGACGGCCTCTTCGAAAGATTTCCCTATAGAAACAGAAGTGCCCTGCTCATTTGATTATCGTTATTAGATAAACTTTCGAAGTGATGTAAGAGAAAATTGCAATCGATGGCCGAACACCTTCGCAGTAGCGATACGAGTTATTTTTCTATCTTCGTCGGGTCTTATTAGACAACTTCCTGAGCCAAGTGCGCAGGCGCAGAGAAGAACATAAACGAGCGGCCGCTCGACCTTCGATACCGGGAGTCGCCGAAGATTTCTTTCTGCAGACGGTCGTATTAGGAAGCGTGAATGTTGCCGCGGCTGTCGCCACGATCGATCGCCGGTGGCGGTTGATTTACGGTCCCCATTCCATCGAAGGAGTGAACTGGAGTCGGTGGCGATGCTGCCTCAACCCTTTCCCCTTCACCATTTTTCGTTCACCACTCTCTCTATTATCTCCCCTACGTTTTCTTCTGCAGTCCTGAAGAAAACCAACCAGCGTCCTGCAGAGGGCTGCAGTGTGACGAGCGCTTAGAGAGCCTGAAGAATGCATTGTACCTTTGGCGAGCGGCCCAGCATGACGCGCGAGGCGTCAAGTGGGCAAGGTGGCGAAGGCGACAAAAAAGTGAGACGTGGGGTGCAGTATAAGCTAGGACTAACCGGTCACAGCGGAGAGGCGAGCAAGTGACGCCGCCACTGCTCCAGCAGACGCGCGCTAAGATGCCGCTCCTGCTGAAGCCAACAGCGGCAGCAGCAAGTTGAGAACCAGGGGAGATATGGGGAGGAGAGATAGGAATTAGAAAAACATTGTTGTGAAGGAAAGCGAAAGGAGAGATGGAGAAGCAGCCAGGAAAACACTTATAGTTGACATATTGCCTGAGGAACAAAAAAGGTGACATCGCTAAAATAAGAAAGCGGCCTGCCGTACATCCTACAGTGTCGCGCCCTAAGTATAATGGAGCGGCCTGACTTTTCGCTTATAAGCACGGTCGTAACAGCTTGAAATCGCCGGATCTTATGAGTATTAGTGGCCCTGCATTTCGTGAATCTGCGAGTTGTCTTGCTTCGTCTTGCTCTTTTTAGTTTCGATCCAGCCCTTTGACTATCCTGTGTAATCCTGTCCCGTGTGTCCACACAACCCCCTCGCCATAGATGTTAGAGCGGCACCAAGTAGGTCAAGTCACAGCTACTCGTTGACATCACTCTCTCTCTCTCTCGCCCACAGCAGCTGCTGGCTCCTGCGCCCACTCGCAACACACTTCTTTCTTACTGCACTCTCTCCACCGCCCACAATGCTTGACCACATGTCTACTGGAAACAAGTGGAAACACTCTTCCGGCTCGTTTATATGACATGAAACTTACACGCAACCCAACCCAACTTCCGTGCCCTTGCGTTTCAAACAAATGCTTACCCTAGTAAACGCTCTTGTACACCGAGTTTCGCTTCAAGCCGTTCTTGCAGCACCCGCGTCGACAACTGTTCATACCACGTTCACGCCGTGCGTACCACTGCTGCTTCACATTCCATTAGGCTTCCCTTCGGGGAGATGGTCCATAATATTTTGCTTCGTTTTCTTCGTTAACGGCTTGAACCTCGGATTTCTCCTGTAGCAACGCAACACTCATCAAAGTAAATGACCGAGCCCCGCCGCAGTGGTTTAGTGGCTAAGATAGTCGGCTGCTGACTCGCAGTTCGTGGTTTCGAATCCCGGCTGCGGCGGCTGCATTTCCGATGGAGGCGGAAATGCTGTAGGCCCGTGTGCTCAGGTTTGGGTGCACGTTAAAAAACCCCAGGTGGTCGAAATTTCCGGAGCCCTCCACTACGGCATCTCTCATAATCATATGGTGGTTTTTTGGGACGGTAAAGTCCACATATCAGTCAATCAAAGTAAATGACCGAGTATTGCATGCTTTGTCGGACATTGACAAGAACCAACCGGTAGAAATTCGCAGGCTTAAAATTGCGGTGGTTTCATCGAGATTACATTACGAAAAAATGTGCTTGGAATATGCAGTAAAAATGTTCAGGCCATTTAATAAATTTTTATGTAAGAGCTAATTTTTTTGCGCATGTATGTCGTGTGCTCCTACAGCTGGCATTGTCTTAATTTGTCTTGTCTTGTCTCCTAGGAGATTTTGGCTCATACCCACATGGGGGATTGGCCACATTGTACCTCATAATAAATCATTTTTTACAACGCTTGTTAAAAAAAATAAAGAGAAATTAGATAGGAACAATGATAATGTTCCTTTGAAAAAACGTAAAAAATTTCAGAAAAATGCGATAAACCAGAATATATAAAACAAATTAACAAGATGAGCAAGGGGGAGAAAGAATTGGATATATCTGGCAGTACCACTAGCAGCGTATCCTTCCGGTTGCCTGAATGAATTTATGTAGCATACCCAGTCTTTCTTCTCGTCGTCTTTCTTTATCTTAACAGTAATGCAGGTAAACGGGCTTGCCTGGGAATCGTCTCGTAAAACTCGTATGTGGAGCAATGAAGAATTACCGGTGCTCCTGCCTATAGTAGAGAGCAGAGCTTTAGCTCTACCCTAACACTAACGACTGTAGGTGTGAAGGATTGCTGGATAGTGATGTTTCCGAAAAGATATGCTTTTTGCTTTTAAGTAGACCTAGATATTTATATTATTACTCTTTAGCGTGACCCGTAACACCATGCTCGTAGAAAGAATTAAAGGCTTCTCACTCGCAACATTTTCTTTCTTAAAATTCGATATTTGTATATTGATTGCAACAAGCTCGTTTCGTCACTTCTTTTTCTGTCCTTGCATTATTGCCACTTTCGACCGCTTCCCACAATGAGATCTACGTGCACTCGACGCATTTCTAGACGAGCCATAACTTGAATAATTGAACAGCTATGGTTGACCAACTGACCATCGACCATGCATGAGGAGGTCTTGCGTGTGCAGAGGTCTCCGAAGCGGACCGTATCAGCAATGCAAACTTTTTTATTTCGCGAGGGGTAACCACTGCTCTTGTACCACGAGTCAGTCCTGCTGAAGCATTGATGAGCCTCGAGAAAAAGTCGCGATAAACTTCGTGTTGTAAATGCGTGTGATTCATATACGAAATAAACGAGAAAATCAATCTTTGCGCGCACTCGCTGGCTTAACTGTGATTATCGGCTCACATTTAGAAGCCGACGCTTGAAAGCTTATTCTCCTACCACAGGTCATAATGACAATGTTTGCAAAATATGAACATATCTGAAACAAATGAAGGCATTGTGTAGCACAGTGAAGAAAGAGACCAATCTAACTGGTAACAGCATTTCTCTGGAGTTCACTCTTGTCGTTCAGCCGCTATGAAGGAGAATTCGCCGGCACAGAATCAAGTCGCGGTCACCGGATTTCAGATCAGAAAAAAAAAGCGTTTCTTGAAATTTATTTCTTGCACCGCCATGTTGTCCAAACATTCTTGCAGTACTTTCTGAATTAAAATAAGTTTTTGTCGGCTGTACCTTTCTCCAAAGGTTCAATTTCAGTTTACCAATGTTTCAATATATAACGAAACAAATTGCTGATTTCACCGGCTTAGCTATATAGAGGTTTAACTGTAGCTCATTTGCTGCCGTGCGTATTTCCAGCTGAAGAGGAACTAATTCTCAAGGCCTTTAATGCATTCGCATCGGATGACTCGAGCGCAAAAGCTGTCTTCTTTTTCTTCCCGGTCGATATATTGGTGCCTCCGGCCCGCTTCTCTTTAAAAGCCTTCAGTGATTTACGTGGCCCTGCACTTCCAAAATCAGATGCGTGTTGATCAGAGGCATGACACGCTCGCGGCACCTCAAAGTTTTGCAAATCAGTCCACCTTAGACCAAGCGAAGATGTGATGTGATGACGTCACCATATGACGTTCCTAGATGTGACGTCAAAGGGACGACATTAGTTCGACCCAATCACTTCATCATTTTAGGTATTTCTGCTGGTATGCCGACGAAATATAGTGACGTCACCATGCGATCATTTATTTAACGCGAGTGCGTTAAACAGCTTTTGTAGAGAGGCCGGCGTCGGCAGGGGGGCGTTGGTAGTAAGCGAAAAATCATCATATGCATTACCGAAAATGGTAAAACGATAAAAAAAACAAATACTAATTTCCGTGCCCGAGTGAGATTAGAACCCAGGCTGGTTATGTGGAAAGCAGGTGTTCTACTACATATCAACGCGTATGCTTGGAAATGCAGTTCAAATAACTTCTTCTGCATGCATAAAATGCTGCGAAAATGACACCCACGCTTTACAAACACACGTGTACTGTATAGGTTTCATAATGTCTCTATTTTTCCATACAGAGGGGAGAAGGTACTCCATACTAGCAACGCATGCTGTCGGGCTAGTTGATGTATAGCTGTGTAGAACATCGTAGGCGCAAAACGTGGAAAAAGATGAAAGAATAGACACACAAAAGCGTACACTCAGAACTGACATTTAATTAACCATAGCTTACCTTGTGAAACCCTCACGTATGCGTACAAACACAAAAAAGCACAAACAAGTGTGATCACAGCCTACCAGATAAAAAAGCTAACTCATTATCAAAGATAGACATTGATACATAGTTCACCAAATTGCTTGATGTACATCGTATTCGCCGGTTCACGTGCGGCTTAGCCTTTGCTTCTTCGTAAGATCCTTTCGTAAGATACTTCGTTCCTCAACAACAGGAGTATATCGGCTTAACGATATACATGTCACCCTCTGCCGCTTGAATATGTTTATAGTTAGCCAAAAAAAAAACACAATTTCGGCACTGAAACGAATGCTGCTTGCAGTGTCTATCACAATTTGCACGTTGTGGCCACTTTTCGTTGAAGTTTAGTTTTCCTTTTGTTTCGCGCTACTATACTAAAACCACCTAATATCGATCGTTATCTTCGCTAGCCTGTTCAAGTGACCTTCGTGTGGGAGCAGTTTTTGATAATTATTCGAGCTTACATATGAGGGCACTAAAAACGCCGTGCGTTAGGCGGCAATCACGTGGTATTTTTTTAATTTGATGCAATTTAAAAAGGGCTAGAAAAAATGTAAGCAGCACAGTCGTGTTACCACAGATTGAAAATTTTATTAGCTGTGGTTAAGCGTTACAAGTTTTGTATTGAATATTCCTCTCTAGAGTCCCCATTTGAAAGATCTTTATGCTATTTTTCCTAATTTCCAAGCTCGGTTGCTCGAAAATAATATTTTGACAGTTTCTATGCGGCTCAGAACAATACTGCACTGACTGAGAAGCGTAGCGCTTATGATTATTTTTTTTACTACTTGGTGCTTTTAGTTGAAAATGCTGTATAGCAGATAACCCATAGAAACAAGCTTACAAAATATGTTATGTATGTCACTGGGTCCCTTAATACAGCCTTCTAAGTCTGTGAATAAAAAAAAATTGCACGAAACATGAATGCTGAAACTTGACGTAAGGACGCTTAAAAAGGCTTCTGTTTACGACAAAGTGCATAGCGATTGCCGACTTACTACCCCCCAAAATTATTATTAATGCCCAAGTGGGTATCAAGCAAGTGTGCCTGCAGTAGTTACCCAATGGGTGTTTTGAAAATGCTCTGAAAGGCCATTCTTCTAGCTTTCGCTGTGACTGTGCTGTGCCTTCCGCGCAGGCCTACCGTTTTTTTTAGTTCACAATCATAATTTGTTTCCAGTGAATGCATCATTATTTATTTCAGTTTGGCTTTTCATTAGAAGCGTTACAGCAGTGACATTTTTTTCTGATTTCGCCAAACATAGACAACCGACACCACCGGCACCTAGTTTCCACTTGTATTAGGAAACGGTGTAATATAATTAAAGTGGGCTTACCAGTGATCATAGTTGAGAAACTCGGACCGATCCAACGATGATGCTGTAGACTCACATTTAATATGGGCCGTTTTGCAGCGTTTGCGTGATGCTTTGAAAAGATACCTTGGAAGGTGAGTGACGGCAATATTGAAGTTGAAGGCAATGAAGTGTGATGGAGTTTGGTGTATCAAGAAGTTGAGAAAGCATTGTTCTTTGCAGAATGAGCGCGTGAGTTTCCAGAAGGAGCAAATGCAAGAATCGTGAGATGTCCACTTAGAAACATGTTATTAATCAACAGAAAATGTATTTAATTTGAACCCATGAAGTATAAGATTACAGCAACAATGACAGTCATATACATGTGAAATGGTCTTTTTCAATCACGAAGCTTTTGATCAGTCTGGCGCTTTGTGTAGCTAAGGACGCCTTTATAAAGCACATGACGCCCATTGAGGGACAGATGGGGACGAGAGTGCTGCAAACGAACTTCCGTGTGCTTTATTTAGTCTTGCACATTTTTTTTTAGTGTAAGAACTCTACACTCGGGACTTCAAGTTATGAGAAGCAATGCGAAACTGTCGCAGCTGGGCTAAGGAAATAAGCGTGTGTAGTGAGACGCCCTCGCAAGTAATAACGGTGTAGTTTGCCGGCGGCACTTGGTCGGATGGCTGGTGAAAAAAATAGTGCTGGTGTGGAATGAATGGCGTAGTGGAGAAGTGCAATATAGACGTCGCCTGTTTACAGACTGCGGTTTCATCACAACTACTCACGCACTTTTAGTCTACTTCTGTTATCTACGCTGTAAAATCACGGCCTATCTTTCTAATTCTTTTCTTTTTTTTTCTGTTTTTCTTTGACAGCTCTTGTTCCTTTTTTGTGACGTTTCTTTTAGTTTTGATTGATATATACTAAAATATAACTTTCTCTTATTCGCATAGGTATATACAAGACATTGCGTTTCAAATATTGCACCGGAAAGATTACTGAAATAACTAAACAAGAATAAATAAAAAAAAACTTGTAGTGAAGCCTTGGAACTTGGTAATGGGCTCTGTATCCCGGTGCCTTTTATTAGGTCGTCTTCTTCAGCTCTTTCCTGAAAATCTATATAAGTCAGTAAGGAAGTAATCGAAGAAATAAGTAAAGAAATAGTCACCGCATATTATGAAACTTAAGACGTGTTTGGTCGGTAGGGGATATCAAGAATAAAATAAAACACTGCAAAAAATCCGCGAAAGTACACTTAGGTAAGAAAGTATGTGGGATCCACTGTTGACCACAACTAATGTGCACTGGTTAAAGTGTATCAGAAGTTAGGACGAACCTGCAAAAAAAAACGGTTCATTATGACTAAATTAATTTTTCGCAATCAAGTACTGATTGTTGTTGTTGTTGTTACTGTGATTACATCACTGTACAAAAAGGCATATATTCTTTTGATGGTGATGGCCACATCTGAATCCGAAATTGTCCTTGAATGGCGGTTTGTATGTATTTTCCTTATTTGCGCTTTCCTGCGAACGAGAAATTCACCCTGCCTCATAGCTTTCTTACAACACCTCAGACAGAAATTTTTAACGAAGAGTAAGAAAAAAATAAATAAAACATGTAACCATAAAAAACCCTGCTCTGTAAGATTTGTCTTTTTTCTTAGGTGCCTGAGAAATAGCTAGTTTCCTGTTTCTGGTTTATAACCCACACACCAATCAAATCGCGGATTTTTTTGACCAGCTGGTACCCGCTAATGCCCTGATTAGAGCATTTCATTACGTTAAAAACAGTATGGGCTTGTTCGTGTGGAATGACACAAGATAAATGCACAGGTGATGAGGATAAGGAAGCCTCTGTGCACGTCAAGCTTTTTGCCCGTCCTTTTGTGTGAATATGCCTTGCGTCTAGCTTTTAGCATGCCCCGCCACGGTGGTCTAGTGGATAAGGTATTTGGCTGATGACCTGCAGGGCGTGGGATCGAATCCCGGCTGCGGCGACTGCATTTCCGATGGAAGCGGAAACGCTGTAGGCCCATGTGCTCAGATTTGGGCGCACGTTAAAGAACCCCAGGTGGTCGAAATTTCCGAAGCACTTCACTACGGCATCTCTCATAATCATATGGTGGTTTTGGGACGTCAAACCCCACGTATCATCTAGCTTTTCGCATAGCTTTTGAGCGCTGACGTGAAATGGGGTTGCACAAAATTTCTGTTCACGGCAATACAAAATCACTATATTCATATCCAGAGAAAGCCGTGAAGGCGAAAATGGTGAACAGATGGATAAAAAACGTGACAGGAAAGGCTAGCTCAGCCGGGTTCGGAGAATATAAATTCAATAAACACTTTCTATAACCCAGTGCGTTCACGTGAGTGTGCCGGTATCAAATATATATATATATATATATATATATATATATATATATATATATATATATATATATATAATATTCGCGGTGGATCGAAGGTTTGTTCATTATTTCTTTTTTAATGTGTCAGTTCACGTAAACATTCTTATCCGTATCCGTGCACGATGTTTATCCGATGTATATCGATGTTTATCGATGTGTTGCTAGGTTTAGTCTGTACTATGTACTCAAACTTTTTGCAAAGAAATGATCACATTGAGCCATACGTCCTATCGGACGTCACAACATAACTGATCTCACAAGGATCTTCAGAGAACCGGTGTCACAACCTTAATTTCAGCATGCTTTTCATCAATACACGCCAGTTCTTACTTTTAAATGAGCCGGTTTTGCTTTTAATTTCGGAGCTCTTTAGCGACAGGGCAGTTGACTGTGGTCGTTGTCTCATGTAGCTTGGCGTAACGCTACCGAGATCATGTAAATCATAGTCATCTGTAGCATATTGAGCGTGTGCTCTTGCCAAGAAGCCTCTTTCCTACTGTTTCTTGAGCGCCTTCACGATGATATTATGTGCGGATTAGTTAGGGCTCCCATACTGTCGTACGCTGTCTTCGCTTGGCGCAAGGCAGGTAAAACCTTGTATACAAGTAGATTGAGAGAGGGACGAAGCCAGATTTGGAAAGCGGCAACAAAAGAGAAAAAAATCTAAGACTATAAAAATAAGTAGAAACGAGTACTTATAAAGTGAGGCAAAAAAAAAAAAGGAAAAGTGTGAGATAGAGAGAGAGGAAGAAAGAATAAAAAAACTGAAGGGAAACGAAGAAGTCTGTCCGCCCCTCTTTCGCCCTTGGCACCACCAGCCGGAAGGCGCCTTAACTTCTCATAGGTGTAACGTGTAACTGCAGTCTAACCCCGATTTTTTTGGCCTACCCCGATCCGAGACGACCCTTCTCTGCCGTATGTGGCTTGGGGTGTCTTTCACGAACGCTTTTGCCTGCCGCATCGGAATGAGAGACAGCGCTACATGCGACCATTGCGACAATGACGAAACAATTGAACATATTTTATGTCAGTGCCCCCAGTACAGCTCTCAGCGACAGTCCCTCTCAGCAGTGTTTGCTCGCCTCGACGACCAGCCATTTTCTGAGCAGTCAATCTTGGAATGTCGGAAAGATCGAGCTTCACGCCAGAAAGCAACGAAGGCGCTGATGAAGTTTCTGCGAGCGACCCGCCTCGTAGAACGATTGTGACACTACTGTGTGCGAGTGTGTGTATGTGTGTTTGTGCTTCTCTTCCTCCCTTCCCCCTTACCCTTTCCCCAGTGCAGGGTAGCAAACCGGATATGTTTTCTGGTTAACCTCCCTGCCTTTCCGCATTAAATTTTCTCTCTCTCTCTGCAGTCTAACATATATTTTTCTCTAGTGTCCTTTTTTTAATTAAATGTATATAAGGAGAGGTTGCTGCCGATTCGTGGCACCGGCAACTACCTTTTGTCCTGCGTCAGTAAAAGTGTTGTTCCTTAATTTGTCACAATTCTATCGCAGCGTGTTGCAAGAGATCTTCAGTCAGTACAGGCGGTCGGTAAATGAATGGCGTCTCTTTGTTATGCCATAACACAAATTGTGAAGACTGCCATGCTGCCTGGACAGAGCGAAAGTTCTGTCTTGCGTCTTGCCACTTGCCCTGAATATAAAATCATAAATAGGTACATAGCGAGCGCACGCGGAAGAGATTAAAGAAAAAGTAGCATTAAAGAGGATAGCGGCGCCCAAGCCGCATGTTTCTGCACGATTCGGTCATTTAGCCGTTGCTCTTGTGCTTCTTGCAAGGGAATCTTGACACATAATTTAGATCTCTGCAAGTTTCAGTCAACAACAAAGTATTTTAAGGGGTAAAGCAATCCAGTCTTTTATTGTCATTTATAGTTGTTTGGCGAGTCCTGTGTTGAAACGGGTCATCGCCATCAAAACGCTGATTTTGTTACACGAAAAAAAAACCAAAGCGTAAATTGGTTTTGTGCGAAACAGTATTATTGAATTATGTTTGTGTAGAATTTTGTTTATGGCCCATTCAGTGTAATTTAATTAAAAAAGAACCTGAACGCCGACAAAATTATCCCGGGATAACTCTCAAAATTATTACATTTTTCAATTTCATTGGCACTGCAGGCGAAAAGCTTAGAGCATTTTGGGGAAGCTTTCATTCAACGAAAGGGCAGCTGGCCCTGGCTTTTAGGCAACCGTGAAAGTGAATGCGTTTTGTAGCTGTTACGCTTGAAAATGCAATGGACGCAATATAAAATGATTATAGGCTCTCCTCTTGTATCAATTCTGTAGGGAAGTCATTGTTCACTGTCTTGAATGCATCGTCAGCCAATGAGAGCTCGAGTTCACAAAAGCAGGTCACATGCGAAGTTACTCGTAAAAAAATTGTAGTAATTTGTGATTATCGAACTTCCAATCACCTTTGAATCCCACTTCCCCACTCATTACGGTCTTCGATTGATTGAAAAAACATTGTAATTATGCACAGTTGTTACTTAACTTGACTATGTATACAAAGCTTAACACGTCGAGCATTGATAAAACGTTCTCAAACTTAAAGATGCCCTGCAACAGTTTTACAAGTAGCCATAGAATGATTTCACTGAAGGAGCTTACTGGCTCAAGAAATCGCTACTATATATATAATATATATATATATATATATATATATATATATATATATATATATATATGTCTGTGTGTGTGTGTGTGTGTGTGTGTGTGTGTGTGTGTGTGTAGTTCGCCCAGTACGACCAGAGTTTCAAAGATTTGTCACCTGCCTGTCTTCTCTAGTCCCAACGAAAGCGCTGGAGGCTATGCAGGGAGGGATGACACGGGGAAAGCAAATGGGTCAGCGCGCCTTGTGACCTTGAGCATTTCTGATCTTTTGTTTTTTCTAATACGCTGCTTTTCAATTTGATTGCTCGCGCACGCGTGGACAAGTCGTGACCTGCAGGGGCGGTTTTTGTAACGACCAAGCGGGCCATACTCAAATCAGCCAATGGCTCATACAACGGCTGCGATGAGTGATTTTTGAGTTTGTCCTGTCATTTGTAGAGAGAACAGAGAGCAATTTAAGCTCTTTTTTGAAAATTTGTTGTGAATTCCTGACCGCGGGCTGCCATATAATATCTAGCTCGCACCTTCTCGTGCGCCACTACTATCGTTCCATGTTTTCTGACCATGATCAAGAAGTGTTACATGGCCTCTATAAGAGTTTTGCAGTGGCGGGGCATTTCATTTGTGGTACTCTCATGGCAGCTAGCTGAACGAGTGCAGGCCTTCGTGCTTTTGTTCTCGAGCATGCTGATCAGAACAACATTCATTTCGCTCCTAGACAAAGAGACGATGCTGAAAGACGAGACGAGTAATTACACTTCACGACGAAGAGTTGCATGTAACGTATAACTAAGTTCTTTCTCTGTCCCTTTATATACAGCCGCTTTTTATGTAACTGCCGGAGAAGAAGGCAGCAAGACGGAGCTTCCGTTTCGTTTGTCTGTTGGCAGTGAAAAAAAAGAACATAACGACGGAGGTCTTTGCCAGAATAAAATTATCGTCTACCTTAAAAAAAATGAAAAAGAAACTTGTGAAGGTTTTGCTTTGCGCCTTTCTATCAATGCGCGCATTATCATCGTGCTGAATGTCAGGGCTCTAACCTCAGCCAATAGTATCACCGGACAAGATCTTTATTTGACAAATAGAATACCTTTTGTGGCTTTACGGCAAAGCACCTCTATCCTATATGATCTGCAAATAATGAAGTGCATAACGTTTACCAATGTTTTTTTGTTGCTTTATGTATCAGTAGTGTGTTAAATTAAGCATTTTATTTTATGCTGTTCATGTATATTCTAATATATCTATTCCTAGATGTCAGATATTGTCTTAATGTTGTCTGTTGTGTCAAATCTCCTCCTGCTTGAAAACAGTGGTGTTCGAATAAAGGAAGGAGGAGCTGGAAGGAAAAGCAATTACATTTTTGTAGATATTTTTTTCTGTCGTGAGACATGGCTGAATTCTAAGACAAATAACTTAGCGAAACGCTAAGCTCAACAGCTTACAGTCCTTTCTTTAGGACCTCAGCCATCAGCCTGTCTTATCTCATTAACAGTGCCTTTTAAATATAAAAAGAGCACTAATTTCCAAGACTACGCTCCCTGTGTACCTTAGGCAAAAAAAGTTAAACCTGCCTGTTCTAGATTTTCCCGCTAAATTTACTAAGTACACCTGACTTTCCCTAATTAAGCACCTCGTAATCGTTCTTTCGTCTTAATTCAATCAAGTGTCGGGCTTCGGCTTGAAGTGCATACACGTTTGTTATTCATTGGCTAGAAATTTTTTTGCACCGCTCCAACGAAATGCATGGACCCACTTCTATAGCTTTTGTCGGCGAAAGACGCGCAAATGTTCTTCAAACTGTTATACCGAATAGAAGTCGCACATTTATTTGCAAGCTTCCTCAGGATGAATTAACTTTATCTAAGTTAAGATAGGTGAGCGAACTTTCATAAGCAATAAAGACGTGTTCCTGAAGTTGCGCTCACATACGTGAAAATATGTGACTGTTTCTTCTCACCTTACTTAATGTTAAATTTCGTGCTGTTTTCTGTGAAAAGGGGTCGAGTCTCATTCAAGACACTTTCAACCAATATCAGTTTATTATATGTATATAACAATGAAGAAAAAAAATGACAAAAACTGGGACTGAACCCTTTTCTAGGAATCGGTATAAGAGGAACGTGAATCGGGTCTTCACAGAGGCAGTTGAGCGTACACGCCAGGCGGAGGCGCGCGCGCATCGCGACGGGCGAAGCGACAACCTTTATAGCGCGCGCAACAAACGCCCTTCACGGTATCTCGCTGCAAATGACGAAAACATGCTGAAGTTGCTGAGCTCTGAAGAACGCTAACGGTATATAGGGTTTATAAATAGGTCGCTATTAGCAAGCTGGACAAAGTATGCTCTGTATCTCAGTGGTTTTGCACCCCGCGCTGTGGAGCATGAGGTCGTCGTAGCTACGACACCCGGTGGCGGAACTATTAAATGCGAATGCATTTGTTAGTCGAGGCATGTCCGGCGTCTGTCGGTGTCCGCGCACCGGCAGGTGTTATCTCTCCACTTTACTGAATATCCCATAGCAACAGCTGTGACCACGCGTGCTTATCCTCATCCTTAGCAACCGTAACTAGTGGCGTGAAAGGAGTAGCGGAGAGGCAGTGGTGAGATAGAACGCGCTCTGCCGTTTGAAGGCGCTGACATCGCGGGAGCTTCGCCACTCCTTCTCTCGCTTTCACTCTATCTCTTCTCTACGCTCACTCTTCCATCCACTTGCTCGTACGTATATAATATATACGTACTATATATCAATAGAGTGAAGCGCGTGCCTCACTCTCCACCGTTCGCTGGCTGATGATTGTGTAAATAAATGGTTACGGTAGAAATCGCCATCTCGTCATTACTATACGCCACAAAAATGTCCTACGCCATGTACAAAAATGCATTCGTATTATCTAACAATTTCCTTTTGGGAGGGGGGGGGGACAGTTTTTGTTTTTGTTTTTTTGCAATCTGTTGCTATATATTTTGCAGCCTCTTGTTCGGGACGCCATAAAACACTTCAGGCTATCAGGTTGTCTTCATGGAGCTTTTTTGTAACTGTCTGGTTTCTGTAGACAGCTTTATATTATGATTTCAATACATTTTCATTATGTATGATTCGTGTCCGCAATAATATCTAGAAACCTTGCTATATAATTTATAATATATTTAACGTTGTATGTACTCTCGTTTTCTTACACAATTCTATTATGCAACAGATTTTTTTTAGTTATGGGATCGGTAAATTTGTATTCTTTGGTTTTCTGTGCCGTGTTCTCACGACATGTTACGCATGCAACTCTATAAACTGCGTGTTTTACCACCTATCGGCCCCGATGGCAATCCCGAAACCATTTTCATGGCTTTCAGCCTGAGTAGCCAGGAAGCTTGGAATTTTGTTTTGATTTGAAATCGTTCATGAAACACACCATGTGCACATACGCTTACACATGGAGAAACACCACACGGAGTTTCCCACCCAACAGTTTCACAGTTATAGATTCGGCCGTAGAAGAGCTTTTCAGACAAGACCGGAACACCTAGACGTCAGGTCTCAGAAATATAATATTGGTTGATGGGGTTATTCAGTTCTTTTATATGCGAAGTATTTTTTAGCGAACTTCGGCGACATTGAGTGTATCTATCTGTCTAGCCGCCTACGACATTTAGCTCACCTGGCCGTTTCGATAATGGTATCAATACCAAACTTGGCATGTAATAACATCACTTAATGAAGAAAATATTTCACAAGTCATAACATGAAAATCTTGACATGTATGTCATGAATGTCATGATTTACACTTCATGGCCTGCAGCTCTTGCAGTGGTTGCGTTCACAAAGCATGTTGCAAAACTGGTATGGTATGGCATCATTGCATGGTGAACACAAGCGACAGACCCTCACATGAAAGTTATGACACGCGTGTCATGTAACAACATGAATACATGCCACGCTCATGATGCTCTGGTGGCCGTTTCGCTGGCTTCACTAACACCAAATTTGGTATTATGGTACGTGAATGGATGACGAAGGTATGTGACTGGTGCAAACGTGATAATCATGAGATATGTGTCATGTAACAACATGACTACATGCCACGCTCATGATGCACTGGCGGTTGTTTCGTTAGCTTTACTTATACCAAATTTGGTATTACGGGACGTGAATGGATGACAAAGGTATGATACTGGCGCAAACATGATAAACATGAGGTGTGTGTCATGTAACAACAAGACTACATGCTACGCTCATGATGCGCTCGCGACCATTTTGCTAGCTTCACATGTACTAAACTCGGTATTACGCGACGCGAACGGACGACATAGATAAATAACATATCCAAACACGATAATCACGACATGCGTGTCATGAAACAACATGACTACATGCGACACTCCTGATGCGCTCGCGGCTGTTTCACTAGCTCCACAACGGCCAAATTTGGTATTACGAGACGTGAATGGATGACAAAGGTATGTGAGTGGTACAAACATGACAATCATGATATGCGTGTCATGTGCGAACATGACTACATGACACAGTCAAGGCGCCAATACATTTCAACGTGACGCGGTGCGCGTGCTCGCCGTTGTTCATTTCGTCGCGTCACGCCGGTGTAAGCACTGCACACTGTGTGAATTGTGGCGGTAATCATGCCGCGTACTCACGTTCTTGTTCTTTCTGGAAAAAAGAAAAAGAAATCATCACTTTAAAGATAAAGAAAACATTACATTTAAAGAAGCAAGGAAAAAGAGTCTCGCCATTTTATGGCCCTACATATGGTGATGCGGCGCGCCAGGGGGCAGTGTCGCACCAGCCCTCGCCACTCCTTCGGCCTGCGCAGAGCGAGCCATTGGCTGTGGCGCCTGCCCCAAGGCGGCAGTAGTTGAGTCTACTCCGCCTACTATTGAACAGAGACCAGGGACTCCAGGGTCCTCGGGTCTCAAGGCCTCACCTCGCCAGGCGAGGCCCAAGCTTCGAAAAACCAGCTCGCATGAGCGGGCATCCAGTGCCTCTGAGGAGGCAATGGATACGGCGGCACCTCTGGTGCCAAAAGAGCGGCGCGGCTCTCTGGAGCGCGCCAAGAAAACCAAAAAGCTAATAACAGGGCCTGATAATAGCCCTGCTACTTGAGCTCGACCTTTCAGCTTGAACAAGTCACTCCCTTAACGTACACACAGCACTACTTTACTTCCAATATGGAAACACAAATTATACATTGGAACGTCAGAGGCCTGCTTAAAAACCTCGACGACGTCCAAGAACTTTTATACAAACACTCACCTCAAGTGCTGTTTGTACAGGAAACACATCTGAAATCCTCCAATACAAATTTTTTACGTGCTTACGTCATATACCGAAAGGACCGAGATGATGCTGTGGCGTCATCCGGTGGCGTAGCCATTATTATTAACCAAGGAGTAGCGTGTACACATTTACCACTCCAGACATCCCTTGAGGCGGTGGCTGTTCGAGCGGTACTTTTAAACAAACTCGTCACCATCTGCTCTTTGTATGTACCTCCCCACCAACGTCTTGAAAGACGTGAATTTCAGTCCCTAATAGACGAACTACCTGAACCTTATTTGCTTCTTGGGGACCCTAAATGCACATAGTGGACTGTGGGGCGATTCTCGCTGTGATGCACGAGGTCGTCTCATTGAACAATTTCTCTTCTCTTCCGGCGCCTGTTTGTTGAATAGGAAAGAGCCAACCTACTATAACGTTGCCAACAAAACTTACTCGTCTATAGACCTCAGCATCGTATCACCTTCACTTCTACCCCTATTGAAATGGAAAATCATAAACAATCCATATGGAAGTGACCATTTTCCTGTAGTGTTGAGTTCACAAACAACATATGAATGTCCTCTACATGTTCCCAAATGGCTGATAAACAAAGCAGACTGGGAACAGTTCCACAACACTACACGTTTGAGTTGGACAGACATATGTAGGTTAAACATAGATGAAGCTGTGAAGTACTTCACAGCTTTTCTAACTGACGCAGCAGCCAGGTGCATACCGCAAACATCTGGAATGCCCGGCAAACGACACGTCCCATGGTGGAACACGGAGTGTCGTAATGCGCGAAAGGAACAGAACAGGGCATGGAGATTGCTGCGCAACTCGCCAACAGCGGAAAATCTTGACACGTTCAAGAAAATAAAGTCTCAAGGAAGGAGAACGCGTCGGCAGGCCAGAAGAGAAAGCTGGCAGAAGTTTTTGTCAGGGATTAATTCATACACACAGGAGGCAAAAGTCTGGAACATGGTCGGTAGGATAGCAGGGAAACAAGTACACACACTTCCACTCGTAAACACTCAAGGTGATACCTTGGAAGATCAGGCAAACTTCCTCGGGGCACACTTTGAACGGGTATCCAGCTCGTCCCACTATACTGACACTTTCCAAAAATACAGAACAAGAATAGAAAAGCAGAAACTCGAACACAAATCCACTAGATACGAGGCATATAACCAAGCTTTCAGTCTAGCGGAGCTCCGAACATCTCTAAACTCCTGCAGCACTTCTGCCCCAGGTTCTGACCGTGTGGTGTATGAAATGCTAAAAAACCTACCAGCCGAAACACGAAAAACCCTACTCTGTTTGTACAATGCTATCTGGTTTTCTGGCACTATCCCTACCTCCTGGAAAGAGGCTATTATTATTCCCATTTTGAAAGAGGGCAAGGACCCTTCTTTAGCTTCAAGTTATAGGCCTATTGCACTTACAAGCTGCTTGTGCAAAGTATTCGAAAAAATGATAAACTGCCGACTTGTACATATCCTTGAAACAAACAATTTGCTCGACCCATTTCAGTGCGGGTTTCGAGAAAGTAGATCCACCACAGACCACCTTGTTCGTATCGAGGCACAGATCAGAGACGCCTTTGTCCATAAACAATATTTTCTCTCTGTGTTCCTCGATATCGAAAAGGCGTATGATACAACATGGCGTTTCGGAATTTTAAGAGACCTGTCCCACCTTGGTGTGCGCGGAAGAATGTTTCATATAATCGAAAGTTACCTGTCAAACCGGACATTCCGTGTCCGTCTGGGCAGTGTGCTCTCTCAAACATTTGTCCAGGAAACAGGCGTGCCACAAGGTGGCGTGCTTAGTTGCACACTTTTTATTATCAAAATGAATTCTTTGCACTTGTCCATTCCCCGCAATATGTTCTATTGTACATATGTCGACGACGTTCAGCTTGGCTTCAAGTCATACAACTTGGCCATGTGTGAGCGGCAGGTTCAGCTGGGTTTAAATAAGGTCTCCAAATGGGCAGATGAAAACGGATTTCGACTTAACCCACAAAAAAGCACGTGTGTCTTGTTCTCTCGAAAGAGAGGCATGCACTCGGAACCTGACATTCGACTGAACGGGCAACGTCTGTCCGTCAAAGCCGAGTATAAATTCTTAGGCTTAATCTTGGACAACAAGTTAACCTTTGTACCGTACATCAAGTATTTAAAACAAAATGTTTAAAAGCCATGAATGTTATAAAAGTGTTGTCACGTACTACGTGGGGTAGTGATAGGCAATGCCTCATGAACCTCTATAAAAGCCTCATTCGCACCCGCTTAGATTATGGGGCCGTTGTCTATCAGTCTGCTACTCAAAGTGCCTTGAAGATGCTGGACCCCGTGCACCATTTGGGCATCCGCCTTTCTACGGGTGCTTTTCGCACCAGCCCCGTAGAAAGCCTTTATGTTGAGTCAAATGAGTGGTCGCTTCATCTGCAAAGAACCTACATGTCCTTTGTATACTTCCTTAAGGTGAAAACAGACAAGAGGCACCCCTCATACTCTACTATTAATGACTTGTCGAGCTCCATTCTTTTTCAAAACAGGCCTTCAATGAGGCAGCCCTTCTCAGTTCGCCTGAAGGGTCTAGCTGAGGACACTGGAGTGTCACTCGAACACAGTTTAATGGCTCCTGTAGCATACCCGCCACCGTGGCAGTGGCAGACTATAGACTGCGATGTGTCTTTTCTAGAAGTTACAAAACATGCGCCCATTGCCCATATCCGAACATATTTCCTGGAACTTCAACACAAATACACACGTCCTGAGTTTTTTACAGATGCCTCTAAGTCTAATTCCTCTGTGTCCTACGCTGCTGTTGGCCCTTCCTTTTCGGATGCTGGCCCTCTACATCCAGGCACAAGTATCTTCACAGCGGAAGCTTACACGATACTTGTGGCAGCTAAACACATTAAACAATTACAAATACAAAAAGCAGTAATTTATACAGACTCCCTCAGTGTGGTAACGGCTCTGCACAGTCTAAAAAAACAAAAAAACCCTGTCCTTGTCTCACTTTACTCCATATTTTGCACACTCTGCACACTCAACCAACATGTTGTGGTGTGCTGGGTGCCAGGGCACCGTGAGATCCAAGGCAACGTGAGGGCGGATCAGCTCGCTGCATCCGTCCACAAAAACACTGCCCCTACACCCATATCAATCCCGGTCCTTGATCTGAAGCCGTCTCTCAAACGAAACCTCAGGGACTACTGGCAGAGCAAGTGGGATACACACACACAAAACAAACTACACGTTATCAAGCCACACCTTGGCCATTGGCCACCAGTATCAAAATCACGTCTAACAGAGGTAACACTAACAAGACTCAGGATAGGACACATATACACGACACACACACATCTTTTGTCCGGTGGTGATCCACCATTGTGTGATAAATGTGGTGAGGCATTAACAGTTCTTCACGTTTTAATTCAATGTAAACATTTAGACACTCTAAGAAGACAACACTTCCCACTATCCTACCGACAACATATACCTTTACACCCTTCAATGTTCGTCGGTAGGGAACCACTTTTTAGTCACAAATCATTATTAGCGTTTTTAAAGGAAATTCATAATTTTCATATCATATACCCGGGCATACCGTAGCACGACCTCTCTAGAGAGGTTTTTGCTGCGGTGGCTACACAGGAAAGCACTTGCCTCACGGCCCTTGCACGCAAGGGTACTAACGTGTGAGGTACTTGTGCTAATGCCATACATTTCTACCATCGTTTTTCATTATCACCAACTTTTGTCACCTATTCACACCATGCACACCTTTCACGGCATAGTCATGATTTTATTACTTGTATGTTTTTACCCGCTTTACTGCGAGGAATTTTATGGCCTTTATACAGCCGCTAATCACAACCATTGTCCACATTCCTGTCTCATGAACTGGCGCTCTTTGGCCATCAAATGGCCCTTGCGCCAAAAAACACCATATATCATCAACGTTGTATGCACTCTGGGTTTCTTACTCAATCATATTATGCAATGTATTTTTTATTTTGTTATGGGATCAGTAAATTTGTATTCTTTGGTTTCCTGCGCCATGTTGTCACGGCATGTTATGCATGCAACTCTATAAACTGCGTGCTTTTCCACCTACCGGCCATGATGGCAATAACGAAGCCATTTTCATGGCTTTCAGCCTGAGTGGCCAGGAAGCTTGGAATTTTCTTTTGATTTGAAATCGTCCATCATGCACACCATATACACATACGCTTACTTACGCATGGAGAAACACCACACGGCGTTTCCCACCTCACATTTTCAGAGTTATAGATTTGGCTGTAGAAGAGGTTTTCCGACAAGACAGGAACATCTAGACGTCAGGTCTCAGAAATACAATATTGGTTGATGGTGTTATTCAGTTCTTTTATATGCGAAGCATTTCTTAGCGAACTTCGACGACTTTGAGCGTATCTATCCATCTATTTAGCCGCCTACGACTTTTAGCCCTCCTGGCCGTTTCGATAATGGTATCAATACCAAACTTGGCATGGAATAACATCACTTCATGAAGAAAATATTTGACAAGTCATAACATGAAAATCTTGACATGTATGTCATGAATGTCATGATTTACACTTTATGGCCTGCAGCTCTTGCGGTGGTTGCGTTCACATGGCATGTTGCAAAACTGGTATGGTATGGCATCATTGCATGATGAACACAAGCAACAGACCTTAACATGAAAGTTATGACACGCGTGTCATGTAACAACATGAATACATGCCACGCTCATGATGCTCTGGCGGCCGTTTCGCTGGCTTCACTTATACCAAATTTGGTATTACGGGACGTGAATGGATGACAAAGGTATGATACTGGCGCAAACATGATAAACATGAGATGTGTGTCATGTAACAACATGACTACATGCTACGCTCATGATGCGCTCGTGACCGTTTTGCTAGCTTCACATGTACTAAACTCGGTATTACGCGACGCGAACGGACGACATAGATAAATAACATATCCAAACACGATAATCACGACACGCGTGTCATGTAACAACATGACTACATGCGACACTCATGATGCGCTCGCGGCTGTTTCACTAGCTTCACATCGGCCAAATTTGGTATTACGGGACGTGAATGGATGACAAAGGTATGTGAGTGGTACAAACATGACAATCATGATATGCGTGTCATGTGCGAGCATGACTACATGCCACAGTCAAGGCGCCAATACATTTCAACGTGACACGGTGCGCGTGCTCGCCGGTGTTCATTTCGTCGCGTCACGCCGGTGTTACCACGCCAGGCGCCGGTGGTGCGCGCCGCGCTGCGTTCCCTCATGCATGCACGTTTCGCGTGTCTAGCGTCCCTCCATCACGAATAGAGGGAGACGCAGTGTTGTCCGGGTAACGCATCGGCATAGAGTAATGTTACTCTATGGCATCGGCGCGAAATTCAGCATGTCGCATGTCGCGCCGGTTGCCGTCAGGCCGCGCTGTCGGACGCTGGTCGCGCCTGACGTCAGACTATAGAGTGCTCGCGTTCTGCTAACGTGGCGTCACTGTGCCAAGCGGGCGCGCGCGTCAAAGCGACATTGGAATATATTGGGCTCTTCATGACGCGATCGCGGCCGTATTGCTAGCTCTACATATACCAAATTTGGTGTTACATGACGTAAACGGGTGGCGAAATATACGGCTGGTGCAAACATAATAACCCTGACACGCGTGTCATGTAAGGACATGACAACATATAACGCCTATAGCGTGCTCCACATATACTAAATTTGGTATCACGTAACGTGAATAATTGACGAAGATAAACGACACATTCAAGCATGATAATCATGACAGGCAATTCATGCACAGCATCGCTTGCCTCCACCTCGTAATGTTGTGCTGATATTAAAGTGACGTATCAACATTTCTCATTCATGTTTCGCATATTATCGATTACCAGTGTTCGTGAGATCTGCGAATTTGTTTAATTCATTTCAGAATGGGGATGGTTTATTATCACTTGCGTAAATCCTTAACGTGAACTCTGACATTTCTACCATTTTATCGAGGATCGAACAATGCGCTTCCCGCAAATACCCAAAAGGAAATGCAATCGGCAATGACGGAGCGAATTAGAGCAGCGATTACAAGGAAGCGCTCAGGGATCATTACTCATCTGGCACTGGCGGGGTTGCGACGTCCTTGCATGCTGACTTCCGCGTTTGCGCTGCACAAAGAAACATTACTCTTACTTAGGCATCACCACTGGAGAGCAACACACGGGAGGCTGCACCGATATATAAAAGCCGTGTCTCCAAGGCGAAGCAAATTATGTAAAAACACGAACGAAAGCTTCCAATCTTGCCAGCGAGGCGTGCGTGATTGAAAATCACTCGAACGAAGCTTTCAAATGAGCCTTGCAGGTATGACAACATGAATAAGTTCCAAGTACTGCGTCATGATTCTTTTTCAGCTCACTAGAGCCACTTCACGCTGAACGCAATGCACCACTAGAACAATGATTTGCGATTATGAGGATCACAGGAACAATGAAACGGGTATAGTAAAACGGCACGCTGTATAGTAGCCAGAAATGCTTCTAGCTTAAAGCGAATGGGAATAGATTAGTAACCACCATTTATCAAAAGCCATGATCGGCCCATCACCATGATTTCAGTGATTTCAGGAAATGTTCATAGTGGCAAGCGTTACATAGGTCCTCCAGTTTATCTGCAATATTCCGCGTCAAGATACAATTGCACAATTTCCTACCAGCTTCTTCTTATCAAAGTTTACGATTCGTTTTGAAGTGAAGATTTCTTGAACATAATGCCATAAAGAACTTGCTGATACCATTTTTACCACGTTGTGGGAGCTGGGCAAACTGGGCAGATAGAATTATTAGCTTTTCCGGAGAAAAAAAGGAGAGGTTTTTTTTGTGTGTGGAGACGAACTATTCTATTTCAATTGGCCGCAGTCAGGTGGGCGTGAAAAATTTTTGTTCAGTATAGGAAGGTGTCGTGCATTGATGCATCATATGCTTGCTAACCAGCAAGGCTGCATCAATAACATTAATCAAAATTATTTCCAGAAAAATTAACCTTTAACAATATGAGATCTAGGTTGAACAGCTTGTATTGAATTTCGCAACTACCCAAGTACCACTTTTTAAATCAGTGACATAAGTAATATTCAAAGTGGCGAAATAGTAAATTCATATCTATGGATTTAGTAGCTCGCTATAACAACAACGAAGACGACGACAACAACAACCAAAAGACCAACAACACGAAGAAGAACAACAACAATGCTTACAAAAACAAATAGCCGGGCTAGTTTGAGGGAATCCATGGTAAAGCAAGTAGTGCAAAAGAACAATGACAGAAGCGAGGAACGAGTACACGACGCAAGCGCTAACTTAAAACTGTTTGATACTAGTGGTCAACAACAATAGGAACAACATCAACACACTGTGCCTCGCACCCGCTCACACACACAAGTGGAATCTTCAAGAGGTTTGAGGCAACTGTTTTGTTTTTCTCTGCTCTGTTTACATTGTTTTCAGGATGACCAAAAATGTTGTTATTAATACGTTCTAGACGCAAAACCTTTTCTTTCTTTTCAATTTACTAGACCTTTTTAAGCGCGCATTTTTATTGGGTGATAACTTAAGGTTTGATCACACATTATGAAATTGTGAAAAGACACCGGTGTTTTCATGGGCTTCGTACATGGGCGCCCGGTGCTGCGTAGATAGTACGGGCTAATTAGGACGCAAATGCACTGAAGACGGTGCCAGAAATGGCGAGCTTTGCTGAACCAGCTGCTCGATTCTCGGCACAGCGAGGGAGCTTTGCCTAATTATATGGGTAACTTGCGCATCTGGAAAAAAAAAGATGTAATACGCCAGATCAGGGAATTCGCTGGAACCCAAGGGAAGCTAAGAAAACAAAAGAGAAACCACGTGAGTGACCGTGGAGCTTTAATAAAGCTACACATTACGGCAGAACACTCACACGTTGTGATGCATGCAAGTAGCTGTTTGGCCACTTTCTCATTTACCACTTTGTATCAGAAGGCATAATCTCCTCTTATCCCATTGCTGCGCTGGTGCCGGGTTTCGGATCAAAGGCGTACAGTACAGTATATGTATACGGACCGAAAAGGAAAGGGCAAGAGTGCGCGAAAAGGCATTGAGCACATTTAAACGAACATGTTTAAAGTGCTTGAAAAATAGCTCAAACCCACACAATTGTGGTGATTGTGCGCGTTGCGTTGTGTCACGCTGACAAAATTTATTTAGAAGCGACTTTGGGTACGGAAAATTGCCAGTGGACAGATTTAGCCACCTTTCTTGCCAAAAATGTACTTGATTTGCGAGATGGCAAAATTTTTTGGTTGATAAGATACAGGACACGATCATTTTACACGATCATTTTAGAAACTTTTAATTACTGACGTTCGGGTTTTTAGCAATGTTTCTTGAAGTTGTGCGTGATTTTCTAGTTTTATTTGGATTGGAAACCCTGCTATGTTTGTGCGAAAAGTCGGTTTCACCGTGGCTTGTTTATTTTGTAGTTCCAAGTGAATCCTGCGTTTTGTTGCTTCATTGTTTTTGTTACATTGCATTGCATTGTATGTGCGTGAACATTCTTTTTTTTCTGCCAGTCCTGCTTGGACCATTAAATTGGTCTGCAGTATTGTATAAATAAATAAATAAATAAATAAAATACAATTGGCTAGAGAAGGAAATACCACGGCTGTGATATAGCGAATTCTTTCAAGAAACCTTACCCTAAAACACATGTAAAGAAATATTTCAGAAGAAAAAGAATAGAGTGAACACGCCGAATTCCTCTTTTTTTTTCCTCCAGACATTGGGTAATAAAGTTAGTGTATTAGTTTTTTTTGTTACTGACCGAGAAAAGTCCCCAGAATAGTTCTATTTCAGTTTTAGCTCCATGAGAGTACCATGTACGAAATATTCTCAGCACCGGGTCACAGAAATAAATGCTTATGAAAACTTTGAATGGTGCAGAAATTTTTCCTGCAGACAGAGTTAACTGGTAGGTGGTAAGCAAGGTGAGGCTGTTATCGACAGGTGTCCAGCTCAACTGCGACCGCAAATGCAGCACGAAGTGTAGTGTACGCGAATATTTGTGAAATTATTCAGAAAGCAATTGGTGTGAGTTGATAGTAGTGTTGCGCCCAAATTTCCCTACCTCCTTCGTACTGATGTAAGTTGTCAAGAAGTTAGGGTTGAGTCGGACGCAGACCGTTTGGCAGCGGGGTGAGTTTCCGGGTCGAAGAAATGATTCTAGCAAGTTGGGTAACAATTTGGTTTACTGACGCTTTGTGTACAATTATTTAAATCATGAAAAGGGTAAGAGCTAAGCGATGAGCGAATAGGATAAGCCATCAAACCAGGACCCCGAGCTGTGAGCGGGGTGAATTAGCCGTTAACCCAAGGCTCAGACCATGTTCTTCCGCTTAGCATCGTTGTTGTAACCTTTGAGGATCGCTCCGCTTTCTTGACTGAAACCAATCACACAGACACCACCACCCACCATGTCAACAGCACATTCGCCGAAGGACACACTGTCGCCGAAGAGTCGTTGCACTCGCTGGCTCAATGTTCCCGAGGTAAATGACACTCACGTGGGTTCAACCGGGAAGACAAGTTTGCGGACGAGTTGCTCCGTTTCTAATCAGAAGGGCAGGGAAGGGTTTGCGGTGACTTAATTGCTCTTGTCAAGACATGCAAAATAGGGCGGCACTATAGCAGGCCCGCACCTGACAAAACAGTCTCTTGTGGAGTAGGTGCAAGCTGTCGCATTGCCTATTTGCTCGTCGAAACTTGCAACATTCCTCTTCCTTTGAGGCGCTTCCCACCGCAGAGAGCCTGCCAGTATTGTTGCAGACTGTGTGTAACATGCGGCTTGGCTTTCCAGCTGTTTTGGAACATCTCTAGATGTATAAATTTGTTTTGAGATACCAGTCATCAAATTTGTTCGATTAAGTACAAGATATTTAACTAAATGCACAACACGTGGCCATCAGAATTCTTCATAGATGATGTTCATCAGAACATCATCCCATCTGGGGAAGCTCAAGGCTTAATTCAACGGGACGACGTCTAGCATCATTGGTTTCCAGCCATGGTCTCGTCCTTCAGAATGACGCCAGTCCTACGTTTTTGCGAGGCACTACATATAGCAGCTGCCTTGATTTGTCCTTTGTTTCACGCCGATTTGCTACACGGGTAAAGTGGTTTTTGGACATCGAAACACACGGAAGCGACCACATCCCCACTTACCTGAAGAATAAAGGTATTTCGAACACGTACTCCTCTACCACAACACAAAGAATAGATTGGAGTGTGTTCAAAACTCAACTTGAGGATGCTTGTGAAGAAGGCCTGTCCAATGGTCTTCAGCAAGCTATTAAGGAAACTGCACATGCGGCTATGCGCACAATAATATGCTCTTCGAAGTACTCTGAATTTGACCTCGAGCTGGAGCGACTTCGTGCGATCAGCCGTCGTGCCGAAAGACGATACCGACGCACCAATTCCACAGACGATCTACGAACAGCCCGGCGCATCCAAAAGAAGATACAACGGCGCCTCGACAAATTAGACACCCAACGATGGAGGAAATTTTGTGCGTCGCTAGATTCTCATAAACCACTGTTTCAGATATGGAGAATTGTGCGAGGCCTACGTTCTGTTCCAGAGCAGCATTTTCCCTTCAAAGCCCTTGCACTTTTTCATCGCCGGCACGAAATTGAGGTAGCAGAAGATTTCTGCGCTATGACCGTGGGCCAGACAGCGTACACAAGCCTACATAGAGTGAATCATATCCCTCAGTCACGGGACCCGCGCATGGATCTACCCTTTACATCACAGGAGCTCGATGCGGCGCTCGTCTTATGTAATAAGTCGTCGTCAACTGGCCCGGATGACATCTCATACAGGATGCTGTGCAACCTTGGTAAACGGGTACGAGAAGCACTCCTTAACATCTTCAACGATTCTTGGCAAGCTGGCGTCGTTCCGCAAGATTGGAAGATTAGCCGCTTGGTACCGATTCTTAAGCCTGGCAAATCTCCCCTGGACATTGCCTCTTACCGACCGATCGCACTTTCAAGTTGCGTAGGAAAGGTAATGGAGAGAATTATCTTGGCCAGGCTTGAATGGTACCTGGAGTACTATGAGATATATCCAAACGCCATGGCTGGTTTTCGCCGTCACCGATGTTCGATCGACAATGTTATAGATCTCGTCACATATGTCCAGCAACAAAAGGCATGTAAACGACTATCTGCTGCCATGTTTCTTGACGTAAAAGGAGCATACGACAACGTTCTAAATGACGCCATCCTCGAAGCCATTGAGTCAGTGGGCCTAGGCAGGCAACTGTATTGTTGGACACACAGTTATTTACAAGGGCGGACCTTATTTGTGAACACTTCAGATGGTCCAACCTCCCAACACCCAACGCATCGTGGAGTTCCGCAAGGTGGCGTCTTGAGTCCAACCCTCTTCAACCTCGTTCTCATTGGTCTTGTGGAACGACTACCAAGTGTGGTCAAGTTATCTATATACGCTGACGACATCTGCGTCTGGGCATCTGGCGTGACAAGATCTCAGGTACGCGCAAGACTTCAGAAAGCTGTGACGTTGGTATCAGTGTACCTCAAGGACCAGGGTCTGAATATCTCGCCAGCGAAATGCGCATTGATTGCTTTTAGTCGAAAGCCAATGAGACCATACGCTATATCAATCGATGGCCAAGTCATACCATATGTCAGGACGCACAGATTTCTAGGCGTAATCATTGATAGGGACCTCTGCTGGGGCCCACATGTGGCCCATTTGAAAAAGAGGCTGACAGAAATTGCTAACTTATTCAAGTATCTTGGAGGAAAAACCTGGGGGACTTCAGTACATGCAATGATACAATTGTACAAGACGCTTTTTCTTCGCTATTTGTGCTACAGTTTGCCTGTGTTGACCAACACCTGTAGAACCAACATTCGGACTCTCTAAAGCATCCAGGCTATGGCTCTGCGAGTTTGTCTGGGGCTACCGCGATGTTCATCAACAGCTGAGACAATCGAGAGCGCTAATGACTACCCGCTCAAGACGCATATCATAATGGAAGTGCTCAGAGCACACGTGAGGCATCTTACTCGTGCCCCTGCCCATCATCTAGCTTCACTGCCAAAAGCCCGACCTCGTGCCTCATTTTGCCAGACAGTCTTGTCATATCGCACACGCATTCCTACGGGATATACAACTCCATCGAGGATTTCGACTCCCCCATGGAGGATGACCTATGCACATGTTGAACTCACGGTTCCAGGCATAGGGTCAAAAGCCCGGCTCTCGTCTTCAGCGCTAAAGCAGCTTTCTCTTCTCTTGTTATATGAGAAGTACAGTGAGCATACTCATCTTTATACTGACGCTTCAACTAAAGTGGATGGGTCTGCAGGGTCGGTGATCTTTCCAGCAACAGCGACAACGGTGAAGTTTCGTTTATCCCACCAGACATCATCGACGGCTGCGGAACTTACTGCTCTACGTAGCGCAATTCAAGTCATTAAACACCAAGAAGCCAAGAAATGGAGCGTGTTCACGGACTCTAAGGCAGCACTACAGTGTTTGATATTCGCCTTACGCTGGGGACCTAATGAACAACTAGTGCTGGAAATTAGAGAGCTGCTTCACCACCTCTTCGACGAAGGACACAGAATCACGTTTCAGTAGCTTCCAAGTCACTGCGGCATATTGGGCAGCGAACATGCCGATGCAGCTGCTCGATCAGCACACGAAGATGGTGAAGAAGAATCTATACCATATTCAAGGACTGATGCTGCAATGACCATCCGAAAAATCGCTAATGCAGAATTAAAATCCCTGTGGAACGCCGAGTGCTTACGGCACACGCGACTGCATAGACTGGACACGTCTCGTCAACTCCGGCCTCCGTCTGGACTCTCTCGACTCGAGACAACGGTGCTTTGCCGACTATGGCTTGGTGTCGCCTTCACCAAAGCTTTCGCCTTCCGAATCGGCATGGAAGACAGTGCTGCTTGCGGTCATTGCGGCAGCGATGAAACTATAGAGCACGTTCTCTGTCACTGCCCTCGTTATAGCGTGCAAAGACGGCAACTAGCTGCTGCATTAGCTCGCCTTGACGACAGACCTTTGTCTGAACAATCAGTGCTGGAAAGACGACATGATTTGTGTGCTCACAGAAAATCAGTGAAGGCCTTACTGAACTTTTTGCGTGGCAGCGGCCTATTGTATAGACTGTAGCACCCCAGCTCCCCGCCCCCTTTTTTTTTGCGCGCGTCTATTTCTCTCTTCGCTTTCTTTTCAATCTTTCTTCTCCATTCCCCCTTCTAGTGCAGGGTAGCAAACCGGATGCTCCATTTTCTGGTTAACCTCCCTGCCTTTCCCTCATTTTATTCTCTCTCTCTCTCTCTTAAAACTCCTATAAATGAAGAAATAATAAATATGTGTTAAAACGTGAAAATAATATATAAAATTATATATCTGATTTGAGGTGTAACACCATACGTAAAAAGCCCATCAGCTCCACAAACAGAGCAGATAAGAAGTGTGGTTATTAGTTCATAAAATTGCTTTGAAAGAACCGGTAAATGTTAGTTTGCTATACATTACTTGACTTTGGCTACCGTTAGGTGTGGATGCGTGGGAGGGGAAAGGTATGTGCAATCGTTAAGCGAATGACCTTTTGATATACTTCCGGAATATAATGGTGGCATAATTTTGTTGGTTTTTTGGCATGCGCCACTCCGCAACTCCTTTATATAAGCGCTCACCATTTGACCATCAAATATTTAATTTAGAGAGGAGCATTTCTGGGTGCTCGTCATTGTTTCATGTTCGGCTAATATATGATGGCATCCATAAGAGACAGAAATTAACACTCAACGTTTTTTTATTTCAATCCTTTAGACACTACGTGCCAAGTAAATAATTTTATTACTTTAGTTTATTATTTATTCACCAGGCTGCTATGTTCATTAGAGCTGGAACTATAACCATTGTATATAGTCAAGAGTCCGACGGAATCCCGTCTGGTCGGGGACAAACATAGTGCAAAATAACAAAAACAAAAACGCCGACCAAGGTGAAATACACAAAACTTAAAAAGACGTTTCGGCTCCCCACACGGGAGCCTTGTTCACAGTTTCACAGTTTTAAGTTTTGTGTATTTCACCTTGGTCGGCGTTTTTGTTTTTGTTATTTTGAACCATTGTATATGTTTAGGTGCAAAGTTTTTTACGACCTATAGCCTCGTGTTCCGTTGTGGTCATAGTACAGAACCATTGCCGTAATCACGTGGAACACTTAAAAAGGTTTTACAATAGACTTCAACGTAGACATATAATAATGATGATGTGAGATATTGCTGTTCCCTGTGAAAATAACCTATTAAAAAGTGTATTGATGAACTGATCTCTGCTAAAATGTACCTAGATTCTAGGGCTAATCAAGAGAACCTGTAACACAAAGACATACATCGGCCACTATATTGGTTGGTTGGTTGCGAAACTTTATTGTGATCTTGCAAGGCGCGCGTTAGCGCACAGCGGGTGACACCCACGTCGGCACCGTTAGGCCAAGCCAATCGGCTGCTCCGCGGGCCTGCTGGATCGCTATATGTCCTAACAAATTACCCATATTAAAATGGTCTCTTGCCACTGGTAGCATACCAGTTTCTTGCACTCCCATTTGAGACATATTCAACTCCCGCAATTTTTACAAATTCTCCTTTAATTGCCGAAGACGAGTTGAACGGGAAATAAATTGACATTTGTATGTTCACTTCATGTCACTCAATTTACATCATATCGGGCAACGTCGAGTTCCTCTCTGATACGACACCCAGAGCTTCGCTCGTGCGTCATCATTACCTTGGTGGAGACGCGCAGATTTTTTCGGTCAGTGTTATTTTGTCTCCCCGTATGCACCGCCACTTCGTGTGACAATGTAATATGCCGCTTTTCTCACTTTTCTTTTGTTGAAGCTCAAAACATACAATTTCACATCTTCTCGGTAGAAAATATCGCACAATGTTTCGTTTCCCTTCCTGTAGAAATATGTAACATTTGATGACTTTTTGCATTACTCTTAAGTGGACCATGATTAAAATAATGAGCGAAAATACCCGCTGTACTTTTAGGAAAAATGTTGATAATGCCGAGAGAAATACAAAGACCGCCATACTTGCTCCCTACTTAAGAAATTCCCAATTGCGTGAGTAACGCTTCTGGGAGTACTCTGTGTGGTGTGGACATATTTCTTTGTAGTGTGGATACATTTCTGTGTGGTGTGGACACTCAGTATTGAAAAATGTGGACTCATTGTGTAAGCGTATTGCTATGTACATATGTATAGCCTTGTGTTTGCTACAATATCTGCGATGTTGACTTTTGAGCAAGAGAGAAGGAGTAGCTGGCGCCACGCATTGACACCAACCTCTCTTTATATACATTTGTTAAAAAAAGAAAAGATTGCCTGTTTTACGTTGACCAAGTTTTTTTCCGTTTCTGTTGCCTTTTTGTACTTTTGAAAGAGACTTGAAGGATAGACAACAGGGGCAGAAGACGCACGAACTTGCAAATATTGCGCATATAATAATTAAGGCACAGCCTTGGGAGCTCGCTTTTGAGGCAGCTGTCACATGTACTGTTTAAGCGAGGCTTTTTTTTTCTTTTAAGAGCACGGTATCCAGTGCCTCTTTAAAGTAATTGTCTGCCAGCGTTGCGTTTATTTGCGTGCAGCGAACTGGCCATTCGCCCTCCCTATATCTTCTTATTCCTCTTTTTTGAAGCTTATCAACTTGGCCTGTTTATCTTCCCCATTTCACTCTCATTTTTGTTTCTTCTGTGTTCAACTGAGCGTTTTATTAACATACTGCAAAAGCAACTCAGTTCCACCTTTTATCACGTCTGATAAACCCATGTCAGCACACCGCTTTCCTAATCCTTCTCGCACTAATATGTGGCACAACAGAACGCAGAAATTGTGAGATATGTTCTTTTCGTGACGGACAGGCTAACGACCAGAGATTACATACTTGCTTTTGATGCAATTGAAAAATCTCACTGACATTCGGTAGACCGTCGCTGCTTTGAGTTTACGGCAGGATGAACTTGTTATGAAAAGGCGATGAAGTGACTTTGCGACGTATGTGCGTCGAGCGATGGCTCTCGAACACGTCGCCATTCTACAGGTTCGTGTCTACTGTTTCATATAAATTTAAGACAGTCGCCTTTTTTATATTCTGAATAAAAAAGGTGGTGTTTGGTTCTTTGTGATCAAGCTGTTTCTGCGAAGAGCAAGCTGCCTTCACCCACGCGGCTTTACACAAATAGGGTGTAAAATTAGATTACTATTAATTACAACGTTCTGTAACCTCTCGAAATGTCTGCGATAGTTGGTGGTGATCGCACGTCACGCAATGGTACAGTGCTTATACAACAAGCGTAATTTCTTTATTAGGATTTTATTTTCTTCTAATAAAGAGCACGGAGTTGTAACGCTTCCGGGCCACTCGAGGTTAACGTTATATTATCAGCTGCTCTTTATTTTTTTTCTGTTTCAAACTATTTTTGTTACAGTATTTTCCTCGGTATAGGTTAGCCAGCCGAGTAGTACCCTGGTCAGCTTTGTTGCTGCATTTTCTGCTTAGCCTTTTTTTGTTATACCTTGTGTCTTTGCCAAAGCGAAAATAAACATAGCTAAAATTTGCTGAAATTGTACATCTCACCTAAACAAAGAGAGATGTACAAAAGCTTATCCATAACAAAAAGATCATTTTGGAAAGAATATAGAGTCATAACAATAACAAATGAAAACTTAATATGCGTGATAGGGTTATAGTTGTTAAAAATTATTTAAGAGAATTCACTTCACACATGGAGTTTGGCCCCCGTATACGGTTAAAATATTATAGGAAGTATAAAAAATTATTCTAGCCTCCTTCGAAATAATGTAACAAACCTACATTAAAACTTTAAAGCGGTTTATATTGAACCATGTGTGAAGCAAATTCACTTCACACATGAAGTTTGGTCCCCGTACGGTTAAAATATTATAGGGGGTATAAAAAATATTCTAGCCTCCATGTAAATAATGTAACAAACCTACATTAAACCTTTAAAGCGGTTTATATTAAAGAAAGAGAAAGAAAAAAAAGTAGTTTTCTTTTTAGCTGTGCCACTCCACTAAAATGCGTGTTTTTATGTCACAGATTATTCTCCAACAGTATTTAAAAGCTTTAAAAAATGCTTTGACAAAAATTCAAAGGAGGACTATTGGAGCTTCTTGGAAATTTCACACCGAGCATACCGTTTTCATCAATCCACGCTTCGCTTCTGTTGAAACTTGCTTGCATATCGCGTTAAACGGGTGCACACAGCACTTCACATATACGCCGCAATATCTAGCCTAGCCGATTCGAGAGAAGCACCTTGCACTCTACAGAAAACCGCACACAGCGAAGGCGAGAATTGACAGGGCTTTTTTAAGACTCTGCGTGTCAGGGAAGGTACGTAGAATACCTCTTCGCTCGCAGAACAGGCGTCGCTGACATCGCGCATTGTTCATCCCGCCTGCGAGCCGCCGCTCGCATGTACTACGCCTGACAGGGTCGCTGTCGTCACACCCTAACACTGAGGAATTCTTTCATTTTCATTTGTTTATTATTTTTATTCCCCAATCTTAGTGCCGTTCTAACACCTCCTACTTGTGCTTGCATAATGCAGCATTCTCGGCCATAACATCTCCCCTTTCTCTTTTTTGATTAGCACCACCGGTGATGAGAATGCAAAAAATAAATTTTGCAAAAAAAAGAAGAGATTATTGAGAAAGTTCCGGCGACTAATTGCTTCGAGACATATTTGTCTTTCACGATTTTTTTTTCTATTTGTACAGAGTGTTTCCCGATCCATTAAAGTTTGTGGATGAAGTTTGTGCGCCTGCCATTATTATGTTTTCAACGTCGTCGTGGTCATAGTGCGTAATACTACATGCGGATGTGGCTGGCCGAGATGGTTAGAAGCCAAACAAATAGTTAAAACGGAGGCTGCTTCGACTTTGACCAGATTATGCTCACACAGAGAGCGAATATTCTAAGTATATCCACCCATTTATTTATGTATTTATTTCATAGTTCCTATAATTCACATTTACTTGCATTCGCCTGCTGTAGAAGATAAGATTATTCGCAGTACTTGTTACATTTGTCTGCTTATCAACTCAAAGTCGCACTTTTCTTTACACTTTTCGTGTTTTTTTGTTTCCTCGCCTTGTTATATCTGCGAACTCAAGAGAATCGTATAGGTACCATTCTTCAATGGCAGAAATATCATCACAAAAACTTTGTGGTACGAGGAGACAGCAGATATCTAATAAGAAATGGTCACCGTGATAACCCATGTTTCTCAATAAGTATGCGTAGACTGAAGCTTTCAGGCATGTCTTCGCGCTTTGTGGACAGAGATTTGCATGAGTTTATTGCCCCAATACCACAATAGACGGCGTTGATGCTACCTGAGATTCTTGAACAAGCAAGCTTAATAAACTGGAAAATACCAGTGATATTCATATTAGATATGCTTGTTGATTGATTGATTGATATTTGGGGTTTAACGTCCAGAAACCACCATATGATTATGAGAGACGCCGTAGTGGAGGGCTCCGGAAATTTCGACCTCCTTGGGTTCTTTAACATGCGCCCGAATCTAAGCACACGGGCCTAAACTATTTCTGCCTCCATCGGAAATGCAGCCGCTGCAGCCGGGACTCAATCCCGCGACCTGCAGGTCCGCAGCCGAGTACCTTAGCCACTAGACCACCGCGGCGGGGTCGCATGTGCTTGTTGTACCATATTGTACTTCCAAGACTTCCTTCGGTAAAGTTACCAATGGACGCGTTTCAAATCGTAATAAACTACACGTTTGATCTCTAATCGCCGTCGTAGTGGCATGATATCTGAGCAAAAACATAATAATGATACCGTAGGCGTTGCTTCTTTGAGAGAATAACTCCGCTGACCAATCCTTATTTCCTTCAGGGACAAACGGCAAGCGGGCAAGCTGTAGTCGCCTGGAACTACTCTCTTAAAAATTAGATTCTACTTTCTTCCAGTTGTTCTCCAAGGATGAAAGGTTACTCCCCAGATGGTTCTGAAGAACCAACTGGTAATCTTTGCTTTTAGAGGAGCAATTGCTTATGTCACAACTTGCACTCTGTGGGAAATCGTTTTCTGCCCCATATATAGTTCCCAGTATTACCTTAAAAATATCCACTATAATGCGGCGTGTATTTAAAAAATATGAATCGCTGGACGTCTGTGAACTAATGCCTTGCAGAAGGTGAGACAAAAAAAAAACTGGGTACAGGTGATGCCAGCTGCACTGCCATATGCATAAGGCAGTGAACTTACTCGTGAGTCCACTCGCTCCGACACAGATCGAATTGGGAGGCTGAGTTCGAATGAATTAGAGTGAGTCCGCAAGAGTAAAGCTATGGTGGGGTTGAATCCGAGTGAGTCCGCTTGAAGAACATAATTGTGAGTTGGCTGTGCGAAATGCTTCAAAAGATACATGGAGAGTCAGAGAGCCGGACATGTTTTCCCTGTCGGAATACACCTGTACATATCGGTATATATCTAATACAATTAATAACAAATACCTGTATCTGTACATATCTAATATTATTGTCTTTATATGTTCGTGTTATTTAATCTTTCGCGTGCCGTTATGCACGAGAGTTGAAATAAGCTGCTATATTCCGCATTTTCTACCGACTTTTCCCAACTTCAAAGCTACTACTGGAAGTTCAGCGACACGTGAATTTTTCAGCGCAGTTACTGCTTGTACAGGCTTGTGTCGTCACACTTGAGCATTTCGTTCAGCGCTATTACCTTCATCATCAGTATCGTCATCATCATAACCACCATCTCTATCAGCATTATTAGACTACAATAACAACGTCATTTATTTCGCATTTAGAGACAATTAACTATCAATTTAACACTGCCACGAACGTTTCTTGTTTAAATTTTGCTGTGTTTCCTTTACACCCACAAAAACTGTCTACAAGGCTCGGCGCGTACCATGCCTCAGTGTTTGAGAAGCTTTGCGACAGTGGTAGATCATTTTGTTAAAGTTGGGTGCAGGATGCGAATAGTCAAGCTTATTCCAGAGCCTTGGTAACCACCAGTAATACGACACCAGCTCAATTCGTGGTGTATAAAAGAACACTGTCTCAACTATGATCTTATTATCGATGGTCGACACTCTGCTCATCAATGTCACTGTGCAGCGTGCATTGCTTTTTTTTAAATTTTGAATTTTCGTTTCCCGGTCAATAAAGAGTTTCATCTTGGACACACTGACTGCGGCTCTTGTCAACATCACTACCCCATGACAATATTGTAGCCCACTCAATAACGCCCCGTATGTGCCACCTTATAGCAATACGAAGATTTCAAGGGTTAAAGTTGTGTTCTTCTATAAATGGTTCACCGGCAATCTGGGAGATCAAAAGCAAATTTGGGGGAACATTTCAGCTTCGCTTTCAAAATTAGAATGTGATAGCATAATAGAACCTTTTCAAAATTGTAAAGTGAATTTTTGCTATGTAATTTGAACAACTGATGGCAGTTTGTCATCAAGTGCAAATAGCCTGTTCATTTGTGGTTTGCTTACACGAAGACATGTGAAATGCTGAGCAACCTATTCTAATGTAACCACTCATAATGGCCAAACTTTAGCACGTTATACTGGGACCACGTATTCGCTTGAAGCACGCGTCGCCATTACTTGTTCACATATGCAGTACACAGAAGTGCACTTGTGAATTATGAAAAGGGTACTTCACTTTCTCATTTGCTAGCGTATACCTCTGGGTCTCGGTGCATGCCTCAACCATGCCGCAAAGAAACGATTGCCTGTGCGCATAACGTTGGTCCTTTCAATCTATCCTTTAATATATTCCCCATATTATTTCTTTTAGAATAACTGAAGAGGCCACTACGTTTCAATAAAGCAACGCGAGGGCCTACCCAGCTGCTCACTTTTTTTGATGGTTTTGCTGTGGACGTTGATAAATCGTCTGAGCGCTTTGTAATGGGTGTGCCTTTAAAACACTTCCTGATTGCACTGTTATCATCTTTCAAGGCCCGGTGCATTTCTAGGCTTCTGTCATGCAATATTACACGCATTAGACACTCTTTCCACTACTTGACATGAATATAGTGGCTTTTTTTCCCAAGGAGTTTTAAAGATCGCCTTATTCTGTCGTAGCACACTTGCTTGTCACGCAAACGTCTTTGGTTCGATTCTCACCTAACTCGGATCGAATATTTTTGTTATTTAGTTTATTTCAATCTTTCTCGCTTTGTCGGTAACGAACAATGCTGATTTTTGTTCACAACAAACGATGCCAACTCTGACGCAGACACCTGCACCAACGCCGATGTCGATGCCGGAATTTTCGCGAAACAAGCTCTCACACGCTATCGCGCTAATAATTAGACGTGTCATAACACGTGCATTGAGTGTAATCTGCTTTTTCAGAGCAAGCATACCGTTCTATTTCTGCTTAGCTTTTTTCCACTTGTTTACAACAATCCATTTAAGGTATAGAAACAAACATGATTATTTCAGAAATTACCACCTGAACATCGTTCAATAACTATAGAAGGTGAAACACACGCTATCCGCTATCCATTCAAACGAAGGCGTTCACGAAACGGAGCAAAGACAGGTTAAAATCAGCAATCTCGTGAAGTCGAGAGCTTGGATGAGATCGTAAAGAGGATAGCAATATAAATATAAGTGGCGAAACAGTAGAAGCTCAAAGCAGAGTGTGACAAGGGAATGCAGGGAGTGTCGGACAGAAGTAATCCACCAAGCATTTGGACAGACATCTAGAAGGGTGAAGCGAGGAGACCACCCAAGATGTGCCGAAACCACAGCTCATAGAAGATGGAGTCAGTCTACACAAAGAAAGGGCAGTGAAATATATAATACATAAAAGATAAAACCTAATCCCCGAAAGAACAGAGCATGAGGGAGATTTAGAAGGTGGAATCTCCTGAGTAAGATATGCGGCCGCGTCAGATCAAAAGGAGGCCTTCAAACGTCTTCTCTACTTTTTTGTCCCGGCCTTATACGAAGAGTTGGTCATTCGATTCCCTTGTGCCTCTCCTAGACGAAAGAACGCAGTTCAACTTTCACTGAATTTGTGCCAGCAGGAAAGACCACGTAGGCGCAAAATCAATTCAGGCTGCAACATCGACACTTATTATTATTGTTTGGAGGAGCAGTTTTGTAGCCCCCATTCGCCGCTACGGGAGTCTGTTCTGTAACCAAACCTCAAGTTAAATGTCCTAGTTTGCATTTTAAACCGACAGCATTCGTATCCTTCAGCGAATTGCGCTTCCTCTCTTTTGCATTTTTAACGTCGTTGAGTGCATCAACGAAATTCTTTTATTTTGGCGTTGTTTCTTCGAGATGATCAACGGTGGCATTTATCATGTTCGCTTGACTCGATAGCTTTAATCATCCAATCTATCCCCAAGGCCTCAACTCCAGTAATAGTTTTCTGATGTTGCTGCGGGATGCCGGGTCGATGAAGGACGGGTCCCAACATAAAACATAACGATCGCTTATTAACGTGGTATCAGCAGTAGGGCAAGCATGCCACCGATATACTCAAAAGGTTAGAGAAACAATAATGACACCGAGCTTGGAAGCTTGGGTTTTAAAGCCAACTGTGGTGAGTTTGAAAATCAATTATAAGCACCAGCTTGGTTCCGTGGTAGAATACTTGGCTGGCACGCAGCGGACGTGGGTTCGAATTGCATTGTATACCGTTAAGTTGTTTTTATTTACTGAGTTTTTTCTTATTTCTTGCGATTGTAGTGGGCCGGTATTACGAAGGAGAGATTTGGTGAGAACAGGAGAAACTGTGGTGGTGCTGTCCCTTATTGTAAGCGTGTTGCAGCAAGGGGCCGTGTCACACCGGGCTATCCAGTGACGAGGCAGAGGCCACGCAAGTTTGTGCAAAGTAGCCTCCACATCGCTATGAAGCAACCACTGAGGTAAGCCCTTTCACTGCTTTCAGAATCTCTACCACGTGAAATCTTCCGAGGCCTATGGCTCAATTGAATATCTGCGTTTACAATATATATGCTCCGACAGTTTCAAATGTTTTTGTTATTGCTCTCTGGTTTTGGCTAATTTGTTAAGTCTTGGCGTACTCCGGAGTAGCTAAACGAGGTTTTCAATACACAGGGGTAAAAAAAATTTGTTAAATCTTGGCTTACTCCGGAGTAGCTAAACGAGGTTTTCAATACACAGGGGTAAAAAAATTTGTTAAATCTTGGCGTACTCCGGAGTAGCTAAACGAGGTTTTCAATAGACACAGGGGTAAAAAAAAATGCGATGCAGCAATATATTTGATGATGTGGGAAGATATAATACTATAACATTGAAGTTGTTTCCCCCTGTTGAGTTTAGAGCGGTGCACCAGTCTGAGGAGCTACGTCATCGTGCTATTCTAGAACTCCCCTTGTTTTTCACAGACAAGGGGAGTTCGTATGACCGTTTTCTTCTTAACCACTGAGATAACTTTCCCTCTGCTCTCTCCTTTGAAACTACACTGCACGTAGAAAACGGTTATGTCAGGAAGGTTACATGCGCAATCCTTACTAAAATGCGGGATTTCTAAGGGCGTAGCCATTTGATGACGCACTGTATGCCACACGGCTGCCGCATCATTGTCTGAAATCCATTAGGGCATGGATTTTTGGGCTTCACGTGTAACGTATTGTGCCATCTAAATGCAAATGTCCATTCACGTTAGTTATAAGGAAAAAAAACGGCACGATTGATGTACCGAAGCTGCCAGTATGTCTTAACGCCTAATAAATGTACTTCCGCGAAGAAAGTTAGACGAAACTTGAAGTAAGCAACAAAGCCACAAGCACACCAGAGAAACTGTTCTTCCTACTGAGGTGGAATGAGCGAGGAAAAGCCAATAACCTGTCACCTGGGGCGTTTGCTCTTGAGAAGTTCCTGACTTTCCATTTCTGGTGACCACCAGGCTGACGCGAAAATGAGTCTTCGTGGGCAGTTTGTCTCAGTCATATCCGTTGCCTCCCCCAACAAAAATAAAAAAGTAAAGTAAATTTTTTCGTAGTTTGCAGCCAGCTCATATAATCATCTTTCTTTTATTCTCACTTCGGCAGGCAGGCATATAAAAAATAAACTGACTAAATGTAGCACGAAGGAAAGATATGATCAGGAAGATAGTATGCTGTACGAAAAAACGTCCGCTGCAGAAAACCTGGATGCGCTGTTCGGTCAACCTTAGAGTGAAAATGAAGGGTGTTAATCAAGCGGCATACTTCTGCTTTTTACCACGTTGGAGGCTAGGGTGACCAAGGTAATTAGATGCCCAGTGAAAGGAAAGGTAGACACGGGAACCCCCAGGGTAGCATATTAGGGGTATCTTACTGCACCTCATTGGGACGCAATACCACCCGGAAGAAAAAAAGAAACACAGAGCGAGAAAGAAGGAATGAAAAAGCAAAAGCACCAGGCCTGCGGGGAACGCGAGCAGTGTCACAGCGAAATGCTGGACGAGGGGCCTTTCACAGCCTTTTCTTAAGACGCATCGAGTAACTGCTACAAGCGCACTTGCTGAGTGCCCACTACGCCATAAATAATCATAATTTCTGTATATTCGACTGGCATTCCCTATACAATTATTCATCATTCTTCGTAGAGGCGTTGTATGCCCTACACACTGGCTAGAAATTTTATGCAGTTTTTTTTCATTCAGTGGCTTGCGACAATGAAGCATTATGCCGGAAGTAGGTATGCGTGGCACCTAATGGGTGAACAAGAACAAGCTTTTGTAATGGGTTGAATCATTGGGACTAACCACTCTTTAAAGCAGTTCACATTATGTGACACCTGGTTGTTTTTTTTTTTTGATGTTCTAGAACCCTTTCATTACTCATAATAACGCAATTCATTTCCCGACATCAAAAGTAAGTAATGCCAGTTTGAAAACCAATTATAAGCACCAGCGTGGCTCAGTGGTAGAATACTGGGCTGGTACGCAGTAGACGGTGGTTCGAATCCCATTGTATCCTTCGGTGGTTTGTATTTACTGAGTATTTTCTTATTTCTTGCGATTGTATAGTGAGTCGATACTACGAAGGATGATTTGGTGGGAACAGGGAAAGGCGAATAAGAAAAACAAATAGATCGTGCAGTGGGTCTGTACCCGGTTGTCCTGGAATGTTACATTGGCGCAGTCTGCCAGGATAGAAGCCTCTATTATGAGGATAACACTGAGAGTATCGAGAAACACGAGCCATCAGTCGTATTTTTCAACGTGTGAAGTGAATGAAGACACGAAGTATGTTCTGCCTGCGAGCATCACGACTCCCAAGCTCCGTGAGTTCATCGCTCAGAAGGCAGAAAAGACGCTGCAGGAGGTCGATGTTCAAGTATCAGTGAAGATAAGTTCGAAGCATTCAAATTTCAAAAACATATCTTGGTGCCACTGCGGCAACTGGAGTCAAGAACATCATCAAGCCAAACCGCTTCTTCCTTAGACTCGGGCCTCCTAGAAATGCTTCGCTTGCAACAGCAACACGCCGAGCGACAGCAGCAACTCATGGAAATGATTTAAAGTTATTCACTGTTCCATTTGAACTCACAGCGGACGTATCAAACTACGGCACAGGTGCTGTGCTGCACCAATGAAGAGGCACAAGTGGAAGCGAAAGACTCTCTCTCTCTCTCTTTTGATAGGGTATTTCTCCTACATTTTCACGAAGTCGGAACAAAATTACAGCACGACTGAAAAAGAGGCATTGGCTGTTGGACTGGCAATTAGGTATTTTCGATCGTACCTAGAAGGCACGAAATTAAAGGTGTTCACTGACCATCAGGCCCTTACCCATTTGCTGAATGGTTCTCAACCGAAAGGCCGAGTCGCTAGATGGATAAGCGAAATTCAAGTTTGATTTTGAGGTTGCGCACAGAAGCGGACAAGATTTGTCAGACGCTGACGCCCTTCCTCGGCTTCCCATTGTCAATCACGGTACGGGCGACGAGAGGGTGAACTCACATCAGATATGGGAAAGTACTGAACAGCTGATGTATATGGACGGACAGTTTTATGTACGGGATACTTTCAGAAAAAGTCGAGAGTCAGGGAGGCATGACGGCTTCTGGTAGACATACTATAAAATGAGGAGGAGATTTGCGTGGCCCGGCATGAAAAAATATATTGGCAATTACATTAGCTCATGTCAAAAATGTCACGTGAACAAAGCAAAATATAAGCAAAAGACAGACAACATGCTATTCCCACCTTACTCAAGTGTCCCGTTTGAAACTATTCACGTTGATCTTGCTGAATTGAAGAAGAAAAGCGAAGGAATTGAGAAAACGCAATCATTTTTAGTGTCCACCGATGAATGCTCATGGATGCTAGCTGCCAAGACAAGAAAAGAAAATACCGATACTGTCATATCACTCTTGAGCAGAGACATGTTGAAAGGGGTGAAATGTGTTGTGTCCGACAATGGATCCGTGTTCAAGAACCAGACATTTGCAAAGTAGTAAAAAAAATGTTACGCTAAAGTTTACAGCCCCTTACCAACCATCAGCTAACGGACTAGCGGAGCGTGTCATCCGAGATGTCAAACAATATATAAGTATGTACGCAGGAGTTCCAGGAGAGTAAAAATGTTGCCTACGAGCAGCTGTGTCGCAGCACAACAGGTCACATTCAACCACTCTTTGGTGCGGCCCCCAATACGCCGCCTTCGGGGAACCTGCCTAATTACTTGTGGATGATACACTTGGCATAGCAGAGAAGCTTCGCTTGAAAGAAACGAAGAAAACTTCTGACCAGCAGGAGAAGCACACAGAAGCTATGAAGAGAGCGTTTGACAAACGTCATAGCACAAAAATTCCCGTGATAGAACTCGGTGATATGGCTCTGGTGTGGAAAGGTTATGGCAGTACTAACACAAAGATTGTGAGTCCCTTTAGAGTGGTGAAACTGGCCGCAAAAGAAGGAGGGCTGAAGACCATCGGCTACACGACGGAAAACGGTGCGATGGAAATAGCAGCCACTTCCAACGTAATGCCTTAATTAAAGTGGAGGGATGAAATAAAGACCTGGGAGAGTGTAGTGGGCCGATACTACGAAGAACAAATTTGGTGGGAACAGGGAAAGACGAAGAATAAGAATAAGGAGATTGTGCTTTGCCATGGGTCTATGCCCGCTTGTCGTGGAATGTTACATTTACTGAGTTTTTTTTTATTTCTTGCTGTACTGGTTACGGACACCAGCGGTGGCAGCTGCGGCAGCTACGACGCCACACACTGACCTGTGTTTGATTTCATAACAGCTTTCTCTGTAAAAGGAGAGAAAGAGAGACAGGAAAAGTTAAAGAAGGAAAGAAGAAAGACAAAGATAAATAAATAAAAATAATATGTAGATAGAGATAGAGTGATAAATAGACGGAAGGGCGGACAAACAGAATTCATGTAAAAATAGGTGCCAGTATTTAGAAGTACGGAATATTTGATTGTGGCCCTGAGAAAAAATGTGCAAGAACGAATGCGAAGTTACTTCACATAGCTTAGTTATTCAACTGTTAACCTAAACTTAAGTATATAGCCATATATTACGGTTGGCAATCTTTCTAATTCTGAAAGAATGTACGGTCTTTTATAGCTGCAAGAAATATATGCGGAACAAAGAAGTACTAGCAAGAAGCGTGCCAAATCATGCAGAAATTAGAAGAACCTCGTTTTGGTTGCCCCTTCCAATTCAAGGCTGGCAACGCACTCAGAGGTATCGTGTGCAAACCTCTTGTGTTTCGGGCACGGCTTTATGCCCTCCCATAGTAGAGTACCTTGTACTCTAAATCGTTAAAAACTTTCTCTAAACACACATTTCCATTAGGCTGGTATTTGTCTATATAGGATTTTGTGTGCAATTCTCGAATCACGGTTTTCCTACACAATTAGCCTTTATATGAGGTTAAGCAACTAAATTCTTTAAGCCTGAGCCAACGCAACAGAGCACTTGAGCTTTTCAAAGAATTCAACTGCTTATCCTTCTCTCTCTTTCTCTTTTGTAAGATATGATGATCAGTGATATGGTGGTCGGTTCTGAATAAATAATTACTTAGGAGGCCATGGAAACATCAAGGAAATACAATTAAATATTCAGTGGGTCTGAATACAATGAAATACAATAGAATATTCAGTGATACCAGTGCGACTACAGTGATAATAGGGAGTTTTAGAATAGCGCACCGCGAGCCCTTGCGGTGCGGTCGCTGCCACTGCGCATGCGTCGTAATGTGAGTCGGCGTTCGCGTTCACGGACCGCACGCAGAAAATCCGAAATTGCGTGCGGTAATGGCGGCCCGCATGTGGCCCGGAAGCGCTGGTTTCGAGGCTACGGTGTCGCTGCGATCGTGCAGTTGCGGATAGCAGCAGGGCAAACGCTATTCTAAAACTCATTAGGCGCCCGCTACGCCTGCAACGCCCGCAGCGCTTGCAAACGGTATTTTAAAGCTCCTAATGTAGTATTATAAATAAAAGCTGCACCTGCCAGCTTCACGTGACCCACAAAAAGCCGGGTAACTCTTTTTTCACCGTGTATTTATGAGGACTCTTAACAATGTTCTGCCAGTAGGTTGCCGAACGTTTTCGTTTTTTTTGTTTCATTATCGTCCTGTTCGAACATGTTCCTGTTCGTTTGTTTAGTTTTATTCATGAGTGTTTGCACTGCCTCCGGGTTTTTTTTTTTTTACCTTCAACCATGAGTGTTTCTTCAAGAAGTTCACAAAAGATATCTGCCACGTATAAAGGTGAGAACTAAGAGACGACGCAAGCTTAGCGCGTTTTGTAATGAAGTAATGAACTTGGTAGCTCAGACACCCATCTTGATATTACTCGGTTTTTAACGTTGCTGAAATTTACACATTTCACAAATATTCGAAAAAAGTTGTCTATTGATGTGCTAACGTTCATGCCCTTCTTAAAGATGATGGTACATTGTGCTAAGGACATTAGAAGAACATCGTTTTGCTCGGCAACATTGTAAAGGCTGTGGCGTTGGTGGGTTGTGTGCTTTTTCTTGGATGAATTCTATAAGCATAAAACGCATTCAGAAGCGAATGAAAAAATTGCGATGCAGAGATAAATTTGATGATGTGGGAAGTTGTTTGCTCAGCAGGGGGAAACAACATCGAAGTTGTGTCCTCCTGCTGAGTTTAGAGCGGTGAACCAGTCAATGACGACCACTTAAAATAAACAGACATCATCCATATTGTAACTGAAAAAAAAAGAATTATGTGATTTCTAAATGAAGTTCTCTATTGTCAGGGATTCGTTGTCAGGGACTTCTGACGAGGAAGTCGCAAATCTCTAAGCTAGGCGTGTCAATCCATATGGAGTACGAGCTGCGACAGGCTAACGCTACTGTGTTTTGCTTTGCGCTACTTTGTGCGACCTGCCAGCTATTTTTGGTGGTTGAACGAAATAAAAAACACAAGAAAGAGTTGTCGCCATTTTCTTACGTCGGCTACCATTTCTCGCTCAGTAATAAGTGAATATATTTCATTCGTTAAGAGCTTTTGTTCGTAGGAAATTACATCATAACATACGAATAAAGAGGAGTTGCTTCTTGGTTAGCTATCCGAACTTGCAATAACCGTTCGCCCACTAAGAATTGAATTTGGAAGTATGTACTGAAGCTAGCCCCGCCGCGGTGGTCTAGTGGCTAAGGTACTCGGCTGCTGACCCGCAGGTCGCGGGTTCGATTCCCGGCTGCGGCGGCTGCATTTCCGATGGAGGCGGAAATGTTGTAGGCCCGTGTGCTCAGATTTGGGTGCACGTTAAAGAACCCCAGGTGGTCGAAATTTCCGGAGCCCTCCACTACGGCGTCTCTCATAATCATATGGTGGTTTTGGGACGTTAAACCCCACATATCAATCAATCAATGTACTGAAGCTAAAGTTTATAATACACGAGGCTTTATTTTCAACGCGCTACATATTAGCAAAGAATGAGTGTGCCAAAAATTTCGTGATGTGTTTGTCATGCAAGGTGGTGTACGGAACGTTTATCGATGAATTATGGCACTCGTACGAGAGCAGCTGCACCCCGTTTATTGCGGCAATGTTATCAACTGACGCACGTAGGCGAACCGCAAAAACCGACCGGTTCACGCTGCATAATTGTATACCGTAAAATAAACAACTACCCCATACACTTCATTTGTTTCCTGTATTCTCTTCTCGGCCGTAGGTGAAAATGGCCCAGATGGAGCCGATATGTGCGTGTGTTTTTTTAGGGCTGCGTTATGCATATAGGACGGCTGTAGTGCCACGTGTTCGTAAAAATACATGAGCGTAACAAAGGTACATTGAGGAGTTAGCGAAAATATGAATGAGAACATCTGTTTGCTGCGTTTGCGAAGGTTTGCGATAAAATGCTGCTGAGCTACCTCTTCATAAATTGTTCGTTTCAGTTTTCCTCGCCTCATTAAGACAAAATAGTGTGTTCGTGTGTGTGTTGGGGGTAGGATCGAATACTGCTATGGACGTTTTAGAATGACAGGAACACTACACTGAATTGTGAAGCTCCTCTAATGTTCATTTCATTGCCTGCCTATACCAGAGGTTATAGAATTTTCTCAGACTTGATAAGTTCTGAAGGTGTAATTGTAGGGCACATCATATTTGATGCTCCTGCATCAACATTAAGTCATCCTGGTTTGTTAGAAGTCAAAGACTTATTGAAGGCTCATTACGAAACCATCCTATCAGTCGGTCTACTTTAATGCTGTCTGCTGCAGAATGTTTACGAAAATCACAGCGATGTCAGTTTGCGCCACGACGAATTTGCGTACTTTTCGTGCAGTGACGGCACCGCCGGCTGCTGATCGGTTTATTTGCTGTTTCGTCGCAATTCTTTTTCTTTCCTGGCACAACATATGTTGAAGTACTTCTCTGTTCATTCCGAGGCACAAAAGGCGTGTAACTGTGCTTCCATGAGTCGCAAATTATGAGCCCTAGTAGATCACTTTTATTAGTCACAAATCTTTCGCGTCCGTTTTTTTTTATGAAGCCCGAAGATCGAAATTTCAATTTCGCCACTGTATACGTTGCACACACATCCGCATCTATATTTAGACGCAGATATGCCAAAGGCCCCTGTAATTCAGTTCTTCCTCGTTTTCATCTTTCGCCTATTTTCATCTTTCTATTATTCCTTCCTATCCTATTTCATTCATACTTCCCTATTTTTTGTGCAGTGGCTCCTTACTGTTCACATTTCCCCCCTTTGCATTGCGAATAGTCAGCCGTTTAAACACTGGGTGACCTCCATGCATTTGCGTGTGTTTCTTCCTCTTTCTGATATTCACCTCATTGAAGATGTTCACGGTGAAACGATATGAAACAGGTGAACGAATTCCCAACTGACACATGGGCCTAAATATTGAAGCATGGTATTTTGTTACTTTTACAAAGCACTCGTATGACGGGGTGCATTCATTTTTTTTTGTGTGGGCATGCCACTGGAAGGCTTATTTTTTCATTGATTACTTTTGTTTGTCGATAAGTTACCTGAGCGCGTGTTTCGCTAAATGTGCTTTGTGTTTTGTTTTGTAACATATCGCTGCAGGTGGACCTATTATAGGCATGCTTGTTTGTGTACATTCGTATATATTTGTGTACACATGCATTCGTGTGCCGTACATGCCGCTTTATATGTGCTCGAGTGTGTGGAGACTGGACATTTGCGATTTGCTTACATGACTGAAAGCGATAGGTACTGCGCACTGGTAATTAAAGAGATATGAAGGATGGGGCAAGATATTGCCAATTTCTCACTTGTGCACTCGATGCCTTTTAGACCATGGCTATGCTCGACAAATTTGATGCACGTATCACTGTTTGTCGTTGTGGTAGAATGCGAGACAAGAAAAGGAATGCACGCTTCCTGATAATATACTGTTGGCCACTGAAGCAGGAGGCGCTCGTCAACGGGCTCAAGCAGGCACGTGGTGTAGCGCAAAAAATAATAATTATGAAAATAAAAACAATTTATTAAACATTGTGTCAATGCTTTTACTAACCAGCAGTCCGCTGCAGGCTCTAAACAAAAGCGTGTGAACTTCACTTTATCTCTACACGCTCACAAATACCCGCTCCCCATTCGCGCCAATCTGTTCACACTCCATTAGAAAGCGCGAATTTGGCGCCCTGAACCTAAATTGTGGTTGCCCGCGTGCGGTAGACGTCCAGTTCTTGTCCTGAACAGCAGCACCGCCTTGTTCCTTCTTGAGTCTCTTCCTCTTGTTTAGTTGAGCTCATTATCTGGGTAGCCCCTGGCCACTTAGTTCACCTAGACTCTCTGCGGTGGGGGATGCGAGCCCAAGACGGAACGCGAAGGCCATCGGCACGCAAGTCATCGCTAAGTGGAGCGGCCGGCTCGGGAATGCAGCTCGATCGATTGCCGCCGGGGCGGGTGAGCTATTGCTGCATCCACGATGTCCCGTCTATTACGCCTCAGTCGTTTGTCCAGAAGACTCCTGCTGTGACGGTCTCCCGAGTTCCGGCCACATCGCACGGATGCGTCATTCTAGAAAAAAAAATAATAATCTGAGCATGCACGCTGCAAATCGACGCTCGTCGCAGAGCAAAAAGCCAATTCATTGAACAGCGCCTTCGTCATGACTCGCCAACTGTCTCACTTAAAGACGCATGACTTATGCGCTACTGCATAATTAGTTGAAAGCTTAGCGTCCAGTATGAGATAAATTGCCCTGTTCAGTTCAAGGCCCGGCGGTCTAATAAAAATAGCTCCATACCACCTGAAAAATAGCGGCTTGCAGCCATATAGTTTTCTGAATATGCACGAGAGGGAAATCTGGCGCTAGTGTCTATGGGAGAATAGTGCTTCAGCGAGAATAAGAATTATGGGTATGATATGGTTTGCCTCGTCTTCGTACTTTACGTTCCATCTGGCTTCGCATAGCTTGAAGCTTCTTGGTCACGAAACAATGGTCAAATATTCGGCAGACATGCTTCACCACCTTCACCTTTTGGGTAACCATTTCAAATCAGCGCACAAAGTTCAAAAGATTTGTTTTTTTTTTCAATTGAAACAAAACGAAAGAACAGGAATAAATGAAGCCGTAAATGTGATTTGCCGCCAGAAAGCATGAATACTAGGCAAATTCGGGACATACCCATAATTTGCATGGCCGCTGAATGATCGCAGCACCTCAGTCTCCTCAGGTTAATTTTTAAAAAGTCTGTGCGTGCACCTTCGTGGTGTACATAAACCGCACACGTATATAGGGAGTATGCAGTGACATCTTTGCGGCTGCTATTTTGTTGTAGGGCAGACACATCGCGAGGAGCGATTTCTTATCCTAATATGCCTATCTTCAGGAAAGTTAAGCTGCGAATAGTAGAAATAAATGGCGCACGACGACGTCATGTGAATACCCCTTATTGCGGAACGTGCGACTTTCACGATGGTCAGAAACAGTGCCGGTTTACAGAAACGTTATTTAAAGGCATCATGTGTTAACAGCGTCCTTAGGAATCTCTGCGTACGTGTGTAAAGCGTTGCAGCCGAACATGTGCTGTGCGTCAAAGCATGTAGTGTGTCTTGATCAGGCACTCTGAGTGGCAAACACATCTGGTGACAGGAGGCGACAGTTCAATCGATCGATCAATTATTAGAGTCACGTTCATTACATAGTTTTCGGTTCCGTTACATGGTTAGAACAGTACAGCAGGAGGTCTCAAAGCTGCCGGTTAACTGACAGGGGGACCTCCGATGACGACATGAGTGCGGTGATTACAAAAGCTGGATCAGGAGAGGATGATAAGCCACTTGCAAAAAAGAAAACAAGAAAAGAAGAAGGAGGAGAAACAAAGAAAGAGAAAAGGAAAGGTAGCATTTGGCAGATCCCAAGTATACCATGGGAATCGATTATATGCGAAGCATCTCGATAAAAGGTGACTGTGACACAATCGTTTATTGAGCGAGGTACTACAAAATCACGCCTAATAATTTTATATATGTGGGGTTGTACGTTTCGAAAGCACGATAAAACTTATGAAAGCGGCAATGCAGGAATTAAGGCTCCGGAAATTTTCACCATCTGGTGTTATTTAACGTCTACTGGCATCGAACAGTACACGGGCCTCTTCCATTTCGTCTCAATCGAAAGGCAACCACCGCGTGGCTTTGTGGTAGGATACTTGATTGTCACGCAGAATGCATGGGTTCGATTTCTGCTAGGGCCATAATATTTATTCTTTGCGTTAGTTCAATCATTGCTGCCAAGGTCACGTAGCAGAAAGAACAATAGAAAAAAGGCAGGGCTTAATCAAGGCTGAGCCCAGTAGGCTACTCTGCACTGGGTAAGGGGGGAGGGAAGGAAGGACTGAGCGACAGTCAGAGAGAAAAAAAATTGGCCCCGTATCTGCATATTAATCTGCAAATGTCGTCAAAAGACGATAGTCTTGCGTGTGGAAAGAGTGAACAAAGCAATCATTCGATGTTCCGCGCAAGAAGATCGGTGAACAGTATTCTGGAGGCGCTGCCTTAGAGTGCCTCGAGCGGGCATCGGAGGTGAACGAGCGCATGAAGACACGTCACACGTTGGAGTTACTGTATATGCTACCTTTAGATGCTACATAAAGATAGCATATACAGTAACTCTATCACACGTGATACATGAGCGCCATTTGGCAGGGGCGAAGCGCGTGGCTCTGAGACGGGTGTGCGCGCCCGTCTCAGAGGTGATAAGGTGTAGAACGCAAGGCGACGGGTAGGTGCCACCACTGTCTCCTCTTAGCAAAGCGTTGGAAATACTCGCCTCTTCGCGCAAGTGTTGCATGGTCAGCGCAGCGTAATAAGCGCTACGGTCCTTAAAACTACCTTTGTATGCCTTTTCTAGTAAAAGACGCACATGCAGAATATATACGTGTTGTTACGGTGCCCCAGACATGCACAATAATTGCTTTTTAATTGACAATTGCACGAGTATGAACGCTGACTCTTGAGCAACATTGGCGGACGCTGCGGATGGGGTCGGCCGTTTAAAGTACCTGATGCCGTTAAGAGTAGACAAACAGACAAATGTACAGACAGACCGACCAAAATTTTTGCATCGAAGGTACCCAAGAAAGACTATCTTCTTTAAAAGGGGAAGTCAGAGAGAAAAATAAAGCTTGGACCATTTCCCCGAAGGGAACCCTGATGAGATGCGAAGCAGCAGTGGTTCGCACGGCGTTGACCCGTGTAAAACGGGCGTAGACGCGGGTGCTCGAAGAACGGTTCGAAGCGAAACTCAGCGTATAGCATTTATTCGACTAAACAACGTCGTCATTCGCGAACGTGCTGGACTTCGCTTACCCTCGCAACGCCGGGGACGGCCGGGTTAGGCGTAATAGCATCAGTGGAAGTTTCACCGGGTGAAGGAGCGTCGTCTTCTGTTGTCTTCTCCATCGCAGATGAACGAGCCGAAAGAGTGTTAACAATTGTGCGCCCGAGTGTTGTGAGTGGTGAAGAGGGGAAAGCAAGTGAGAGGTGACATGTACAGACATTTTTCAACGCGTACGGTCCTACCGCTGCAGAGACGGCCGGTCTCAACTTCCCACTTGACCTCCTAGCAACAAACCCCCCAACGTGCCCCGTGGCGGTCGCATGCGACTCAAGAGCTGCGTTGCTGGCCTTGGCGAAGCCGGAACGGGCAAGCTTCGGAACACAGCCGCTCGTCACCGAACTGCATGTCCTCCTTGCCAGTGGCGTCGATGTTTCTCTGCATTGGATCCCACCTCATGTGGGAATCGAGCAAGCTGACGCCCTGGAGAACGAAGCAAATCACTCCTCCATGTCTGTGTTGCGTGCCGTCGTCGCCTCAGACCTTTGGAGGCTCAAATTGAGGAGACTGTTGCTATGCTGCCACTCTGATGATCTTGTAGCCAGGATGGAACCACCAACCTGGCTTCCTGACCGGGGTTTCACCAAGAGGGAGAAGTCCCTTGTAATTCGCTTACGCATATAGGCTTTTCCTGGCCTGCGGCCCGGCGTCATCAGCTTGGCAGAGCCTCGTCCCCTGCGTGCACTACGTGCGGGGCAGATGAAACCGTCGAACACCTGTTGAGTGTTTGCCCAGCGCTTCACACAAAACGAGGCATCTTGCTCACCTCACTTCGTCACTATGGTCTGCCCGCGGATACACAGAGGGACCTCCTCTTTTTGGCATGGCATCACACCGAGGTATTCAAGGCAGTTATTCACTTCCTTGAGGACACTGGACTAGACAACCAGCTATAGAAGCCGCCCACCACGTCCTCGGTCATGGACGCCATTTTTCTTCTTCTTTTCTCTTCTCAACATCTTTAATGCCCTCATCCCACCCCTACAGGCGCAGAGCCGTGCTCCCAATTAGGGCTGCAGAAATTGCGTCTTTTCCTCTCCTGAAGGTTGCTCTCAACACGTACGTTAGGCGCGCGTCAGGTTCGTTGCGCGTGAACCGAGGAGTCGGCGTGTCGCGAGTGGCGGTCGCGGAAAAAAAAGCGAGCGCGTGGCAGGTAAGGGAGAGGCTGACGTCAGCGCACACTACGAGGGAAGCGTGACGTCACTCGTACGGAGGGGCAGCGTTACACAGGTCAATCAAAGAGCTGCTTCGCATCTAAAAGTGAGTGCAGTCGTTTATGTAACACTAGTTCCACGCGTGGCATCAGCGATGGTTAGTCAGTCCCGAAGCTGTAATCAGAGCAGCGCCTTTGTTGCATATATATGCATGGTCACATGCAAAAAAAATCTTGCGAAATGTGAAGCCGCAGTGGTGATGCTACTATTCAAAGACAATAGACTTTTGAACGCTTGTGAGAAGTGGAGTGATGGTGTCGAGCAGTTTCAAACCGCTCCAAGCTATGGGCGTCTGCATCTTTCTCAGCAGCAGAAGAATACGGTGTTCACCAAGCCGACAGCTTGTCCATCTTCCTCTGTCAGTTTATAGGTAACAGATGACGTGTTCCTTACGGTCGAAATATTCAGTTGCTCCTAAGGTGTATGCAGATTTGGGAGTTCCGGTCATGCTTCAGCTGCTCTATTTGTAGAAGCATCCTTGTCCTTGGACATGGTTGCGTTTGGTTAGGGTGGTAAAAATGAAGCGTCAGCTGGACGAAGCGTTTTTGTCCCTAGACCGGACATCATGTGGCCTGAGTGGCAGAGGTTACGGTGGTTTTACACGTGGGATCGCTTGGCAACGAGGCTATGGATGCCTTGATGCACCACCAGTAAAGTCACGTAACGGGTGCCACTGCTTCTCGGTGTGACAAGTGCTCTCTAACCCTTTTCTTCATTAGGGCTATCTTCCTTAGAGTAGCAGGTCATTCCTTCAGAGAAGCATCATGAGGCCCGCTGCTGTTCGGACATTGCAGTAGCCCAGCATGTGTCCGTTGTGTGGGGCCCGGTGCGACGGGAACAAACGGTAGCGTTTGCACACACACTTCTCACGTGACCTAACTTCATGCACTTCGCACTGCAGTGGTTTTGGTACAAAAGGAGAAACAGGGTGTCTGAATCGGCCCGCTTTTACATGCGATTGATTGATTTGTGGGGTTTAACGTCCCAAAAAACCACCATATGATTATGAGAGACGCCCACTTTTACATGCGATGGCAGCGTCTCGTGACGTCCCGATAGGATACACACTTGCAATAACGGTGTCCCCTGATGCCGGCTTGATCAGGACGGGTAGGTCAGTTTTGCTAATGGCTTCCTCAACATCATAAATTATCCCAGTGCTAATTTCTTCGCCCAATTGTATATAATAGCGGACTTTCAGGCCATTAAGTTGAGTAACATAGCGCCGCTTATCCAGCGCAGTGAAGTGACTGACGTCAATCGCTAGTATGTTGTTGCGAATATTCAGTCTGAGCTCCTTTATTATTTGGCACCAGTACCTCTTGTTGTACAGACACCACTGTACGTACGCTGCTGGCTGGTTCAGACATCTCATGTTGTCAGTGGTGAAACTGGTACGAAGAGGACGGTTATTAGCCAAGTACTCCGCAAAACTCATATGGTGGACTTGCGTAAACTGGGGAAATGCTTAGCAAACATCTCCTAGCCTTATAGATCCTCATCAGCCGGAAGATGTCGTCAGCAGACTTTTCACTGCTGTCATAGTCTATAGTGCGTGGTGTCATCGCCGTCAGTGTCACTCTCTGCACTGGTATACGCTTACTAGAAGCAACGCCCGTGGGAACTTCGGTGTCTGTTGGTCACGCGTAGGACTCCACTTTCATCGTACACTTGCAGAAAGCTGCACTTGACTGGCGAAATAAAAATTGATCATAAAAAATAAAAAAAACTGACACACTCGCGCAGTAAGAAATATTACGTTCAGGAATTAATCAACTCATCCGATTTGTGAAATTAACTGTTAATAGCTCTCCACAGTTCTGTGCAATTTTACTACTTCAATTTGCCTTTGTATAATTGATAACACTGATAATGAAACGTGTTGCATTTGTCCCGTAGAGTTCATTATTATTGTTTTTTGTCTTCACTTGCTTTTGACTATTTCCTTGTTATTTTTCAATAGTGAGTATTACCATTATGTCGTGTATTGATCGTATTTTTATTGTTAATCAAAATGATTCATTATTACTCACAAGTCTGTATACTATTGCTGTATTTTTTGTGATTGCCCCTTCCATGTAGCCATAGGAGGCCCCCCTGTCAGTTTCTCTGAAACTTTGAGACCTCCTGCTGTAATAACGCTAACCATGTAACTCAACTGAACTATTTAATAAACTTGACTTGACTTGACTTGACTCGGCGTTCTGCCGTAAGGGCACTTCGTCGTTCAAATATTATCAACGCATTTGAATTTCCAAGGTCTGTTCTCACTGTTAATAGGTGAATATAAGCTGAATCATATGTGCCGCATACCTGATTACCGCTTCTCTTATATACAGGTATGTACCACAGTTGTCTGGGCGAAAGGATTTGACGATGTACGCAACGCGATTTTCATGTTATTTATGTCGTGACCCACCAGGCATATTTGACAAGCTGTCTTATCCTTCCATACTAATTATGGTCTACCCCAACTTGAGGGCGTGATAACAAGAGCACCCAAACGAAAGTGACTAGATATATAGATACGCAGTACACAGAAACGCTCAAAGCACCTGCAGTCTGCTAAAAATATTTCGCATTAAAAAGCGAGTGCTGTGATTCCTAAGCCAGCCTAATGTGCATACCGCAACCACCCCCTCTGCTGCCTGCCGCAGTTTCTTCAGTTGCTGATCAAATATATCCGAGATCGTAATAGCCAGTTCTAAGGACAGAATACGGGCAGATTATGATGCGGATATTATGAGGAGCATCGTCCATGATGGCTTCTGCACCAAACAAAAGACAACGTTCTTCTGCAACCTTGCCAAAACACGGGTGGCCGAATAAATTGCGAAGAACATTTTTTATCAATATTCTGCAGTAAAATGTAGCTTAAAGTGTCCCTAAAGCACACAGAATTCAATGGTGAAACCACAGTTTCTTTCTCGCCTTCACTACTCTTCGTACAAGCGCTTCCTCGCAACTTATTTCTTTTGAAAACGCGTGGATTTTGTGCTTTTGACTATTGTCACTTGCGCACTCACAAATGCCGAAAACGAAGTGAAATCAATTTATTGCGCCAGCGCGTTCACCATACTTTCAATGTGAGCCAGATGCACCATATACATCCGTTTGCCACCTTCACCTCTGTCCCTCTTCTGCTCGCGCCCACCGCCTTTATGTATCCTTCGCGTGTGCTTTGTGGTCATGGGGAAAGAACCATTCGTGCAGTGCCTCACGACGGAAATCATATTAATTTTTTCTTCAGCTGTGTACTGATCCGTGGGGCTGCATGCGTCTTGCATTCCTCGTGTTCACAGTGCTGGCGGTCACGCTGGCTCTGTAAAATATACGGTGTTTTGCGATAGCGTGACACGGTTCATGGCACTAAGCGGGCAACCAATCGGGAAGCGCCACTGATGCTACTGCGTGCGCTGACATTAAGAGCGCTGTAATGTGGTGGCGGCTTTGCTTCGAGCCACTAAAAAGGAGCATGAAAGAAGAAATCTGACAGGCGTTTGATTTTGGAGAGGGAAACACGTATATCTCATCTTCATGGAAAAGCGCTCGTACGCGCGTGTGTCGAAATCAGCCAGACTCTATTATGTGGCGCCGCATCACCATCTCTCCTTGAACTAAGGCGCGCCGACGGCCCCCGTTGAGAAGCGCGCGATTGTATTGCACTAAAAAAAAAAGAAAAAACGTTGATCGCGCACCAATGTCAAGCGAGACGAGGCAGACCGAGCACGCAACTGCATGGAAAAGCTGGGTAACTGACAATTCACAACAGATATCTTTCATGTATCGACCATCCAGGAACCTATTTCACGTTGCCGCGACATCTTCCCCTAATTCAAATAACACGCGTTCACCGGTGTGCCGCGCAGACCATCGAACAGCAGGAGCACCTGGCCGGACCCAGCACGTATGCGCCACGTGCTAGAGCTTCCCGCGGAGAGGGGAAAAAAAGACAGGTGGTATTCCTCTTCGGTGTTCGACTAACTTGTAGATTTTTGACCACAATCGCTTTGATTCGTGGGCAGAGGCTCGACTTTAGTAATTACGTTTGTTTGACGCAATCACTGTGGAGTTTGACTCAATACTCAATCACTGCGGAGCCCTGTTCTACCTCCTAACAAATTAGCAGCGCGATAAATTCCTTCCAGTAATCCCTTGACAAAGTATTATTCTAAGCACACGCAAGACAGCCAGATAGCACGTCCTTCATGTATACTTATATTTCCTTAATCTGCAACTTCAGGTGTACCACTGCCCTCCTTGTAGGACAAAAGCAACAGCAAGCATACAAGCATTGTTTTCAGTGCACGTGCACTTGAGGTATCTCACAGAAAACACGAGTATTTGTTACGATAAGACGTTAAACAAAGACTATAAGCTGCAAAAGTAATAGTGGTTTGCAAGAATTTCTTGGTAAATCATCATGACGTTGGCTGGCTGAGACATGTGAGACGAAGGGACCCCCCTTGCGTTTACACGAGGAGCGAGGTGATGAAATCAACATAATACTTACTGCCACTTTTATTACGGACGCACGTGCGGAAAGGCCATAAATTCATTCCCCTTTCCGTAATACACGATCAGTTACCGTCTCTGGGGAAACTAATGCAGTGAGATGGAAAAGGCATATTTTTGCTACCCCCAAAAGTTAGCAAACAGCCAAAAACACGTACTTATGCGCTTTGGCTCACTTGGATGGTCTGCCGCTTTTCCACGAGTGCACGTTCTCACTTTGCCACCTGATGCAATCGTATAACGCTTTAAAAAGCGGCACTGCGTGCTCATTACAAGCCGAGGTGCATGCACTCGTCGCCATATAAACGCGTCTTCATCCGATTGTAATGGTGTCAGTGCGGCCAGCAAGGGTGCGGAGCAAAACATGCTTTTCGTCCTGCGTTTGAATCTCTCCGCAATATATTCCCGTCATGCAAATGCCACTGGCGCAACGCACCGCCGAGATCAAACACCATACGCACCCGCTCCCCTTATTACTTTGTATATATGCATGAAGCATTCCGTTGCTGTGACGCATCGCAACCACAGGACCAGAATTCAAACGAGGAAGTGTTGGCGGGCATGTGTAGCTTTTACCACGGCACTTTTCAGATAAAGCCGTTAACGTTATTACCTTGCACGCCACATGATGGCGTTTTATGGAGATCGTCGCGTGCACTTCAGCGTGCTGCTCTCTTTTAGTAGAGTTGCTTTTGTAGCGAGACAGGACGGGGCTGCCGGACATCCTCTCTAATAGGGGAGCCCGGCATCCTGTGGTTCATTTACTTTATGCTGACGTCTCTAAAGGCAGATCGTGTCATTTTTCATGAGAACGCAATGACCACTTTTAAAAGACTGCGTCAACCCGCTTTTCTTTTGCTCAAAAATGAAGGGTACGAAAGGATGCAACATGAGCTGCTGACCACAATATTAGGCAGTTTCTGTAGATTATCGCCACGCAGCTTCGCAGTTGCTGTGCCATTCAGTTTCCAGCCATGGCTTGCAATGACAACAACCTGTCACCGTCTCCAGTTGGGGCGCCTAGCCACTTACGATGTCCCACGCCTGCTACCCCGGTACGTTCTCCGCCCAACCTGGCCTTGACGTCGACTACCGGCTCCGCATGTAGGAGCGTGTAAGCCAGACTCACCGATGGAACACTACCATGATGCTTGCCAATGTAATCTTTTAATTGAATGACACTCGCGGCTATGATTTGACGCTCATGATACCGAGCTCACCAGCTGGAGCATCTTAAGGAACAACTACGCGACATCTTTTCGGGATTGTCCGATCGTCAAATGGCCACGCGACAAGAGCTAGGCACCCGTGCGCAGTCATCGAACCAAGTCGTATGTATCGTACATACAGGACGTGCACGCGTTTTGCGGGAAAGTGGACGAGCAAATGACTTAGAGTGACAAGCTGGGCCACATACTCAAGGGCATCGCGCACGACGCTTGCTTGTGTACATCAACGTCACGACCGTTGATTTCTTAATTAAGGAATGCCACCACTTCGAAATGGTCAAAAGCCGCCGAGTTCTGCCTCAATTATCACGGCTCCAAAACACGGCTGTCTCCGCTCGGTCGCTGGTCAATCGGTCATGCCACTACTGTTCGTTTGAAATATGTCTTAACCTCAGAATCGCCGACCCGGTGTCTCTTCTCTCTCGTAAAAATATGGTATTGTTACCGAATATAAATGAAATTACCCTGTGCTACTTAGCCTGATCTATGAAATAGATGGCACAGTGTAAGCTCTTAAATTTTCATTTGTATGCCTATTACGTATTGAGTTCTGACGCGTGACTGTACTTGGTGGTCAAGAATGTTTACGGACAACCACAAAATGAGCGCATCACATGACAGAAAGCACTCTACAATATGTGCCTTTGAACTTGCCTGACTGGCTGTATTTTGACAACAGTCGTGGAATTTTATGCGAGAGACCGTTTATCAGCGAGCAATTGTTTCGCGAAATGGTACTGTGGTTTCAACACAGTATATTTTGAAAAGGTGTAGAACCTGAAGAAGTACAGTTTCCTGTTAATGATATATTTGTTTCAAAATAAGTGAATGCAAAACATACATACATACATACATACATACACACATACATACATACATACATACATACATACATACATACATACATACATACATAAATACATACATACTGTAACGGGGTTCATTTGTAGAGCAAAACGCAGAAGGCGAAGCAGTCAGCAGCGTCCGGCCAAGGCATGGTCTTCTCCTATGCCAAGGGTGGACAGGCTGGACAAAGAGTCGTCGAACACCGAGGGACGTCGGGTGGAAAGACGTTGCCTGCGCAACTCGTCGAAACTCTGGCATAACTCGGTCAGTTCTAGGACAGTGTGAAGACTCTTAGAAAGCAACATTTGGAAAGCGTCGTCCTCAATGCCCTTCATGATGTGGTTGATCTTGAGCTCTTCGGACATCGATTCGTTGACTCGCTTGCAAAGGTCCAGAACGTCCTCAATATAGCTTGTGAAATTCTCACCAAGCTGCTGGGACCGAGTATGCAAGCGTTGTTTGACGCGGCGTTTGCGTACCTCAGGCTGTCCGAAAACTTGTGTGAGGCTCGTTTTGAATACCGACCATGTAGGGAGTTCCGCTTCGTGATTTATAAACCACAGCTTGGCCACGTCCGACATGTAGAAGGAGACGTAGGCCAATTTGGCGGCGTCATCCCATTTGTTGTGAGTACTCACTCGCTCGTACATTGAAATACAGTCGTCAACGTCCTTGTCTTCTGTGCCTGAGAAGACAGGGGGATCTTGCAGACGCAGAGAACCGGCGCAGATAACAGTAGGCGGTGCCGGTAGAGGAGTTGGAGCGGCGCTTGCGTCGGTAGGCATAATGGATGGTAAAATGCGATTTCGAAGCTCCAGGGTAATCGAAACCCCGGCACCTCCAACACTTGTAACGGAGTTTATTTGTAGAGCCGAACGCAGAAGGCGAAGCAGTCAGCAGCGTCCGGCCAAGCGCAGCAAGCACGAGCTTATGCTGATGGCGATGCCCCTGAGGCGCCGAGAAATGCCGCTGAGGCCCCTGTTCTTCCCTACACATACATACATACATACATACATACATACATACATACATACATACATACATACATACATACATACATACATACATACATACATACATACATACATACATACATACATACATACATACATACATACATACATACATACATACATACATACATAGCATAAAATGGTAAGATTCTCATCAACTCGATCGAATCATCTTGCGAATGTAAATAGTGTAGTCTACGTGTGTTGCTGTATATGTTATGTCTTTTTTGGCTCTATGTATCACAGTGATCACCCTGAACCTAGAGTATCAAGTCAGGTGAAAATCCAGGAAAACATCTCCGGCTCTTCTTGAAATATTTCTTTTGCGCATGAATGCAACTGTGCCTCTGTAGATATTTCGTTAGAGTACTTCTGGCACTTTGCGCGTACAAAGATCTTGCAGATACCCACTCATGAATGAAGGAGACAGGGTGAGATGAAGAGGAAGGCCGCGAGTTCAACTGAATATTAGCAACCAGTTTTCAAGCATGCATAGGGTTTTCCAAAAGGATGACGAGAAATGTCGAGATAGAACAGAAAATAACATTCAGATGTCATTATTGTGGTACAACTCTCTGAACATATTCGGGTACATTTCGACTGCTCGGGATGCGTGTACATGGATTTCGGTGCACATCAAAAAACACGAGATGGTCCAAAATCCCTGAACTCTCTCCTACGGCGTCTCTCATGATCATATTGTGGTTTTTGGATGTCCAGCCACATCAGTTATTATAATGTTGTTATGAGTAAATTTTTTTCCATTATCTCTTACTACGCCTATAAAGCGCTCGCGTTTCCAAGGAGATAGCGGAATAACTGCCCTGCTCCACGACTAACTCGCAAATGTCCTCGCGGGCTTCGATGAGAGTCCGATGCTATATAGAAAGCGCCCGCAGCTGCTTCCGAGAACTCGTCAAGAGGAATCGTCGTCAGCTTCTCGCACTCCGGAATTTCAATTTCAGAAGTGGTCCTTGCCGAGAATCAGCACTTCCTTCGCTCACTTTAGCAGTTTTTCTTAGATTGGTGTGTTTGTCTATTCTCTGTTCATCAGAACTGCGGCTTAGCTACTCTGTTTCGATGCTGGCACTCTTACGGGTCCACCAGAGCCACGGTGGTGGCGGTGAAAGAGGGTTCGACTGTCGGAAGCGGCACTCGTTAAGAATACTGAAGAATCATTTGAATGGATGATGTCCCCGGTTCCCGCTACTCGACGCAGACCTCGGGGCTAGTCGGCGCAATTTCGTTCTTTGCTTCAAGTTTTCCCATCTCATTTGCTCTACAACTCCTACACATTTTCAGAGCTTCGACACTCAGTGAAGAAAAGTGTCTTGCTCTTCTCTTTAATTTATTTTACTGACCTCATCGGAGTCATGGTCCCATCACGGTAGTCTATTGGCTAAAGTACTCGGCTGCCGACCCACAAGTCACAGGATGAAATCCCGGCAGTAGCGGCTGCATTTGCAAGGGAGGCGAAAATGCTGTAGGCTGGCATGGTCCCAGGTGGTCAAAATTTTCGGAGCCCTCCACTACAGCATCTCTCCACCGTCACACAGTTAGTTACAGTATTTCATTCGTTTGCACACACCTTAGACAACTCCGGTCAAATAGATGCAATATTTCTAGACTTCAGTAAAGCATTCGATAAGGTACCACATGACAAATTAATTCTTAAGATGCGAAATATTGGCCTCCCCGAAATTCTGGTCACATGGGTTGCAAATTACTTGACAAACCGCAAACAACTGGTCATAATAGATGGAATAGGGTCCGGCTATCTTGATGTCACTTCGGGAGTTCCTCAGGGAAGTGTGCTGGGTCCATTGCTTTTCATACTATATATAAATGATATTGTTAATGAAATTACAACTGGTGGGCAAATTCGGTTGTTCGCGGATGATGCAGTCTTGTTTCGGGATGTTTCGTGCTGTGCTGATCAGTGTGAACTTAATACCAATCTTACTAATATACTTGAATGGTGCAAGAACTGGGGAATGGTGCTGAACGCCGACAAAACACTGTATCTTCGCATAACACGAAAGAAAGTTCCGCACGACTATCAATACACACTAGGAACATCGCCATTGAAACAAGTCACCAGTCATAAATACCTCGGTGTCACACTAACCAGCAATCTCTCGTGGAATTTACACATTGACAATATTTGCTCATCTGCCTTTCGTAAGCTATGCTTCTTAAAACACAAACTCAGAAATTCCCCTTCTAACGTCAAGCTCCTCAGCTACTTTACTTTTATTAGACCTAAGCTCGAATATGCCTGTATAGTCTGGGACCCCTACACTAATCACAACATCCGTAAAATAGAAAGAATTCAGAGAAAAGCTGTAAGGTTTATTTACTGTAAATACTCACGTACTGATTCTCCCTCACAAATAATGCTTGCTAACAAAATCTCCGGCCTTGAATCCAGGAAAAAGTGCTTCCGTCTTGATTTCCTTTCTTCACTAAGTAAAGGTGCACTGTCCATTGACCCATCTCCGTTCTTGTCACCGTTACAAACAAGACCTACTAGGCACCACAACCCTAATGCTTTCGCCCCATATTTTGCTGCTACTGACACCTTCAAGTACTCTTTTTTTCCGCGTACGATACAAGAGTGGAATGAATTACCCCCTGTATAAGTGCCTTGTTTGCTTGTATTGTTTCTATTTTTGCATTTTATCTTCTTGTGCCCCCCTGCTTGGACCTAACCATGGTCTGCAGTATGTATTAAATAACATAAAAAATAAAAATAAATAATATAGTGGTTTTGGCACTCTAAGCTCCGCATATGAATCAATAAATACCATTCATGTTTTTCTCTATGCTTTTCTTTGCAAAAGGCTGCCTATCTTCCTTCCCTTTATCCTCTTTTGATGTTCACTTGTCATATGCAGTTAATTTTTTTGAACTCTAATTGAAGTATCTTTGCTGATGTTTCCAAGGATCATTGACACCTATGTGAATAGCTGCATGTTCGTAAATGTGAGTAGCTCCTTCATAACATCAGCTATCGACTTTGTTGTTGCTTGGATAGGAATTAATCTGTAGGCGCAAACAAGAACAAGCACAATGGAATGGACACAAACAAGCGCCTGTCTGGGTATAATAGAATGACCATGTTTTTGGTGCGGATCTGTATGTATTTGTTCCAAGCAGCTAGTCATTAATGTTTTGATTGTTAGTCTATTTATTTCATTACGTTTTCAAACAAAAATGTTTTCTTGACCGTGCCTTATGTACGTTACATACGCCTGCACAACCTTATTCGAGTAATTTTTGATGAACCAGCAATATTTCATTTTTTCATAATTCTTGGTTAGTTTAGACTACCAGTAAAATAGTTGCTTAGGTAATTGGCGTAAAGGCACATAAAATTTGACAAAGCATCAATTGCCTTTATGCGCACTTGAATTATCAATTATATATGACAATACGAATATGAATGTATTAAAAAGAAATAAACATTGCGATTTTTCAAGAAAGAAAGCCAATAAACACAAAAACATGTACATATGAATGATTAACACATTACATACCGAAGAGAGTGACTTATGCAAAATGATGGCTAAAAAAAAAAATAGGCGCAGGGCTGCATATGGAAGTTATACAAGATAGGAAGTGAAATAGAATGAGTTATGAAAGTCTATTTTGATTTTTAGAAGGAATTCGTGTATCGTTCTTTTTTAAGGTATGAATGAATGAACTTTGTTAAAAATGACTCGAATAAACATGGAACGTAAATAAACTTAAAAACCACACACACACACACACACACACACACACACACGCACACACACGCACACACACACACACACACACACACACACACACACACACACACACACACACACACACACACACACGCACACTAATGTGGGTGTGTAATTTGGTCCTCTGAACCAAATTATACTAATCGGATTCGCCAAAACAAAGCAGAAATGAGGGAATAAGACAGGCATAAATACATATGCAAGTAAATGTGCTTGCACCCACGAAAGGTAACAAATATGGAAGTCCGGTGTTCCTTTGTGTTTCGAGGGATCTTGTAATGGATCGCGAAACAAACAACAAACAAACAAACAAACAAACAAACAAACAAACAAACAAACAAGAGGGCCGATTCTTGCCACCACCGCCTACAAGTGCAATAGACACCAAGTCGGAGAAAGTTCTCGCGTATAGGGTTACACCACTGGGGCCCAGCGGTCGAGAAGTTCGGGGGCTTCTCTCCTGGGATGTCCTGAGCTCCCTGAGTTTCCTCGGGGACTCGTAACCTTCATTTCCACAAGGACACGAAGCCCGTGCGCCATTGGTTGGCTGATTTACGTCACTGCACTTCAAATGTAAGGAAGCGATTCGGCTGGACGGCCATTTAGGATGTGCATATTTATGATTTTAGGCCAATTCGTACCCATCCATACGAATGAAAATGAGCTTGCGTCACTCGCTCGATCCCCCAAGGCCAGCCCTTTTACTATCGCCCCCCAATTTCTCGGGTCAGCAATAGCCGGTGGCAAAGCCTTCAGAGCCCACTAGCTGAAGAAAGCAGTGCTCTATTCTTTCATTTCACTATATACTCTTTCTTTCAACGGGCGTCTACGTGACATCCAAGTATCTCTGGGCTCCAGAGCGAGCGAAGCTCGCACAATGGAAGCCTGATGTGAGCCCGGCACGTTCGATGCGCGCTGTGATTGGAAACAAAAAAAAAAGAAAAAAAAAAGCCGGTATGACACTGGCCAAATCGTCGGAACATCGGCGGGATAGACGTGCAGCGTTATCAGAGATGTGCACTCCTAACGAACGCTGTTGCGTGCTACGTGACGTATCCAAACATCGAAGCTGGCTTCGGCCATCGTTGTTTTTGTACCACGCAAACTGAGAGTGAATGATTGAAACTAATATGTTCGGGGCTCAGAATACCAGAAAATTCTGAATGGGATTTGCCATTATTTAACAGTACGGATAACTGCTTAGTAATACATTTTTAATCACTACATTGGCTTCTTTCTTATTATTACTACAGATACAGTAGATATAAAAAACCCACACATTATAGTCCTGATTGCTACCGAGACAGGGTTATGGACATGGATTAGAGGTACAAAAGTGTGGGGAGAGGGAGAGGTATTATCTGTGCGAAGAGCTTCTTTTGTGAAAACAATCTGCAAATGATAATTGAGGGCAATTTATTAAAAAAAACTGCAGCAATTTGAGCGTCGGTGTAGCACTCTAGGACACCGAATGTTTTGGTTCAAGGACCTTTTAGTCCATAACTGTCTACATCGTGGTTGGTTTATTGCAGCCGGAAACACATTGTATTTATTGTCAAAGCGACAATTGCGGTAAGAATTTAGGAGAGTGGGTGGAGCAAATTGGATACTACCATCGGTACAATGAAACTCGCTCGAGGGCGAGTCGGTTCATTTTTGAATGGTAATGATGGTAACCACAGAATAAAAAAAAAAATTCACGGATCTCCACGAAGTGAATTATGACGAGGGGATGAAGTGAGGTCATAAGGTCGATAATGTCTTCGTTGAAGTCGCTGACTGGTGCAAAGGGTTTGTGCTTGTAGGTGTTTTATATTGTTCCTTCACAATTACAATGGACGTTAGTCTGTTGTAAAACCTTTGTTTTTGCGTCTCATATGTATTGTCCGAGCCTTGCCCCATAGAGTGTTAAGTGAGCGACATAAAGTGGCATGAAATAACATAAATGTTGATGACAAAGCTGGGTTCTGTGGACCATAATGTCTACGTGTAAGTGTCTGGACTAGTATGAAGGGTTTCAGCTTGTAGGTGTTTTACATTGTTTTACACAATTTTGACTAATACTACCCTATTGTTGAGCCCTACCTTTCTTTGTGTGTTTTACAAATACCACACTGCATCCGAGCTTTGCCCCATAAAGTGTAGACGTCCAGTCATGCCTCACGCTTAATGTGCTTCGTCGCTAATAGACAACCCTGATCATACGTACTACTTCTAGCAAGATATTGGCAAAAGGTCGGCATCGCTAAAAAAAAAACAGACCGAAGTAGCTTCGCTTTTCATTTCACCTAGCACCACATGTGTGAGCTGCACATTTTTTTTTGCCTGACCCGTGGCCCTGATCGTCGATTTGTGAGTTTGATGAGCCATCCAGGGCCTCGCTCTATATAATCTGAAATAGTAGGAAGGCAATAAAATCGGAGTGTTTGCTTTACCAATATTTGTTTTAAATGCGAATCATTTCATTGTGGACCACAGTTCTTTGCGGACGCACGCCGTCACAAGCTTTCACTTTAACGCGTGTGGCTAACACTTGAAAACGACTGGCCGTAAACGCGGGTATGCACCAGAGGTGATTGTCAGTTTATATCTACCCAGGAATGACGAGAACAGCCATTGGTAATATTAATGTGAGAGCGTTTAGACAAGAACGCCAGGCCTGCACGGAAGGCGCAGCACAGTCACCGCGAAAGCTAGAAGAGCGGCCTTTCAGAGCCTTTTCTAAACACTAAATGGATAACTGCGGCAAGCACACTTGCTTTACGCTCACTATGGCATTAATAATAAAAAACTTTTAGGGTAGCACGTAGGCCGGAATTCGCTATGCTATTTTTCCTCATTCTTCTGAGAAGCGTGGTATCCGCAAAACACTTGAAGGAATTTCGTGCCAATTGTTCATGCAGCCTCTGATGACGATGAGGAATTATGCCTGAAGTGGGTATACACCACAGTTATTAGGAGATCAAAGACAATCTTTTGTAATAGGTTCGAGCATTGGACTACCCACTCGTCACGCTATTCGCATCGTACGACGACTGTTTGTTCTTTCACTGTTTTAAAACGCTTTGTAAGTCGTATTAACGCGATTGATTTCCCGACATCAACCCTGTCTAAGGCAAGCTTGCCAACAAGTAACAAGCACCGGCGTGGCTCAGTGGTAGAATACTGATCTGGCATCCAGCTAGATTTTTGTCTTCTTCTTATTTCGTGCGATGTGGTTACGGACACCAGGGGTGGTGGCGGCGGACAACTACGGCGCTGCGCGAGACCCGAATCGTAATCTTATAGCAAATTTCGCTGTAAAAAAAAAAAAAAAACTACCAGGCCTGCGCGGAACGCGCAGCACTGTCACAGCGAAAGCTCCAAGAGAGGCCGTTCAGAGCCTTTTCTTGACTCTACAAACGCGCTTTCTGGGTTCCCACTACGCCATAAATAACCATAAATTTTGTGTAGGATAGGCTGGCATTTACTATGCTGTGCGTCGTCATCATTCGGAGAAGCGTGGTACCTGCTACACGCTTGCTAGGAATATTGTGCAATATTTTTATGCAGCAGCTGATGACGATGAAGAATTACGCCTGAAGTGGGTATGCGCCGTTCGTGCGTCCGTCCACCCATGCATCTGTCTGTCTCTCCATCAGTGCGTCTGTCCGTCCGTCCGTGGATCTAGTGAACACTTTAAGTACTACCATCTCGTATCTTTTCAACATATATTCGGATGAATGTATCCGGCTGTGCCCTTTAGTTCGAGGGGTGGCTCACACCACCTAGCCATAAAGTTAACTGCTATCACTATGCGTTGAAGGATTCAATTTCCCTCGCGCCTTGGTTGTAGGTACCAATCAGTTAACCTCATTCTGGTTATTTGTACCCGTTCAATGTCTATTTTGTCTTCACTGTCCCTCGACCCCAATGCTTTGGAAAATTCCGCGCCATTATCTTTGACTATAGGATGGAGCCCTTTACAGAACATTATCAAATGTTCAGCCGTTTCTTCCTTCTCTCCACACGCACTACATAACGTGTATGTGCCTTCGTTTTTGGCTGGGTATATTTTTGTCCGCAATACTCTCGTTTTGGCCTCTAACAGCAGAGAACTACCCTCGAAAATTTATCGTAATTTTTTTTTCTTTTGCAATTCCTGCTAGAAACTTTGGTAGGCCTCCAGTGATGGATTCGTAAGCATTCCCATCTTCCACATGTCCCTCCCTGTTTCCTTCACCTTCTTCTTAACCGATGTTTCCTTTTTGCTTGGTATTCTGCGGTTGTATAAATACTTGTTTGACAATTTTCCAGTTCGCTTCCTCAATTTAGTATCAACATTTTCCAAGTACAAGTAGATCGAAACTTTTCAAGCCCAACGCTCCTTTTCAATTTTTTTTTCAATTATCCTCAAATTCTATCTTGCTGCTAGCTTCCCTGCACTCGAATGGTGTCCATCCCATGCCACCCTGTACCCCCTGATTTGGGGTCTTTCCGTGTGCTCCCAAAACAAGTCTACATATGCCACGTTGTTTAATTTCCAATCTTGCTTGAACCTCTGATATCATGCTCAAGACCGCATTACCGAACGTCAAACCCAGGACAATGACCTCTTTCTGAATCCCTCTCACAACGTCATACCTATTGTAGTTCCACAGTGCCTTATTTTTCATTACAGCTGCACTCGTGTTACCCTTAGTCATTACAAATCTTTCGTGTTCCCTTAGGTACTCAGCCCCGTTATGTATCCATACGCCAAAATATTTGTATTTATCCACTATTTCTAGCGTGAATTCCTGTGTCTTTATGCTCACTGCCTTTGTTATCATTAAAAATTATGATTTCCTCCCTACTGAACTTCAACTAAACCTATCTCCCTCATTACCGCAGATGCCTATGCCCTGCACATCTTCCTTGTTGTCGGCTATTATTACCATATAATCTGCATACATCAATGCAGGCAATGACTGTTCAACGTGTTTTCCTTGCTTGGCAAGAGAGAGGCTGAAATAGAGTTGACTCCCCACTAGTTTGGCTTGTAGTCCTTGTGGATACACCATAAATGACAAAGGTGACAAGGACATTTCTGTCGAAGCTCGCATTGTTATTTAGGTTCGGATACATAGTCTTCCCATTTTAGAACTACCTTGTTACTTATATAGACATCCTTTGGAAGATTAGTTATTTTATGTTTCAGATCTATAGTGTATCCAGTATTCCCCACAAGTCTTCTTGGATCACACTATCGTAAGCTCTCATAATATCTAGCAATGCCAGCCACAGGGGCCTGTGTTCTTCTTCGGCTATTTCAATACACTGCATCAATGAAAACAGATTGTCCTCCAACCTCCTTTGTTTACGAAACTCATTTTGTAGTTCTAACAGCACCCCCGCATTCTTTACCCATGTCTGTAGTCTTTACTATCTCCATCACCAACCTGTAAACTATCGATGTCACTGTTATAGGATGGTACTTGTTTATACCAGCCTCGTCCCTCTTTCCTTTATTGGTGATGCTCATCCTGCTTAGTTTCTACCCTTGGGAGGCTTCACCATCCATTATTGCTTCGCTCACTGCCTCTTTTAATGTTTGCTTAGAGTTTGGACCTAGTTTCTTTATCAGCATAATTGAGATGTCAATCGATGTGCTATTCAGAAACATATTTTCTGCCCTTTCCTACTCTCGTTCTTATTAGCGCAGTGGAGCCACGGCGCTAATTGGTCCATTCTCATCCAATATATTGCTGCAGCGCTTTCTTGTTGTTTACATTTTTCGGTCATCATTGTTCTTATATATTCCAATGCCTCATCTACTTCTAGTCAAACCCCCTGAACTGTAGGTACAAATCTCTGTTCTATGCATGCTTATTGTTCAGAGAATTATGATGGTTCCAAAGCTTTGCAGCTGCCTTTCTATTCTTGTTTGTTTACTTTCACCATTCATTGGGCCCTCTTTCTTCTAATATTTTCACTGATCAGTTTGGACGCTTTCCTTCTGCAACTGAAAATGTTATCCCATTTTCTGACATTATCTTCCGGTTCACCGATTTGTTTAGCATACCTGTGTTTCCTGGAGGCTTCCTGACGTCTTGCTATGGCTCTCTTTACTTTCCCATCCCACAAGTTCTTGGGTTTGTGTCTCTTTTTTCCGGTTGATTCGACTCGTACCTTTGCAAGCCATAACTCAAACAATCGAGTTATATTTGTGTACGTTCACTCTGTTTTAGTATCCTCAGTAATTATTTTTTCAATTTCTTTAGTTGCTATCCCTATTTGCCTTTCGAGAATAAAAATTACCGTGTGGTTGTTCATATATTTTCATTCTATTTTTCATTTCTCTTCCAAAACTCAGCTTGATACGTTTGTGATCACTAGCTAAGCTTCGGGACCCATATTCATCTATGCTCATCACCCTTAGCCGAACATATATCCTATGTGACATCATTGCGTAATCTGCCGTCGACTATAGGCTTCTCACCCCCTATGTTATCTGCCCTTCGCACTTCTCGGTACTTTTGCGAATGATTAAATCATGCCTGTCACACATATTCATTAGCATTCTGCCTTTCGGGCCAGTATATCTATTCATATCTTCTATGTGTGCATTCATATCTCCTAATAGAATTAGCTCGCACTCTATTAGTTCATCAATGTCATTTTCTATGCACTGCACCATTTCCTGGTTTTACTTTTTGGATTTTGCCCCTGTCCACAAGTATACAAAACCCAGGAGCATCATCTGCCCTGCCACTTTCCCTTTTAGCCATAACTATTCCCTGTACTCATGCTTGAGCTTTTGCCAGTCTGTTTTTTTATGAATAAATGCCCCAATACCACTCCCCTTTCTGCTGCCTTCTGTTCTATTACAGTATTTCCATGCGTAGTCCGGATTGCTAGGTGGTTGTTCCATCTCCCTAAGATGTGTTTATACAAACCCGTATACCATCAGCTTAACCTACCTTGGCTGTTCTTCTATCTCTCCCCGCTTCAACCTATTCTTGTACTCTGCAGGTTAATGTACCCTAAGCCAGAATTCACACGGCCCTCGTGCCTACGTCGATTTATTCCCTATACTCTACGTGTCATAAATATTGGTGCCACTTAGGAATTGTATCTGTCTATAACACCTGTCCAAGAGGCCCCATGGGCCTCCCAAAAAGCTACTGCGCGTCCTGCTGGTCACCAACCCACCTCATGACCTAGCCTCCTATCGAAGTGAATTCTGTCTCGTTGAAAACCACTCCACCTATGCACTTCTCCGTTCATTTCCAATACTCCAAAGCCTTGATCTTGACTCATCTGCCTTATCTCTTTTTTTTGCGTCGACAACTGCTCTTTGCAGGTTGCCGTCACGTACCGGTACCTCCGATTTCGTGCATATCACTACATGTACCTGAGGGAAAATGGCGCGCATGTCATCGACCCCTTTTTCCAGTGTGGTCGCTATTCCTGCCGATTCTTCATTTACGACATTGTTTAGACCATCCGCAATTATCACGAAGTTTCGTCCGTTAGCTTTTGTTGTGAGTTTTCATCATATTCATCATATGATTTATCAAGGCATTCTATATTCATCCTATAGAAGTACTGGCATCGAGTGGACATTCCAATTTCTAAACGAGAGGTGGCACGGCCAGACTGGAGGAGTGGCACGCGCACACTTTCTTACAGCATGCGCTTCGTGTCTAGTTCCCACCTTCCACCGCCGCTAGTTCAAGGCACTGCGGCCCAACCCTCGCTAAACCTTGCTACGCCCAAGGAGGTTACGTCCAACGAGTTCAACGTGGCAACCCTATATCTGGTCAGATAGTGCTTAAAGTACGTCCTTCTGATAGTAGTTTTTTTTTTAGTAAGCATCAAATTCAAGGCAAAGTTTATTGAAGATTAAGTCACTGATACTCGTCTCTGTAGGTTATTTCATCATAAACAACTATCTTTTTATTTGTGATAAACGCGCGTGGGTTTCCTTCTCAGTTCGAGAGCGTGCGCGTGCCACTCCTCTAGTCAGGTCGTGGAGGTGGCTACCTACTACTACGACGCACTACTAATACTACATACATCGCGGACGCACGACCCACGGCTTAAGGAAGCTTCGCCACTAAAAACCTACGGCTCACCTTGCAGAGCCGTTCGCTCGCCACTCCGGATATATAGGGCGGTGAGTCTTGACCTCCAAGGTAGTGCTGGTGGGAGATTTGTCCAGAACGTTGGTGAACAATAAACTTTTCTGCGTGCGCGTTAAATAAAAGCGGACTTCGGGTCTCTGTGTTAAATTGGAGTCGTCTGTCCCCCATTGCCCATTAGCAGCGATTGGCTGTTTTAGTTGGAAACACCGGTTTATCAACTGCGTGCTCTGCGCCTCCCCAAATTTCTCTGCTGATCATTGCCGCGATGATAGCTAGCGTCAACGCTGCCGCCAGTGTAAGCGTTAGTACCCGCTGCTTTGCATCTATACATGGTTCCTTTTGCGGCAGATGGTGTAATTTCTTTTCTTGCAGTTCAATTTTTTGTCGCCAAAAAATGTCGTCGTTGTCGCTCTGATGTCAGGTGTTGACGAGGCGAAGGCCTCCGAGGTTAGGCCTAGCGGCCGCAAGCGGTACCCGGGGCTGCACGGTGACGTGGCCACCCGAGCACTGTCTTCGGCGGCTTGCTTCGAAGGGGATTTGCGCCAGGAACGTAAGCGCTTGCTGTGCGCGGCGGGTGCATCCCGAGCAGCCTCCATCGAAGCATGTCGAGGTCTCCTTCCACTTCTCGGTGTATCCGCGTCACAGGTTGCCGATTCACTGTCGCACCGCTCTCGTCGCCGGTGCGTTTGCTGGCAATGCGACTTTCTCCTGCGAAGACCACGTCGACAATGCCAGCTTGTCGCTGCTCGCACGCCGATCACCCGATCACCGCTGGGGTCAGGTTCCTCCGGACTCGCTGTATGGTGTGCGTGCTCGCACCTTTTCTAATCTTCTTTGAAGTTTCTAGTCGTCTTTGTCTCCAAAGGGCTCTTACTCATGACACACAGTATATGACGCTTTGGAATAGCTGGATTTCACTGTGACCCTGACAGAAGACTATAGCAAGGCAGTATTTGAAAAAAAAGTACTATATCAAAGTGTTTCGAGGTAGCAACAACAAACGGATGTGTTTTTGATGGTTAGAAAGGGTGGAAGCGCAGCTTGCTTTGAAGGAATTTGAAGACGCGATCTTTTTTAGCATTGCTTAACGGTCGTGATAGCGTTTGTTCTGTCATTTTTGTTGTATATCGTAATAAATTTATTTTGTTCCTTTGTGTGTTACGACCAACCAGAAATGAAGAAAAAAAGTTGCACGGCTCTGAGGTAGTATACTGACATGACACGCAGGACCCTAATTCGAATCCCATTGTGCCGTTGGTGATTACTTGGTAATTTTTTTTTATTTGGGCCCGCGACGCAGACAGACAAACTTGGTCTTTCTGTTGCAACGTGGCAGCAGCCCGCAACGTGCTAAAGCGCGTTCCGAAGGACCAAGTAAAGTTCACCCATTCATCCATTTCACTCGATAGTGGTTATGGGCATAGGTGGTGGTGGTGGCGGACAACTACGGAGCACTAGACTCTTGTTTAGATCTCATAACAGCTTTCGCTGTAAAATACGGAAGAGGCACGTCCACAGCAAGTCCAGATGTCCCGAGGATATGTAAGGATTTGGCCACGGTCCAGGCACTTTGCCAATTGAGACTGGCCATTTATGAGATCTGTTCAGCCGATCACTCTGAGGAACGCGCTATCCCTAATAACTAGCTAAATACGTGTCGTTAGGAAATAAACGTGTATGAATGCTCACACAGGTCTTTGTCACACAGTGAAACGTGACTGCCGTGTATCACTGGGTAAACTACAATTGCAAGAAAACATCGTCAATACCTTTTATATTTTCCAAATGCACTTGGAGAACTTTGTACCGGTAACAGAAAATTTAGAAGTGACTCGGGCTCTGTAGAATTTCCCAGAAGAAACGAAAAAACATACATGGCTGATTCCTGTCACATGAATCGATAGAACAAAAAAAAATAAGCGTATTTTCATAGATGTAGCTGGGCATTTATTGTGCAATGTTCGCCACAAGGGCGAAGAAATCAATGCTATAACAACACGTTGTAATATCACCTGAAGAAAGGCAAGCAGCTCAATACTCACAGCGTGCTCCTCAAGCAAAAAATACGCATAAAACGAACACACTCAGACGAGCATTGTCTGATAAGGTTACTAGTAGACACGTAAAGAGCTCTGCTCGAACACAGAGAAGGATGCACGAAACGAACGCACAAGTATACACAGGACGAGCCCGAACTAACAACGGCGACAATTATTCCTTTGTGTGTGAACAGCGCGCTCCTTTCCCAAGTGCAGCCGCTACAGCGAGCGAAGTGACCTTCATTCTCTTTTTTCCCCGGTATAGTTTCACCGGAAGTGCGAAGCGGACAGATCACCCCCATCACGAGATGAACGCGTGCGCACGAATGACCACGCCCTGTTGAGGCTCACATGAAACGTAGTGGCCCGGGCAACAGCCTTTAAAATGCGCCCTTGTAAACTCGATTGTGAAAGCGAGGACACTCTGAAGCCGCCGAGCTTTCAGTACTGACAACGGTAGATGATGTGTATAAAAATGTGGCCGTTAGTGTGCTGAACACCGAGCACTTTGGGGTCGAATCTATTCACGCGCGTGCTGCTTATACACGGGTCGCAGTTTCGACTCCTGGTGATGGAACGTTTTCTTCTGGTTGTGTTTTTATTTCGTATTCGTGAGTGTATATTGCACACCACCATAACCATGACAGATACACATTATTGGAGCGATGCTGGACTATAGCATAAAACACTTTCGTGTTGAAAAACCAGTACGGACTGAATCAAACTTCTCTAGATCTTCTGGAAGGCGTGTCTGTGGACGCTGTTGTTTTTAGCCGTTACCTCATATTAGCTACAAGTTGCCGTTTATTTGAACTGGTATAGCGCATTACGGGGAAGAAGAAACGACCGAGCAGACCGACACAAGAGGACAGAGCGCTAACTTCCAACTCAGTTGGAAGTTAGCGCTCTGTCCTTTTGTGTGGGTCTGCTCGGCCGTTTCTTCTTCGCCGTAATGCGCTATACCAGTTCAAGTACGACGAACCAACTCGCCCAATCTTCAACACTCGTTGCCGTTTATGCTTTAATTAAAAGTGCCTAGCATGCCGTACGATTATTTCAGGTATTCTTACGAAGCCGGTCTTTTCTTATTTATGCGGAAAATGGCAGCAGCATAAGCGGCCGTCTAGGTGCTCCAGATGTGTGATCCCGTTCATACTAGCAGATTAAGAAGGGGGATTCTTAAATAGGAAAAGCGAAGAGGCGGGAAAAGTTTGGCGACAAGTATATGTCAGGCGACGACACCGAACATGCATTGTGCGGCGAAAAAAGTGGGCGAGAGATGGGGAGGGGATTATATGGTATCTGGAAAAGTAGAAGGCAGGCGGGTGGCTGCCACGAGGTCATAATCTATTCTGCGTACTCTCTTGGGACGTGCACCTCTGCATTTCAAGCAGTGCTTAGGGACGTTGCACGCGCTACCTGCACAGCCGCCACGCACGTGCCGGGACCCCTGCCGCCCGCAAGCGAGGGAAAAATAAGCCAATTGGCGAATTTCTTTCACCCTCTGCTTGGATGCGGTAGGGATTCCGCCACGTGCGTTGCGGTTGTGCGGCGAGCGCGAGTAAAGGCCCACCGTGATGAGAGGATGCGCGAGGAAGAGGACGGCTGCTCATCTATAGGCAGCCTCGAAGACGGGAGCGAGCGAGAATGCGTATTGTGGGAGGCAGTGCTTGGAACGTCAACTAAGACAACACACGGCACCAATCAACTTAGAAGAGTGAAATCCAGGACTGAAAAGGAGATTGGAAGTAATGAACAAGGCTGAAAACAAAAGAGCCGAAGGACATCCATGAGTGAGCAGCGCACACTGCTGCAGCCGGAACAGAGATGATCAATTAGGGCGAGAGGTTGGTGCGCGCGCTATTCCGCCGGCCTTTTTCGTTCTCACCTTCTTTTATCTACCCTCTCTCTTTCGTGTCATCCGCTCTTCCCGCCCGCCACAGCTAGCGCCGCTCCAGTCCCATTCAGTTTGTTCGAGACGGCGTGCCGTAGGCCCCCTGCGCTCGCTCCGCCGGCGTGACGAACAATGCGCCCTCCGGCACTACCACCCCGCCCCCCATGTTCCTCAGAAAGTGCCGGAACTCCTCGAAAGTTCGGTTGCTTCCTCTCGATCGTCTGGGAAGTCCGTGTCGCTCTTGACTCGCCTCGAGGAGTGCACACGATCTAGAGTGGGCGGTGTCACCAAAGACAAGTAGCCACTGCCGGTGGCCGGAAGTCGCACCATGAAGTAATAGTCTTACTCATGCAGTATTCAAGGCTCGACTTCCTGTGCCGAAGGTCCGCAATACACCAGTTTAGTGCTCTGTGGTGTGTAAAAGACGCGAGTACCCTTAATTGGTTCTGTATTGACGCTACGTCATCACATGTGAGTGCTACCTAGGAGCTAAACACGGCTACGAACTTTGACAACGCTAAGGATGCGTACCTTCAATATTTACAGAAGGTACGTACAAAATGCAAAATTTGATTTGTCTCATGAATTTTGTGTCGGTTTCGGAAGTGTCGTTTCGACGTTTCCTTTCCTCGCGAGGGGAACTTAAAAAACGCTCAGGATTTTTTCTCATTGCTAAACATATTTCGTGTACGGTGGTCTTGTGTTATATATTAATATTGTGAAAATGTTATGAAGGAAATTACGAAAAGAAATCGCTCTAAGCGTTTTTCTCTTTTTTTATTTTACAAGCAGTTTATTAATTGAAGAAGTTATGATAACTTGGCGGTACATATGAAAGATGCGGAGCCAGAATATGTGATTGTTGTTCATATCTTATTTTCGAGATAGTAGAGAAAGCCTGTGTGTGAAAATAACAATTATGTGGTTTCACGCAAAGGGAGAGCTGTAGGAAGTGCAGAACAGTAATTCGCCCTACCCTCAGCAACACTTGCATTCACAAGCTCGCATGTTGGCATTCGAAACGCGTTGCCGACTCGGCATCCATGGCGGGATAGAAATCAGCGGGGCCCTCTGCCATTTGCGCATATTTCTACATCACAGCCACGTTCCTGCTTGTAAATGCAGTGAAAATAACTTCTGCTTGATAGTGTAGTGAAAAAAACTTTCATGCTTTGCAAACACATGCGTCTTGTATACAGGCTTCGCAGGACAACAAGTAACATGACAGTAATATTACGTGGTACAGGCATACCATTACATCAGGCATCAGAACATTGTGATTATCATAACGACTTCATGGTTTAACGACGCCCACCCATTACAAATGGAGCGCACGTTACTGCAAGTATTCCCTGAAGACCACGTATTGGCTGCTTAGCAAGTCGGAAAAGATTTCACGCGCGTAATTGCTCGTGGTATAAAGTGTGCTACCCATTACACAGAATGCCGCCATATGCAAAAGCTTCCCTGGCACAAGCCACTTTCAACATTATCGAGCACATTGTAGTAGTCCAGAATTTAAACTTCCCTAGCAACATCACACCATAAAAAGTATTCACTTAGTGGTTAAACAACGCACTATAGAGACAGAAAATTGCTGTCGTGTTCAACTCCTAAAGGTGAAGCTTAGTAGTCCCACAGATTTGTTATTATTATTTGTTCAGTGGATGTCATCGCATTCTAATAGAGTCAGCTTCTTTTTTTCAAAGATAATAAAAACCATAAAAATAACAGCCATTAAAGAATTAAACCACATAAAATAGAACCTTGTGACAACCTTCAAGCCAATTGAGCCAAGAAAATTAACAAGCACGATGTTCCTACAAAAATGACAAGAAATCAACACTTAATACAGTTGAGCCGCATAGCACAGGAGTTCACATAAAAACCGTAGCGTGGGCGCTATGTTTTAATTAATGATACACTTAATCCGCAAAAACATAGCACTAAAAACTCCGCAAAGTTCGTTGACAGGGAAAAGGCTCGAGTTTACACACGAAGCGACAAATATTATAGTTTTTTTTTAATTTTCCCTTGAAATACCATGCGCTGTGCTACAGACACGTTATGAGTGATTGCTAACTTGCCGTGTGGCCAAGACCTTAGAATGCCTCGTGGGCAGAGCGTACCACCCGTTAGGTATAGAGATGTTACTAAAAAAGGGGGTAGTTGCCCGAATGGCGCATTGGCGCGTCTGCTGCTGCCGGACGAAATCTTTTCCTTTCGGGAATTAAAGTCCGACAATAAGCTAGCAAGAGCCCGCAAATACCAATGGCCGATGTTAATGCGAATGTGCAACATTGTGTACCCGACCATTTGAAAACTTAATTGTTCCTGTGGGGCGAGGAAGAATTCCTCAAGCGTTCGTCCTGTACTTTTAATAAAGTCACCAACAACAGGGTTGTGCTTCCCTTTTCTACTATACAAGGACTATGAACCACGTAAACCTCACTTCAATGTTTTGAAGCGTGTGTGCTAAAAAAAAATGACAGATCCCTCGTAACGTGACAATCGATGATATGCGAAGCACGAATGAGGGTGGTTGCTATGCCTCTTTAAAATGAGCACAACGTTACGAGGCGGTCGTACATTATCCCGTACATGACTTCCATGCCATGATTATCATGTTTGGAAGTGTCATTTACCTTCGCCGTCTGTTTATGTTACGTAATACCGAATTTCGCATATGTGGAGCTAGCGGAATGGCCACGAGCACGCTATGAGCGTAGCATGTAATTTTTTCACGTTACACACATATCATAGTTATCATTTTTAGACGTGTCATTCACCTTCTTCGTCTATGATACCACATTTGGTATATGTGGAGCTAGCGAAACGGCTGCGAGCGTACCATGAGGCGTGGCATGTGGTCATGTTCTTACATAACAGGCATCTCGTGATTATCATGTTTGCACCAGCCGTGTACCTTCGTCATATATTCACGTCCCGTAATACCATATTTGGTATATGTGAAGCTAGCGAAACGACCACAAGCGCACCATGAAAGTGGCGTGTAGTCACGACTAGTCGTAAGATGAAAATCATGACATGCATGTCAAGATTTACACGTTAGGGTCTGTCACTTTTGTTCTCTATGTAGCTATGTCATGCCATACTAGTTTTACAAAATTTCATAAGTACGAAGCCACGGCAAGAGCAGAAAGACCATGAAATGTAAATTATGACATTTATGACATACATGTCCAGATTTTCATGTTATGACTAGTTAGTTGTGCTCTTCGTACCATCATGTTGTGCCTTACTAATTTCTGTATCGATACCATTATCGAGATGGCCTGGAGAGCTGGGAGTCTTCGATAGCTCGATAGATACATAGACAGATAGATAGACAGATAGATAGATAGATAGCGCACGGATGGATAGATAGATAGATAGATAGATAGATATAGATAAAGATAGATAGATAGATAGATAGATAGATAGATAGATAGATAGATAGATAGATAGATAGATAGATAGATAGATAGATAGATAGATAGATAGATAGATAGATAGATAGATAGATAGATAGATAGATAGGGTCAAACTCGCCGAAGTTCACTAAGAAATACTTCACATGTAATACTGATTGTGATAATGTGAAGTACTTTGTGAGACCTCGCTGTGTAACCCTGTGCTATTGTAATTGGGGTTCAATGAATACGGAACCGTATTGTGTGTGAAACCTTGATCTGCCATGCTTAGTGTGGCCGATTTTTGCGTAGTTTTTCTGGAGCGTTTGCTACGGGCTTGGGTGATATGCAGTTCAGTATCGGTGCATTTGAGGAGTTGCTTAAATCGTTTGCACAGATGCCAAACAGCCATGTTCGCTCAGTGTATTGCTCTGTAAAATACGCTATTGAGGTATTGACGCTGAAATCTGTTCATTTATATTGTGTTGAATTATTTTGAAAAAAAAAGCAAAAGAGAAAAGAAGTTTTAGGAGGGGGTTGTTTTTTCTTATGGTGATCGCTAAAAAGCTCGTCAAAAGCAGAGAAAATGGTAGACGTCCATTATCCACCCAATCAGTCATGGTACCACGTTATCCAGTTTCTATAAACTTGGGTTAGTACATGTCGCTTTATATAGGTTCAGCGAAAATACAAGATGGGGACAACTATTGGCAGGGCACTTTCACTTTTATTGGTATTTAAAGCTTGCAGTTCAATAAGCGAGTACACACATTACATTGCAAAAGACGGTAACGAAATATGGTTGCAGTGCGAAAAAGAGCGAAAATTCATGAGATCAGATTTACAATCAGATACTGATTTGGCAAGGCAGGATCACTTGGCATGAGACTGTGAAGTTTCTAATCTTTTCTGAGACGGTGCGTATGTTCACGCAATATCCGACAGTATAGCTTTAGTCAGGCTAAACGAACTTAGTGCTTTAGCTTGCTTTCAGAAAAAAAAAATAACAAACGTACGTATATTGTGTTTCTTGACACCCGCAGCCAGAGTATATTCATGTGACGCAAGAGCGTTTCAGAGCTTATGTTATCGCAGTGTTTGACTATCTGATAGTTCGACTCATACAGTTGTCAGTTGTCACTGATATCTTAGCCTAATATTTTGAAATTTTGAGGTAAAACAATAAGAACAGGTAACCTTGGCAATAGTACGAAGACAGGGAATACAAGGTATGCTGGAAATGGAATTAGGTAGACAATTCTAGCTATCGCTTGACTAAATCGAGTTGAACAGAAGTCGTGTTCTTTTTAGTATATTGAGGTGGATAGATAAATATGTGAGGTTTAACGTCCCAAAACCACCATATGATTATGACAGACGCCGTAGTGGAGGGCTTCGGAAATTTTGACCACCTGGGGTTCTTTAACGTGCACCCAAATCCGAGCACACGGGCCTACAAAATTTCCGCCTCCATCGGAAATGCAGCCGCCGCAGCCGGGAATCGAACCCGTGACCGGCGGGTCAGCAGCCGAGTACCTTAGTCACTACACCACCGCGGCGGGGGTAGTATATTGAGGTGACTGCTATGCAAGAGTAATGTATATTACCTATCTTACTAAGGTAGTCAGCACTTATAATTTTAGTCTTTTTGGTAGGCTATTATAAGGACAAGAAAGGAGGCTACTATAATTGTAACTTGAACCGGCAGCAACATGTTTCATATAGACTTCGCCAAGTAAAAAAAAGTACACTTGGCGTGTGGCATGCTGTTTCGTGGGATCGCCTTTTCGAGAGTTTCACCCTGGCATGATCTGACAAAGTGTTCATCTGCCCATTCACTGACCCCTCTCACCTCAAAGAAAGCATCATAGAAATAAGAACAAAATTTCCACTATCTATGACATCACGTATAATATCGATCAATCAATTTGTTCATTTCAGATCTATATAGAGAATATGTCCACGAGTTCAGACAAAAGGAGGCTCATTTGTCTCCTGACGAGGCTTTTACGATGGACGTACATGTTCGCCAGCAGAAACAAAATTAAAAAACAAAAGCAGAAAAAACATGTGAAATATAGAAATAGTTAACTCCTCATTACGCAATATGCAAATAAAAATGAAAATAGAAGAACCACTTTGACTTGAATATAAGAAAAAAGTTTTTACAAACTATAATAACGAAAGCATGAATAAATATAGAGTGCAAAATAGTCATCATAGGCGCATGTAGAAGCCAGTATGTGCTATGGCTTTGAAAAGTTTGAAATCTCAAAAGACGTGCGCATACAATTTGTGTAAGCTGAAACAAAGGAAAGGTCGGATAATTTTAGCAATGTATTGCTTGCTTCACATATTGTGGTGCGCGTAAACTGATTAAATGGCTCTGTCTTTTCTTTTCCAGTTTGGTCCTCCCAAAAAGATAGCTCTTTGTCGAAGACGAGCACCTTGAGTTCTGAGCTGGTTTCGTCATCCTTCGACCACATGTAAAATAGTTGCGTGACAGGCTGAGAGGAGACCTAAATAAAGGTTGTTTTTTTTTTAAAGCTGCTTGGTGCACAGTCTGTGTGTTGAATTATGAGAGACCAATCTTTTATAACTGCCAGCCCTTTTCCCTTTTCAGCACATCTATTGCGGAAATATCCTTTTCGATTTCAGATGGTCACCTATATTACAAAGGATTTTTAGCCTTCACCCTAACCTGGTTGAGCTACGCTGGTTCACACAGCTTGTGTGAATTCTTCTGAGTGCAGGCTGGCTTTTTCACTGTGCCAGAAGTATTTCTGTGATGCCATAGTAAAGCTACCGTTAACCTTACAATTACGCTGCAAAGTTTTAAGGCTGATAAGCGTCGTGCTGGAAATGAAATAAAACAAATTCACGTATCTACATGAAGGAATAATAACGAGGGGGAGAAGCTAGTTCCAAAGGTTCATAATGACTCTGTTGAAGTCACCGACTACTATAGAGGGCTTGTGCTCGTAGATGTTCTATATCGTACTCTCACAATTATGAATGATAGTCATCAACGTCGTCATCAACGGCGGAGCCACAACCGGCGCTAGACAAAGGCAAGCGATGTTTCATTATCTCGTATGTACCCATGTCTATATCAGACAACCTGAACTCACTAAACAGGCAGTCATTAACTAATTATTTCGAGCGAGTTGCACCTGCTCAAGTGAATGAAATTCGCATAAATAGCAGGAAAAACATATTGTCAGTTGATGTGACAAACAAAACCATTCTTGACAAACTGAAGGCCGTCACGCAGCTCGGAAGTATTTCAGTTCGCGCGTTTCTCGCTCACGGGAAAGGAACAACGACTGGCGTGATAAATGACGTCGACGCTGACATCACAGACGCTGACCTGCAGGATCTTGTGACGTCGACAGTCAAAATCGTGACCATACGCCGCTTCGGACAGTCTCGCTGCATCAAACTAGTATTTGATTCTGAGACTCTGCCCCCTAGCGTGAAGGTTGGATACGTGAGACATCCCGTGCGCCCTTACGTGCCACGGCCTTTGCAGTGTCACAAGTGCTGCAAGTTGGGACACGTCAGCGCAGTGTGCAAAAGTGAGACAACTTGCCAGCGGTGCGGTGGGTCTCATAAGGTGGAAAACTGCGATACTGCTGTTCCATTGAAATGCCCAAACTGCTCTGGTGCACATGAAGCAACGTCGAAGGAGTGCCCGAAGATCAAAGAAGAAATTCGCGTCCTGCGGAAGATGGTCAGAGACAACTCGACACACAGAGAGGCAGTCACGTCCACCCGCCGACAAAGACGTCGTCCAAAACGTAGGCACCAGCGAAAGCATAGTGGACATAGCAGTGATGCATCACCATCAGTAACAGATGAAAATACACGTGCGCATTATCAGGTCGCTACACCCATGTTGTACGCACCCCGTCCCAAGGATGCAGAAAGTGGACCAACGCCCGCGTTGCACGCCGATGCTTCAGATACTGAGTGGCCTTCGCTACCGACCGGAGCAATAAAAAAGACCACATCATGGGCTGCAACTTCAAAGAGGGCGGAAAATGATAGGCAAGACACTGAGAAGAGCCAAACTATGCTGAAGCATCTACTAAAATCTATTCGTGCGATTCTCAACGAGCTACACACACCAGGAGCTACACACACCAACAGCAGTGCAGATCCTCAACGTGCTAGAACCGCTACTGCTGACCCTTTTCATAAACAATATGGTGAATTTCTACGATGAACGTGGTGCACCTCTGCTATAATGCAGTGAAAAGCACGAGGTTTGCGAAGCCGATTGTCTGACTTTCGACAACGGATATTTAAATACAAATTTCCGTTGGTTGTAATATGTGAGCCGAATATGATATCGTCGTTTCGTATTTCCGGATACGTCACTTTGTGGTCACGTGATGATCGAAATGCGAGCAAAGTAATTATATGCGTACGTCAAGATTTAACGTACGTGAGACATGCCGTGGCTCCTCATGCTTCTAACGACTATATTTGCCTATCTATAAAGCACAAGCGACGTTCAATATCAATTATTGGTGGATCCATTCCTCCTAGAAGCCACGTGGACTGTCTCCATCTCTTGTCTGTTCTCCAAGCTTGCCCTGAACCACATGTATTAGTTGGGGATTTTAATGCACATCATCCCATGTGGGGTTCTGCCTCAATGAACACCCGCGGTAGGGACATTGCCGATTTTGTGCTCAATCAGGGTCTTATGTCCATTAACGATGGCTCACCTACTTACCTCCGTGGCACATCGTACAGCAGCTGTCTAGACGTATGTTTTGTGAGCAGAAGTCTCTTGCCTACCACCTGTTGGTTTGTAGACGTTGAAACACATGGAAGTGACCATCTCCCTACATATATACAGCTAAAAGGATTCCGTCGTTCGTCTCCCCGGTCTGTGAAAAGCGTAGACTGGCCAGGATTCCAAGCTTCTGTAAATGCTCAGTGCAGGAACATTCAATCTATATCTGAAATAGAAAGCCTAATTGCATCAGCCTTAACAACGCATACGAAACTTGTGAATGTATCGCTACCAAGATCACAACTTGACGCAAAATATGAATACCTTCGTGCAATTCGTCGCCGGGAAGAGAGAAAATACAGAAGGAGAAAATCACCATCTGACCTATCTACAGCACGCCAAGCACAACGACATGTATTGCGACACCTCGATAAGCTTGATAGGGAACGGGGGAGGGTATTTTGTAGCTCTCTTGATCCCAGAAAACCCTTGTCTCGAATATGGCAAACTGTCCGAAGCCTTCAGACGCCCACTCAACAGTTGTTCCCTTTCCGATCTTTGGCTCTAAAGCAAGGTCGACCTGAAGTAGAGGTTGCAGAAGATTACTGCCACTTACTCGTGGGTATGTCCTCCTCATCGATATCACCTTCGTATTTAGCCTCACCGCCATCCAGCGACGATCGCCTCGACTTACCATTCACAATGCACGAACTCGACACTGCGATTTCTACGTCCCGATGGTCGTCCGCACCAGGGCCTGACGGAATTCCTTATTCGGCTCTATATCACCTCAGCCAGGAAGCAAGGCAGGCTCTCTTGTCGTTCTACAACTCTACGTGGGAAACGGCGACGGTCCCAGAGAGTTGGAAGTGCAGCCGCATAGTGGCCTTACTGAAACCAGGCAAGTGTTCACACGACTTGTCTTCTTATAGACCCATTGCCCTAGCCAGTTGCATCGGTAAGGTAATGGAACGCATGGTGCTGGCAAGATTGGAATGGCTGCTGGAGAATAATGTCGGCTTACCAGATTTTATAAATGGCTTCCGTAGGGGTCGATCATCTATAGATGGTGTTGTAGATCTAGTTTCTTCTGTTGAAAAGGAAAAACAACGTCGGAGATTGGTAGGGGCCATTTTCTTAGATATAAAGAGCGCGTACGATAGCGTCTATCATGAGGCCATTCTTGACGCACTTGAAGACATCGGCGTAGGTGGCCGACTACACGCATGGATAGGGAGCTATCTCAGAGGACGTACCATTTTTATGTCGACATTCGACGGTGACACGGCCAGGCACCTCGTAAGCCGTGGAGTTCCGCAAGGCGCCGTCCTGAGCCCCATGCTTTTTAACATAACACTCATTGGCCTTGAGGCTGAGCTTCCCGACGTTGTCAGAATCAGTGCGTATGCGGACGACATATGCATATGGCATCTGGAGCAACGCGACCGCAACTTCGAGCAAGGCTACAACAAGGCACATCAATAACATCTAAGTACTTACGTCGTCAAGGCCTGAAACTTTCAATAGCAAAATGGGCTGCATTGGCATTTACGAAGAAATCAATGTCGCGGTACCCAATCTTCGCTCACGGAGCAGTGATTCCCGTGGTTAAGCACCACCGCTATTTAGGGGTCGTCATTGATCGCAACCTGTACTGGTCAAAGCATGTGACTGTGCTGCGAAACAAACTAATCAATTTTGTGTATGTCCTTCGTGTTATAGCAGGCCTGAGATGGGGCCCTTCGGAGAAAAGTCTTCTGCAGTTATACAAGGCATTGTTTGTAGGATATATAAGGTACAGCTCACCTGTGCTTTCCAGCATGCGGGCAACGTGCCTTCGTACTTTAGAGAGCTTTCAGGCACGAGCACTGAGAATATGTCTTGGCCTGCCACGGTGCACATCTACCTCTGGCACTATAGAGGAGTCACGTACCTACCCTATACAGGTTTACACGTCCTGTGAGCCTCTTCGAGTGCACCTTCGTCTGCTGACCTGACATGCACAGCACCCTTTGTCTTCGCTACAAGTGGACCGACCAGGCTGTACCTATTCGCGATGCCTCGATACGCATAGGCACATTATCCCGTCAGGCTTTGCACCTGCCGTAATCCCTGCAGTGCCTCCGTGGACACTGACTAAACCACTGGTGTGCCTTCACATACGTGGAATTTCGTATAAGTCGGATGTTTCTTATATTGCCCTCAAGCAACTCACCTTGGCACATTTATATGACCGATACAGCGACTCTGTGCACATTTACACCGATGGATTCGTAACTTCACCCGCCTCAGCTGCAGCCTTCGTGATCCCTCAACTCGGTATTTCCCGACAGTACAAATTAGATCATAGGTCATCTTCGACAGCTGCAGAAGTTGTTGCTATACAAGAAGCCATAAAATTTGTGAACGACCAAGCACCGCGTAAATGGACGATTCTGTCTGATTCAAAATCAGCGCTTCAAGCTATCCATTCTTACTCAAGAAGAGGCCAATTTTACGAGTTAACGTTAGGAATCGTCCAAGCATTTGATCTAACACACAAGAGCGGTCACTTGATTACACTCCAATGGATTCCTGGACACTGCGGCCTGGTTGGCAACGAAACAGCCGATAGCGAAGCAAGAGCGGCAATATACAACGCTCCTATGTACGTCAAAGTACCCTACTCGCGAGGTGACGTCAACAGATTGTTGAGATCACTCATGCGCGAATGCGCTGCCACTTACTGGTCGCTACCAGATCACCGGAACAAGCGCCTGCGGGAAACAGACCCCGGTATGACTTTTCGTCTTCCAGATAAAATCCGCCGAAGACATGCTAATATACTGCACCGAATTCGCCTGGGCGTCGCCTTCACTCGCCACTACACCAACCTAATCGGCCGTGCGGACATCCCAAATTGTGAACGCTGCCAAGTGCGCGAAACGATAGCTCACATATTTTGTGACTGTGCATTATACGTGGCGCAAAGAAAAATGCTAACTGCAACGTTGGCAAGCATTGGACGAACACCATTAAGTGAAAGCCACATATTGTCAGCAATGAACGACCAAAAAGTGTCAAAAACTGCTACAAAGGCTGTTCTAGACTTTATAAAAACCACTGGACTAGAAACTAGACTGTAGGGTAGTATGCTAAGGGGCTACTGTACATACGCACCACTTCTTCTTGTCCCCATCATCACCCTTCATCCCTCTTTCCTTCCCCTTTCCCTTATCCCCTGTGTAGAGTAGCAGGCTAGAGCGAACTAGCTCAGGCTGACCTCTCTGCCTTCTAATAAATTCTCACTCACGATAGTAGTCTATTGTTAAACTTTTTGTGTATCTCATATATGTTTCAACTGTACATAACTGTGCGCACGGATGCAAAACAAATAGATGGGTCTCACACTCAAGGTGATTCGGACCTTCTTCTCTTGATGGTTTTTGTTAAGTTGTTGGTTATACACCAGAAAACAAGAAATGAGCTGTCTTTGTTAAGTTAAACTACTGAGTGGGTTGGCAGCTGATGTGCTTGGCATGAGTGGTCATGAGCGAAATAACACGATAGCATGAGAATCAGATGGGACATGAATAAAATATGCTTTCAATGTTTGTCTCTGCAACTATAAAGTATAACTTTAAATCATTTGCCTCATGTGGTTCATGGACGGACCACATCTTCCTGTAATGACTCGTAACATCGCAGCTATGTATTAGTGTAAACATGGTGCTAATTTTAAAAAAGTCCCTCTTTTGAGCACACACTAACCTCCAGTATGAACATAATAAAATGTTACTTATATGGCGCGCTCATAATAGTGGGAAAAAGTTACTGAATCGCTCACTCTATGCTACACCTTGCACTCTCACTCTCATTTTCCGAACATGCAGCAGCCCCTCTCCAAGCTTCCTTGCCTCTCTTAGCACGGTGATTATAAAGAGAGATAACCTACGAGGCAACATTTCTCGCACTGTACAAGGTGGGTGAACTACAAAAGCCTGCAAGAGGACCATGGAATTCCAATCTTCGTTGCCGTCATCATCTGCTGTAAAAAATTGGCAATAGCACTTCTGCAGTGCATCGTGGTAAAAGGTGAAGATGTCGTCTGTCGTTACAAGCCCAAACTCGTACCCTTTTAACTTAACGTAAATGGAGCGGACGTTAAGTGAAGGAAAAAAATGGCCCTGTATCTGCATGTTACAATGCAAATGTCGCCGGAAGACGATAGCGTTGCGCTCGTGTTCTTCGTGTCCTTCTTGTCCCTGTGTCCTCGTTTTGTTCTCACGCTATAACTATAGTCATAGTCTTGCGTCTGGAAAGAGTGAAAAAAAAAAGTTTATTTGATGTTCTGCGCAAGAAAATCGGTCAATGGTATTCTGTAGGCGCTGGGTTAGAGTGCCTTGAACGTGCAGCGGAGGTAAACGAGCGCATTAAGTCACGTCACACGTGAGACATGAGCGCTATCTGGCAGTTATATTGGAAAACAAAGCGCGTGGCGGGCGCACCCGTCTCGGAGGTGAAAAGGTGTAGAACGCAAGGCGACGGGTAGGTGCCACCACAGTGTTGTCTCACCAAAGCGTCGGAAACGCTTGCCTTTTCGTGCAAGCATTGCATGGTCAGCGCAGCGCGATAAACGCTACGGTCCTTAGAATTACTTATGTATGCCTTTTCTAGTAAGAGGCACACATACGGAATATTGACGTTTTGTTATGGTGCGTCAGATATGCGCAATTATTGCTTTTTCATTGACAATCTCACAAGTATGAACGCTGAATCTTGAGCAATATTGGGGGGTGCTGCAGATGAGGTCGGCCGTTTGGAGTATCGTTTGGCCAATTTGGTGCCATCTACGGTACTGTTAAGGGCAGAAAAACAGATAAATGTACATAGAGACATGCAGGCAGACCAAACTTTTTGCGTCTAAGGTTCCCCCCCCAAAAAAAACTACCGTCTTTAAAAAACAAACATTGGGGACAATTGAGCCTAACTTTCAAGAGCAGAGCGCAATAACGTAATCGAGAAGCATGCGCATAGCAATCGACAGTATCGCGAAGAATTGAACGCTTGTTCGCGTAACGTTCACCGATTCAAACTATCATAAAATTCCTACTGCAAGTAGAGTGGTGAAATGTTCATTACTCCATCACTGTTCTATTCTCGATTTGCACAACATCATCAATATAAACAACAACAAAAAGCTCGAAGGTTTCTTGCTCTTCGCAATTCATGAGTAAAACGCGATAACCCGATTGAAGTCGCTAGTGTACAAAGATCCCTTTCGTACCACAAGTGGAAGTGATGTGGTGCAGTTCTTGAGTGGGAATACTAATGGGATATGGTTGCTTAGCTGAGATAGAAGATTTGTTTTATTCTGTACCCCAGCATGAGCCAAGCATGCATTGAGGGCTGTGAGGCTGTGTATTTCCAGAATTTTACGGTGTTTTTATGAACAATTTATAGAGCCTTTTGGAGTTTTATCTTATGGTAACTTTTATCGTTTTTAATGGCCAGCCATTCTTGCAGCGTAATGACATATGTATCGCGTCTGGTCTGGCGACTCTACTTGTAGATATTTTTGAGAAAATGTGGATTGCACTTTAAACGAAGGTTTTAGCACGAGAAGGATTGCAAAGGTTTTCAAGTACGTCAACAATATTTTTGTTTCAATATCTCTAGACTTCTCCTACAAAAACTTGGTGAATAAAACTTCAGCTGATTGCAGCCAACACGGACGATGTCTTATTTTTAAATTTAGCTCCCGCAGGAAGGCGTTTTGCAGTTTTTAGAATTAAGGCTCGAGTTTTATTAGCCTCATGTGTGTTGGTCCTACCATCCACGGGCAAACAGGGACTTGACACCTTTTAGGTCTGCACAATAAAAAAATTGCAAAAAGGGTAATTGCCATCTTTACCATCAAAGCGGCTCTTAGAAACTGATGCGCTCACAAGATGCAAGATATATAGCTTCACAAATCAGATCAGCTGACTTTTGGCTGCTGGGTTCCCCAAGTCGCTCTTCACTACAGAGGCGGAAACGCTCATTCAGAAAAAAAAAAATCCACCAAGCGGACGGACGCCGTACATCACAAAGTGAAGCCTGAGGTGACCCCGCATATGCATTGGATCTCTCATCAGCTCTAGAAAGTGACAGGCAGACATCGTGTCACTTCAGTTCTGTCTCCCCAAACAAGCTTTCCAAGCTATACTCTCGCACTTACTCCCCTCCATGGTAGTCTAGTGGCTAAGGTACTCGGCTGCTGACGCGCAGGTCGTGGGATCGAATCCCGGCAGCAGCGTCTGCATTTCAAATGGAGGCGAAAATGCTGCAGGCCTGTCTGCTCCGATTTGTGTGCACGTTAAAGAACCCCAAGGCCCAGGTGGTTGACATTTCAGGATTCCTCAACAACGGCGTCTATATCATAATCATATGGCGGTTTTGGGACGTCAAACCCTACATATAAAACAAGTTCCTTCACCTGCAGTAGGAGCAGAGGAGTGTGCAGACTCCGACATGGTGTGACTTACGTCCCGTGTGCCGTCCGCGTTGTTTGTGCCATCCCGCTTTCGTGCGGTATATTCTCTGTCGGTAAAACTGAAAGATACATCAACGAGTGGCTCAGGGAACATAAGAATGCCGATAATGAACTCATTTTATGGCTCATATTAACGCTTGTTTCAATAGTGAGGCACGATCTGAAGGGATGTCGATCCTTGACAAAACAACAATGAGCAAGCATTGTTGGCTTTGGAAGCGTATCATATGAGAAAAAGCGTCTATATTTCATAAACTCACTGCTTTTGTAATACATTGATTCATTTTCAATTCTGATTACGCTTTTGTGAGTGTTTTTGTCGATTCCGTGGCGCATGTGTGGTATAGCTGCATTTGAGGTATATGACTGTATGCGTTGACATTTCCGGAAATAAAGGCAGTTGATAGTCAGCGCTTGTGTGTGTCTTCTCTCTCTTTGTGGTGTGCCTGTGTTTGCGCTGTATAAGTGCCTCTATGATAATCGACCCCTGCATGCGTCTACTTCTCAATAGCAAGCCTAAATTCTGTTCTCGGTGCAAACCTCAACAGTGCTGCAAAGAAATTATTGTCTACGAACTAGCCTTCACATAGCTTTCACACACACACATGCACACACGCACACACGCACACACACACACACACACACACACACACACACATATATATATATATATATATATATATATATATATATATATATATATATATATATATATATATATATATATATATTGGGTATGTATTGATTTGGTGGTATTATAGGTGCTCAAGGTAAGTGGACGAACGAACGAAAAACGGTGCTTTATGGCCAATGTTGCATCAGGAAACCAGCCTTCGCCAGGGATATATGCATATGATTGTAATGCGTTCGTCTAAAATAAGGACAATTATGGGGACCCATGGCACTCATTCACCGCTAAGAGATTTTACAATGACAGATATTTTTTGTTAACAGACACACACTGAGACCTGCGCCGAATTTTGTGTGGTGATAGTATAGATAGCGGAGTAGCAGTATAGCACGCTGCTTGCGGAGTAGTATCAGCTACTGCTGCACTGATTTCTATGCTATCACTCTTGAGGAAACTAGGAGTACGCTTGTATAGAACCCACTGCACCATAAACCATCAGAATGTTTTAGTAAGTAGGGAAACTCATAATATTGCATCAGTATTCGTCATTCACTGAAGATGAGTGCTTAGTTATGTGGACTTACCTAATGCTGAGACTGAAGACAATCAAGAGTCATGTGTGAACCTTTTGCAATGGTAAAGAAGTATTAAACGATGCCGTCGGTGCGCTAGTCATACTGCGCGACTACAGGTTGTCCATTACTCTTCTGAAACGCTCTATTACGCACGTAACATGATTCCTTACTCGACATCAAGCTTGCAAAGGGTCAGTGTGTTCTGGAGAGTCAAGCGAAAGTATCTGCTAAAATACTGTGTTGCCACGCAGAGTACTCAGGTTCGCATTTCTTTTGTGCTATTGTAATGTGTGTTTTATTAGTTTTTTTATTTTTTTATTTCGCGAGATATTGGTTACGCACACCAGTGGCGGTGGTGAACAACTACGGTGATAAAATCAGCCATTGCGATCAGATAACAGCTTTCACAGTAAAAACATTCCAAGCCGTATGATAGACCTTCTTTAAAGCTTGTGTATCAGTTTACCATGACGTGTATCAAGGTACGAGCAGTAAAGTCGGCAGGTGCCATGAAGGTCGTACTAATGAAAACTCGTAGACGATAAAGACGACAAAAAATTCCACTTGCCTACTGCAACAAACACTCCTCATGTGAGGTGTTCGTTATCAGGAGATGAAGGTTCTAAGAAAAGTGAACATCACACTGCAGGGTAACTGTTGAACGCGTACGGTTAAAATACACAGGCCCTAACTATGAGATGTTAAGACTTTACACATTTTACGCATGTTCATCATTTATGTATACATTGCTGCGTGTTGATCGGGATTGATTCGTCGGCAATTTTTTATTTGTATGTGAAAAAAAGTATGGAAAGGCAGGCTAGATCAGATATTTGAAACATCATGGTAGTAATACAAAAGCTACACGTAAAGATAACAAAATAAACAAAATAAAAGAATAAAAACAATCATTTACAAGTTATAGGCCATGCAGTTCGTTGTTTATGGGATTTCTCTCTTGCTCGTGTTTAACCAATGGAAAACATATTGTGACAGCGATACTGCTGTTAAATGTCGTTTACATATTGTCGGACTAATTTGTATTCATATTTCAGTATTGCGATAGTTAGTTGTTTGGTCTATTAGCTACTTATGTGAGTAGATAATTATTAGTCACGAAGCTATGAAGTTGTTCAGGCAACTTGGGTTTCCCAAACAATTTCCCTTTGGCAACATCAACCCGATTAACTTAGTTTACAGCAAGCACTAAGCGAATATTCACAGTGCGCGCAGTGGAAGCATTTTGTGCCTCATTACAACCCGCGACTTGTGAGATGGCACATGGAGCGATAATAAAAGGGGTCTATATATACACAATAGCATCAGCCTGGCAGACTCATTTTTAGGCTCCAGACACAGATAAGAAGTTCCTGAGAAATGCGCACTCCACGAGCGCATCTTGATCACCAGTGCGGGACCTAATTAGCGACTACCGGCGGCTCTTTATACTGTCATGTCCTGGTGCCATTTTCCCTCTCTGGATTCCGCTCTCTACGCTCCGCTTTAACATCACGGCTTTTTCTGCCCCAGTCGCCAAAGAAGCTTGCGCAAACGCGAGAGGAAGTACGGTCGAGCACGTGGAATGGGAAAGGAGCGCCGCCTGCTAGTGGCGTTGTTCTGCGCACCATGCTCTATAATTCATCGGGGTAACTAACACTTTCCCAGGTTTGCTTCTCGCTATGGCTTTCGAGTACTTCCATTGAGATGAGAATACGAAAACGAGTGAATATGTTCTGGGATTCGTTAATCCGGGATAGGACATGGAACCAACGGCCCGACACGGCGGGGTATTGAGGAAACGTGGTACGCATTTACAACTCGTACGCACCATGCGCATAAACACCACGGCAAGGGCGCAGTTGTGCTTGAGGCCGTTGTCTCATTTAACAAAATGCAGAATACAGTAAGTATATAAACGATGAGAAACTAGCTTATGAGTGAGTGCAAGAGTAAGCGCAAGTGCCATAAAATCATTACGATCTAGAGAAGGAGTGAAACCATGAGCAGCTTGGCAACATAGACGAGGACGAAAGCTAGAAAGCATCAGTCGGTGATATGTTTCTTTCATTTTTCAGAGATAGAAAGGGGTCTTACAGAAAGGTATCCATCTATTAGACACAGTGTAGATACGCGTCCTTGATCAGTGGGTTAAGTTGAAATCGTGCTATGCACGCACAGATAAGCTGCGGAATATATCACCCGACGTGGTCAAAGGAGATGCCCGAACAAGTGTATTCTAATCAATTATCTGTCGCATTATTGTCATTCGCTATTTGTTCAAGAATGCACTAGGAAGATTTAGACTGCTGCCCACATCTTCACTATTCTTTTTTTCATTCATTCATGGGTCGTATCATATGTCAAAGGCCAAAGGCCGTTAACTTGAGATTTATTCTGCTTAACCTGCCTTCATCTCTTAGACTGACTCACGTCAGATGAAACAAATCAAACAAAACAAGTATGCAATATATATATATATATATATATATATATATATATATATATATATATATATATATATATATATATATATATATATATATATATATATATATTCTTTGAACGTCATTCACGCTGGACCCGACGTATTGTAGGCAAGAAAGAGACGACGAAACTTTCGTGGAAGCGTCTTTACTAAACGTTTTCAGCTGGTGGACCAGCCTTCGTCAGAGTCTGACTCTGAGAGGTAAGTCAACGTTTAACGTAAATGCATCCACGTTGGCGCTTAGTGACCCATCTCGATACCGACGACTAATGTCCATGAATATTGATTGAATAATTATTGCTTAATGAAATATGGTGACCGTCCCACGTGACCTGCTTCAACAAAAGGCCGGGATGAGTAACAGCAACAGAATCTACAGCGAATTCATGGTGCACTCGACCTGCAAGGACGCGATAACATCGGGCAAAGTACCTGCGAAGAACGGAACTTAAGGTCAATTCATGCGCTGCTTCACATGATAATCATGGTTCCCTTTTGTGGGATATAGCGTAATTTTTTGGTTGGATTGATGCTATGAGCCAGTCTGACGCTTTGGCTAAGGTCGCCATCTGGCGGTGCGTTATTGTGTGTACGAAATAGCCCGTCTCTTATTAAAAGCGCACCGAATAGGACAGACGCGTGGAAACGACATTTTGAAAGATCTAATCATGGATGTCATGGTCATGATGCATAACCTTACTTTATCGAGTGCACTGTGAAAGAGCAGTAGTAGATATAAAAGGCGTGCTTTTAAAGCCTACGCAGTATGTGACCACGGTGCAGTGATAACCATGCCCGGTAACTGTTCTCGCCGACTGAAAAGTTGTTCATACGATTCCCATTGATATAAATTTTGTCTTCTGACCGTGTGTATTTTTTGACATCATTTCCGTAATAAAAGTACGTCACTGAAGTCTTGGTGAACTCCGGCATAAAACACACTGACGTAAAAAAACAAATAGAGAATTAGCCGAATACGTACTCTTCCTAAAAAGACCACGGAAGAATTTTGACGACTTTGCACAGTCGATTGAGTCTTCTATTCAATCTTATTAGTTTCACCAACAGACTGATCTAAGTGGTCTGTGTTAGTCTTGTGAATTGTTGAAAAGAATGAATTTTCGTTTACAGACATTGTCACTTATGACAGCTGTGCGATTACTGTTCTGCGACCAATAAAGGCCACTGATCGCCCGTAGACGGTATATGAATTCATATTTTGGAAAACAGATAAGAACGCAGTTATTGAACACATGCACTGCAAGAATCAGGAATGCAGGCACGAGATATTGCGCGAAACTCTAACAATGTAGAGAGGATACATGCATCTTCAGTACAGCCAAAAATAAGTTCTGTGTTTTTGTTAGAACATGAACACAAAAACTGAGGGAGTTCGCTCTTTTTTTGAAGAAACGCGAACATTTTGTTGGGCGTTCTTCGTGAATCACCTTGAGGAGATTTTCTTTACCCCCGAATAATATGTTCTTTGTCTTTCTGTCTCTGTGCGCAAAAAAAAACAGGGGAACACAAAATGATGGAGAAGTGAGGGTGAAGCCACTAACGCAGACAAAAATAGCAAAAGAGAAAACGGTAGGTCAACAAGAGGATGAAGTAGAATAACATCATCGCTACGGGCAGCGAAATTACTAGCTTCCCTAGATAACTGCTTCTTCGCCATAAATTCCTCTCGCACTCTATGTATTTGGAAGCCGCGAGATTGAGCCATTGTGTCTCGCATGGATCCTTGTAGCCTCTTGCATTGTCTAACAGCTTAGGGCTTCGCTGGTGTATACGCTGTTGCCCCGGACTGTGGGACACACTGTGTTTCGATTCTCACCGGACCACTACCAGCTTCGCCGTAATTAGTTTCCTTCGTCTTGTAGGATATAGCGTTTCTCAGCTCAAGAACGTCTTTTGTACAGGTTATTCATTTTCTTTTTTGTTCGTGTTGTTCTGATTTACACAGCTTTGCTTTTACTGAAGCAGCACTGACGCGTCTCGTAATCGAGAGCTTCCCTTAGACACTATCGTAAGCGCCACAGGTGGGGTCATAACGGCAGAATGTTGATTAAGTTAAAGCTTGTTGATTCATTTACGGGGAGACACAGAATGCGTAAAGTAGTCATCAGCGAAATGTAAATTAAAGTAGTCAACGGTATTTAGCTTCACGTGCCTAATCCAAGGACTATTTATAAAAGCACAGACTAACCTACTGTACAGAGTAATAATTTGAACATTGAGGGTTGTTTTAACCTCAGTGTAAACCAAAGTGAAAAAATGTTTTCATCTTTTACGCTGGTAGGAATGCTCGCCGCGACCTGCTTTGAACACGTGACCCGAAGTTCACCAGCATAACAACAGTCAAAAAGGTCAAGCAGACGTGTAACAGTAAAAAAAGTTACATAAACGGTGGTTAGTCTGCAAGCTATTATGTGAAATTCGTTTCGCTCCTATAGCAGACGGCTGTGCATTTAAAATGTATTAATTTTTATCTGTTTGAACATACTGTTCAAAAGGAGAAAATATAGTCATATTGCTGATTAAGATAATGCATGTTGTGAATAATTCGACACAGTTGCGACATAACCACAACATACCTGTGTTTGAAAACCATATACACTTCGCAGCATGGTCATAAAAAGGATATTGGTATGAATTTGCTTGTAGCTTTGTACTGGAAACGATTCGATATATCTTTACCGATTCACAAAAGAAATACATACTTAACCTTCTATCGCAAGTGTCAATCGTGCAAAAAAAAAAACCTAACTTCAAAATTCTTTTTTTTTTCTTTTTTAACCTATCGATTCTAATCAGTCGTTAAACAAGCCTTCACATATTGTATTACGAGTTAGTGAAATTGCAACTTCGCCGGTTTTCCACTCACCACTTCGCACATTGTGCTCATAAATTCTATTTAAAAAAACTTTTAGTCGCGCTAGTTCAGGTGGTAGTAGACAAAATTGTGAAATGTCATACCAAAACCTGATCGCGCCTAATAGTGGTGAAGTCATTGTTGAAATTTTACTGACAAATTCGTACAAGCAGTTGGTAAACTGAGAGTGCTGCCGCATATGGCACAAAAGTAACTTACTGCGATGTCGTGTACACTCTCCCTCTTTCCTCATGAAGGAAAGAAAATGGATATTTTATACTGAGGAAGAGCACCAAAAGGGACAAGAAAAATGACAACAATGGTTGAGTTATATGGGGCATTGAAAGAGTTTTGCAAGTTTTGGATAGCTTGCGAAAAAAAAACAATCTTGTGGAAGCAAATATTAGAAAGCTTTAAAGTGCGAAGAATATTGATAGAAAAAATTTTTATATTACGCATGCACATAAGCACGCAGACATAAGTGCACATAATTGCACATAACTGCACATAATTGCACACATGCGTTGCGACTGCCATTTATGTTTATTTATTTAGCAATAGGGCCAAAATCATAGCAGATCGTAGCAGGGAGGGCACAAAAGTGGACATGAAGCATCATTCAAGATTTTGTACTATTCAGAAATAAAGGTAACTAGTATCTAGAGGCCGGATTTTTAGGCATAAAAAGTGTGTTATAGGCGCCGAAAATAGGCAGGTAAAACACCGTTTTTGGCCTCCCAAAACATTAATATACGCATGGTGAATTAAAAAAAACTAATTAAAAATTACGTCGGTGACCTGCATCTACGACAAGAATTAAAAAAAAACTGTTTATGATAGCACAAATGTGGCAACGTTTGAACATAAACATGTAGTTCTCGCATGGTTCTCAGAATACGGTCTTTCGTTTTATTGTCTAGAACAGTGAGTCAAGTGTCCATTATCCAATCAACACTATTTAGGGCAATGAATTGCTTGACATAGAAGGTTTAAGGTCAGTTAAGTTCGATTGTATACGATTGAAATTTCCATCCTAGTTAATTTTTCACATGCCTACAGCTGTGATTTTATTTAGTAGTGGCTTAGGGCGAACGTTGAGCTCAGTTCTGTAGTTTTTCAAGTTTGTTACTTAAAATATATAGCAAGGGATTCTATACGGCGCAAGAGTGTTCAAGCATAAGGCGAATGTATGCTAAATACACCATTGATTGTAAACATGCCAACGCATATCTCTGGTTTCGCTGCTTAAAATTCAATGACTTAGCGGCCTTCGCAACCACTGAATCAACATGAGCATTCCATGAGTGGCCAGAAGTGGCCGGTTTCGCATTCGTTCTCCACTTACCAACGGCTACGAAGAAACGTCTGCTGTTTCTTTCCCACCTCTACACCCAGCTTCTCAGGGGGGTTTAGTTCTTTCAGAACTGTCTGCAGAAGACAGTCGCCGCGTCTTCGGGCATAGACGCCACTCAGATTTTCTTATCTTGTTTCTGATACCCTCTCTCTATTCCCCTGTAAACGCCCAGACGTGCATAAGTAGCGTCTTTTACACTCCTCAACCTCTCTACCTCCTCCTCCACTCGCTCATGCCATGTCAGCGCTGTGGCACATGGTGTCCCATTTTAGTGCCATTAGTGGGTGTTTTGCAGAAGTTGGACAAATTAGAGGACTTCGTTGAATCTCATAGTGTTTGCAAAGGTGAATGTCACCGATTTACAGGAATAACAGTTTTAAACTGCACTCGAAAATTAAATTTGGGCTTAAACAGCGATAGTATATGCGCTGAATAAAAAATGGTAGGCATTTATGGGCACTTATATATGCTTAGGTACAAACACCGAAAATAGGCATTTATAGGCTCTATAAAACACTATAAAAGTCCTTCCGCATCTATAATTCATGCTCATATATCAAAATGGCACAACAGGAACGCGAGGAACAAAATAGGCATTTGCCTATAATGCGGTTTCTACTAGTAATATCACCCTAGTAACAGCGATATGCATAAAGCGAATACAAATCACGCGAATACTACAAATTCCAACAATAACAAATACAGGGATCGCAATTATGAATCAAGGTATTGTAGTAGACTATGTGGATACAGTAAAAATTAATATTCACATATAAAACACGATAAATTTGCCAGAAGTGCTCAGCGTGTACATTTACTCTTGCTATATCCTAGATTGATAAGCATCACTATTCTTAAAATATCAAAAAAAACACCATCTAGGCAGCATGAATAATGATCCCTGAAAGATGCTTGTCATGTCACAGACAAAGCACGTCATTGATCTCGCTCTCACTTATTGATACAGTGAATTTATACCAACACGAAACCGCCCAAATTTTTACAATGAAGTCACTTATACCAATAGAGGGTGGTTTAACACAGATGAAGTTGCGATGAATTCTATATTCCCCCAGCCACAACTTCACTGGTCTCGTTAGCTTCAACGTTCAATTAAACTCTAGTTGCTATAGTCACTCCTCTGTAATAATACTTTTGTACCGGCATCAAGCTCAGCTCAGCCTATACTGTCTCACAGGTGTACGTGAAAAATTCAAACGTGAAGCAAACTCAACAAAAGTATTGTATCGGAGGGATCCTGAGTCAAGCAACAATTACTGTCCCTTTAACGCCTCTTCACTTGTATAGGGACCTATGTTAGGTCTTCTATAACGATCCGTGTGGTGGCTATCGAAAAACAAGGAAGCCATTCCGGCCGATGGCAAGAGCACAACTGAGCTTTGTTTTCTTCTAACCGCAGAGCGCACCGCACGAGGAACAAAGCGCATGGACATGCACCTGAGTGCGCCATGATTGATAGGCGGCCATTGAAGATGACGATGGCCGCTAGAGCCAGGACTGGTTGGGTCACATACATAATTACCTGCACCAGATTCTACGGGGGCTCCAGGTGTGTCACGCCAGTTGCATTAATAGGGCAGAGACTATGGAAGCCATGGGATGATGACATTTTGAGCCGACTTAGTATCACTGCATAACCTATGCGTCGTCATCATCATTACCACCTATGCAAGAAAGGATAAATACAAGGCTCTGGTTAGAGTCGCAAAGTTGTAAAATTTTCTTGCTTATCGTGACATTATAATCTTACTGTACTGCCTTTGAAATGAGAAGTTCAGGAGAATATACATGCTTGACGACATCAAAAATTGCAGTACAGTGGGTATTGCTGGACCAACCAGTTCAACAAGCCATCTTGTCTTCTACGAAGCTGCAACTGAAGACTTGAATGAGCTAAAGCCACTTATCAAAATATTGACTCCACAACACCCGGTGTCAAAAAAAACATCTATACTTTCTCTCTGTTTGCGCCAACATGCAGATGCATTGATGTGAGATCATTGCAACTGTGTAGAGACTGTTGATCATCTTGTCTGTCGCTGTCCCCGATTTGAACAATATTCCGGAACTCTCCACTGCACCTTGAGGAGGCTCGATCATCAGCCTTTTACTGAAGATCTTGGCAGCCTATCCAACCAGAATTAACACGAGTCCTTCTTCTGTACTTCAGTCCAATATAACTGAGTGACCACCTGTGAAACCAGGCACTGCGTGGGTGTTGTAAAATCTATCAATCATTCTCCTTCTTTCTCTCTCTCTTTTGTTTCCTTATTCTCCTACACGTGTGTATGGTAGCAAACGTGACGTTGTTTGGTAAGCCTCCGTGCATTTCCTATGTCCATGCTCTCTCTCTCTCTCTTTCAATGCTAATTTGTATTTAGATCTGTTTGTACTTTATTGAAGCTTCCATGACGTCCAGAATTTTCTTTGTTACATTAAGAAAAACGTAGCTGAAATTCGCTTAAAGTTCTCCAGAATCACTAAAGTGGTTTTGCAGGCCTGTGTTCAGGAGCAGTACTTTTGAATACACCCCAAAACAAACTGTGAGATTTGTCAGTTTTTATTCTTAGGCTTTCCTTTTCTGAGAGCTGAGTCATTGAACATGGCACACTCTATGTAATCATTCAGGAAATATGAGCGAAGCCATGACACTTCATTACAAAATATAGCGCGTTCACATTGCTGATAGCGAGAGAAAAATAAATCGAGAACTGATACAATCGCTGTTTTGTTCACTTTTATGTTCCGTCGGCTTGAGAAGGAGGACTTCTCATATAAGTCTCACATTCACTGTGAAGAATCCTTGCATTCCGTTCATTCAGAATACATCCTCTTATTTTCTTCTCGGTCGTCAATGTCTACCAGCCACGGTACCAAAAAGAGAGCCTCAACGCTTCTAATGTGATCTTTTCCGTCGACGCTTAAGCTGTTCTTATCATAGGGTAGTACAAAAGCCGTGAATTGACTGAGACATCAGGGGAAGCCTTCGTTCACCGTGCATCACTCTTATATGATACCACGGAAGCAGCTTCGCAGGAAGCGAACGAATCTCAAAGAAGGCTTTGCCATCAATGTCCCCTTCTTATCTCGCCTGTTACAGCACGGCATTTATGACTGAGTGACATGTTACAGGTAAAGTATTTATTTGTCACAAAGGCTGAGAGCACTTTGTATCCGACTAAATTCGATTAAAAAAATGGAATGTACGCACAAAAGTGAATATACTGTGGGCAGTGTGATTAGAAAGTTGCAAGTATATAGTGGCCACTTCATATATTCACAGTCCCCGTGCATATATTACTTACCCAGCACGACTTTCGACGTGGATGGGACAACCACATTCTTACCGTGATCGTTTCTTCACTTCTCGGTCACTACTTTGACACCACGTATAAACTGTTTGCACTCGACGGTGCTTTACACAGTTGTGTCGTAAGGCGTCGTTGCTTTTTCACATAGTAAGGACGATACTTGAACAAAAGACGTCGTTGCCCTTTTCATCCACACTTCATTTACATCATAAGCTTTTTCACCAAGTCGATGCAAGAAGTAAGAAGGAACGAACAATAATTACGAATCTTTGTCGTTCAAGTTTGCATCTCATCACACCCTACTAGCAAAAGCTACGCGCTTTTCTCTTCGCCTTCCGTGTCATCTGTTTTCTACATTATTCCTCCCCCTTAGTGCAGGTTAAGAAATCGGACGCTTCAGTTCTGGTTGGACTCCCCATCTTTCTCTCAATTTATTATCTCTTCGTCTCTCTACGCCATGTGCATATCATCGTATTAGTGAATCAGAAACCTTTTGCAAACAAGTGACGGCGCTTCGTGCGATGATGCGTAAGCTTAAGAGTTATTAGCGTGGACACGTCTTCATTTAACCTGATGCGGGCAGAGTTCTGTTTGAGTTATGTAATTTTCATATCACGGGAGTATATTGTGGTGGTTCCCTTGTGCTGTATATGCACACAAAACGGGGTGAGCGTAGCGACTAAGCAGCATCTGTATATAGCAATGATGGTGACTATATATACGTTCAACATCTAGTGAACTCAAGGGAAACATTAGTTAAACAAAATCTTCTGCACGACGCTGCAAACAAGGTCTAACAGAGTATATTACTTAAATAGGAAATCAACACTACCTTAAAGAGCCCCTACCGGCCGTTAGAATTTATAAGCAAAAGCTCAAATCGGCTCTAAAACTTAGATTATATGCTCCGCAACATCCAACTTTAGCAAGCAACGAGTTTAGGGGAATATTAGCGAATGCTCAAGTAAACCATCATTTTGCTTGAAACCTCGTTCTTGTCGGAGTTATTGTATTCGCAAACACCTTCAACATGGCGTTGTAGTGATTGCGTGCATCATAAAAAATGTACATTTAGCTGCTCTAGTTCAAACTTTTTCTGCTAGATCAAATGTTTACATTGTCACAAATGGCAAACTGGAGAAACGGGACAGCTGATGAATGTTAGAGTAAACGGAAATCGCGGGGACATGGTGCAGAAATAACCGAAAGCTTTTCCACCACGTTTTAGCATAGCAGGTTACAATTTTAAAAGATTTAATGTATATCTCCTCCAGTCAAACTTTCGGTTCCCAAAAGTTGAGAGAAAAAAAAAAACATTCGTAACTTACTGGCAACGTTAATGCGCTCCAGTCAGCAAATATAAACGTTTCAAAGGGAACTTTTGAATCCACCGGACTTGGTAGATCCATTTGACGTGGTACACACAACAAAAGCAAATTAGTGTTAAGCTTTTCTTCAAGGGATTTCTATCCTACCATAGGCATACGCTGCTTCCTTCTGACAATAATAACTCTGTGAATCATGCGCCCCATCTCCTCCACGCCCTACATATTTTTCATGAAATATATCTTACCTTTTGGAACAATCAATTCGTCACGGCGGCCTCTCACTGTTCCCCGATCCCAACCTCGCTTTTGTAGTTAGCCCGTCTTCTTGTTTTGTTCGGATCGGAGGAGAGGGTATACGAAGCGTATACGTACACAGGCGCTGGAAAAATCAGTCGCCGCCTTGAAGAAGACAAGTCCACTGAACAAAACATCATCGTCAGTTTACACCTCCTATTTACAAATTTCTCAACTTCTAATGGGCGATAATATTCTCTCTTACGGTCCTAGGAACCATCTTTTACTCTACTTTTTATGCTTGCAACTCACTAGCCGTAACTCTGAGCGTCAACTTTTGTTCCTCCTTGCGATTACGGCGAGTTGATGCCTTTAGTTCGTGCATAAGAAGTGCGCCGAGTTGGGGCCAGCTTACCCAATTCCCTAATTTTCGAAACATATTAGGTGCAGAGAACATACGTGCCTTCAGGCGCTGGGCACGTTAGGTACACTGTTCGACGCACGAAGCAGGGACATGTCCCTAAAGGAACGATCTTGGGCGATGTTCGATTAGCGAGAGAGCGTACCCCGTGATGGCTTCACCTGCAGGGCCTTCTTCTTTAGCGTTCGTGCCTGAGGTACATTTAACCCAGAGTGAGGGTGTGGCGAGCTTCGTTGGTTGGATCACCTGCCAGAGCACGTAGCTGTATGTGGTGACGCCTTGAGAAAATTGAACACCACTGCAAAGCCAGTCGCCTACATTTCTTTCGCTGATGTAGCCGAAAGATTAACGCCTTTCTCAGAATAGTTGCAGCGTTTTTTTTGTTAATTTGGCTAAAGTGCATCTAGTGTGGGAGCTTAGCGGTTATACTGTAAAGCTGCTAAACTGGATGACGCACCTTTTTTTTTTTTCAGATAACACGACCACATTTAGATGGCGGGATGTGTTCAAAAAAAAAAAAAAGTGGCTGCTTTTTCTCATTCAGCGTTTTCTCCTTCGTTATAGCACTGGGCCAGCCGGGATCAGTTGGCTTCAATCAACAATATTCTCTATCGTAGCTTTACCTGGTCTTCTGCCTCCTTTTTGTTCATTCTCCAAATACTAATTTTCTTATCTTCTAGTGACCCCGCCGTGGTGGTATAGTGGCTAAGGTACTCTGCTTCTGACCTGCAGGTCGTCGGATCAAATCCCGGCTGCGGCGGCTGCATTTCCCGTGAAGGCGGAAATGTTGTAGCCCCGTGTGCTCAGATTTGGGTGCACGTTAAAGAACCCCAGGAAATTAAAATTTCTGGAGCCCTCCACTACGGTGTCTCTCATAATCATATGGTGGTTTTGGGACGTTAAACCCCACATATCAATCAATCAATCTTATCTTATGGTGCATGGTGGCCATCCAGTGACCAGAATTTTAAATAACCCCCTTTCCTTCAATCCTTAGACAACTCTCTCGTGTTGAATTGGTAGGATTTTTAACTTCGAAAGTTTCTGTGTCATTGCCGCTGATACACAAATTAAATAGCAGAATAGCAGTGAACGCCCAGCAACAGGCGCTAACTTTTGACATCTTCCCTAATAAACTTTCCTTCACGTATGACTTTTTTAAAACTCATATTATCAATCGATTTTGAGCAACAGTTAGTATGAGCTAAACATGAGTCCGCGATTTGTGGCTGAAAGTATATGCGTGTGCTGCAGGGCGAGTTTCCGACTCACTAAATAAGGAGGCGGATCAGTTCCGCAAAGGGGCATGCGGGAAACCTGCGCATGGGAAACAAATGCCTCTCGCTCGTTCATACGGGTCACGAGCACAGCCGTCAAAGTAGCCCCCACACCCCCCTTTGGGACAAAAGGGGAGAGCTACAAGGACGTGGAAAAAGCTTTGGACCCCCGGGTTGACTGAGGCATAGTTGCGGTAGGCATATTCGCCCTTCGGTGACAATACGGCTTTCCGAGCACGCAGACGAGTTTGGCCCCGCAATAAGTCATTACCGAGTATTCTTGAGATGGCAGGGCGCCTCACTGTCGCATGCACACAGGTCAGTGGACAAGGCCTGGCAACCTTCTCACTGTATTTAGAGTGGCTTCTACGAAGCGAAGTTAAGTGTGCGAGGTGAGAGAGCACGAGCATTGGGAACTGTTACCGGTAGACGTCAGCCGATACACGGGATAACAGGGGAGAGAGTGCGACGATACGCGTTGTACAGAGAAGCTATCCTCTCGCTTGTTGTATTTGGCAACGTACTGTTTCACAAATGCAGTGTCCGTTACGAAAGTGTTTCTGCAATTGGTGGTGGTGATGTGAGCCCCCACGTGTGGTTGGCTTATGTCCTGTACCCTTTGTTTGACCGAGGGTTGAAAAAAGGGTGTTTGAAGGGTAAATGAGAGTGGAGGTTCGAGTTTGGACCCGGGCAGACGCCTGAGTGTTGCAATAAAGTGGCTCTTCTTTCGCCCTGCCACCAAGCACTCGAGTCATCGAGGGGCATTCATTCCGAACCTCAAACACCTTCCCTCCCAAGCTAGTGTAGAAACTTGTATAGCAGAAAAAAATTAACTGCGATGGTAGCAAGTTATGTTGCCCGGAATATTAGTCTTTTTTTCGCGGTTTCTTTAGTTAACATAACCTTCTAGTAAACATTGACATTCCTGGTTAACGTGCTGCATAATAAGTTATTCTTCTTTATGCATCAATAACAAATGTTCACAATCTCATATATCAACAAATCGCAGTAAACTACAAAAGCCACAAAATGTCGAAATTGGAAAAAGCGGCACAGTAGAAACAGAGACAGAGAGCATGAGATGAGGCACTAACAACTGACGTGTATTTCGGAACAACCTTCCTTCCAAGTCCGTACAACGTATGCGCAGATAACAAACCAAAAACACAAGGCTAACTAATCTTGGTACATCACCTTATGCATAATATTCCGTTAACGGGATGCCATACACAATAACGGGATATACACAATTACAGTGCCATGCAAAATAACGGGATGTCATGTGTATGACATCCCGTTAGGTTGCGACTGCTTTTACGTTAACAGTCTGGTCTATGTATCAATGTCCGGCTGAGAGAGCATGAAAATATTCTGCCCTCGGGCACTGGTGGTAGCTTGTCGTTGCACTGCAAGTCGTGTGGTTGTAGGCCCCTCTTCGATAAGGTTACAATTTTAGGTAAGGCTAAGACGCAACGAGAGATTATTGAGGCATTTCATATCTGGAAACTGGGTCCTGACAAATGTGTTAGCGCAGCCTCAGTTTACCTCACCAAGAAATAATGTTTGTTTTTAGCACAAAGGTGATTTACCAAGATTAGCCTGCCGGGTGTGTTTGGTTTGTTATCTACGCATGCATTGTACGGACTTGGAAGGAAGGTTGTTCCGACATAAACGTCAGTTAGTGCCACGTCTCAGATCTCTCTCTTTGTTTCTGCTGCCCAGCTTTTTCTGATTTCGACGTTTTGTGGCTATTGTAGCTTACTAAGTATGTACCAGCTTGCGCAACAAGCAACTCTTATCAACAAATCTGCTGCATCTCTCAATCGTGCACGTGGGGAGTGGCTGCAATTATGGCTAGGTGGAAGAAAAATGAAAGGAACGAAAAGGAATCACGTGTTGATGCATTTGCTCTCGCGTGTAGACAAACCTTCAAATACAGGCAAGGCATATTGCAGCGAGCCGTCATAAATGAAGTGCCAACATTTAAAATAAGGTACAAATATAGGGTGTCGTGCAGCCTCTCGGTAAAATCCTATTGCTGCAACAGTGCGACCTCGAATTTGCCGAGCAATCGAAACCATCAAAAGTCAACGAGTAAAGCGTCAGGAGCAAGGAAACGAAGTCGCTGCTGTTCTCTTGTGGAGTCTCTGCTCAGTGCTTCTGACTGTCATCACTACCAGCCTTGCAAGGAGAGTGTTCTCTTTGAAACACTTCGAACCACAATTTGGGAGCCCCAATATTTCTGTGTCCCCTTTTGTCCCCTGTGCTGCTCATTTTTGTTCATTCTGTTGATAAACCTAGGTTTACCATTCAAGTTCCCTCTACTAGCGTCACCTTTCATGAGGTTTTGTTAATGTATTTTTTACTAGCCGATAGGTGTCATTGATTTTTCATTTCTCTCTTCTACTGAACGTGGCTGTTGGGTCTACAGAAGGACATGTTTTCTGCATTCCACCGCAGTGGTCTTGTGGTTATAGTGCTCAACGGCTGGACGGGCATTGTGACGTTCGCTGATGCATCTATCGCTTCCTCCTTGAAATTTCCGAATCCCTCCACCAAGAAGTCCCTCATAATGATGTCTTGCCTTTGCGATTTAAAACCCGATACTTTATATTATCATCCTTAGGTGCTCATTATATAATAAGTGCTTTGATAAGTGGGTCCTGCTAGAATCTTGCTAGGTGTCATTGAATGACTACACTATTGCAGTTGATCGACTCGCGAATCGACTACTGTAATTTTTTTTATTTGACGAGTACGAGAAGCTACAATAATTCGTGCAATCGAGTACAGTGCAATAGACTGCGAATGTTAGGTTTAATGGTAGTTAATCCCTGTAATTTGATTAAAAAACTGGAATATCAGATAACCTTATTTCACGGCAGCCTGTTATGTCTTTCAGGGAGTCTAGGCTCCGATTGTGTAACCCAATAAATTACGAAGCTCGGAGTAGGTGCTTACGCTGAAGTTGCGCCGATAGTGTAACATGCCGCTCATCTTTTTGTTCATAAATACTGCAATATTAACAGGATCTCAGCAGCGGGGTAAACATGTATAGGCGCTTTCAGCACTATGACACAAAAATCTCTATTAGAAAATATAGATTACCGAAAGTTGGCCCCTCTTCTTTGAGTCTTTTATAATGAAGGTCGGCGAACGGGCGAAGCACGCAGTTTCAACAGAGTCGCAGAGGATAATATGAAATATCTCACCTCCAGCTGCGTTTTTGAAATGCATCCCACGATGGAAAAACAAATTTGCAGGCTTAGACTAGCAGTGAGCCCTTTCATATTGACCCGTCTTATATCGACTGACGTGCATTTTTCACGGGGGTGGGCGGTGAACTATCAGGCTTCGATTTCCGAAAAATTCGTGATGGTGTATCGTTTTGGAATGTGAACTGATCCATCGACGCGGCTGGTGCAAGTGAGACTATGCAGATTGGAAAATGTGACGTGAGAAAAATTCCCACCATGTGAAACAGCACGCCGCATTAGCATATCTCGTTTATGTGGTGCCTGCTCAAGCGGTACTCAAAGCCAGAGAAAAGGCCTGATGCTCATTGCGCACATATATGTTCAAAGCCTCTTATTGCTTGGTATTGCAAGGGGATGCATTTATTTATGCATTTCTTTGCGCCTCAATGTAATTTCTGTGCACATATGTCGATATAACGCAGCATCGATGAAAAAAAAAAAAAAGAAAGGCGTGGTGCGTTGCTCGATCTCCAGTTCGCGTTCTGCCACCAATAGATACGACATCAGGCGACGAACCAGAGAGTGGCTACAATGCTTCTCGGATACTTGCAACTTGCTGGCCAAATACATTGTACGACTCTAGGTAACAGCCACGGTCACACCACTTCAAAGTGGTAAATGCTGTTGCGACGCTATGTCTAAGCTGAAGTTATGCTGTTGCGGACTGCTTTTAGCTCTTGAATTAGCACATTTAGAGCTACGCTGGTCATTTAATAGCCGATGACCCCCCAACCTTCTTGAAAGATGAAATCTTTCAAGAAGGTTAAGGTGTCCTGTGAAACTTTTCGGGTAGTGATTGTGAAATATTGTTACAAAAACATGCAAGCTGTAACGACCAATTTCACGTTGTTATCGACGGGAAACAGAAATTTGGCTGTAAGAAGTATTGAATAATGTTACCGAGCTATCTTTTCGTGCGTCAACCGCGCACGTACTTCTTACTGCTCCGCAATCGAGAGAAACACGCTGTCACTGTAAACGCTGGTCGTCATGTATCGAAGAACAGCGCAATGTGATCAATGCTGCTCCGCACGTCGGCGCGATAGCTGCAGCTATATGAGGAACACACCAAGAGTGAAAACAGCGTTCACCGGTTGGATGGGAAACAGCAGCTGTGTATCGAGTGAAGTGTGACTGCAGTTTCGCTGCCTACATCGCCTAGATCATTTCTTGGTGTGGGAAGGGTGCTTGCTCGGTGCCTTATCTCACTTTCTTTAGGAACGACTGCCTCATATTGTGGTATAACACTTTGTGTTTCTCTACAAGGAAAGACAAACAAACTATACTATGCTTACACAGGCTCACAAATTGCATGATGGTGTTGCCCTAAAGCTGCCATTAAAAAGCAAGATACAGCGCAAAACCTATTCATATAGGTTTGACATGCTTCGCATAATCATTTACCGGCATCACACGTGGGCTACCAGGTAAATAACCTAGCTACTTCTCGAGTTCTGTCAGAGTGCGTTATCTGTTTCATTGCACACACTTTTTAAGAACGACGGTGACAATTCGTGAAATGTTCTATATGGAGTGCAAGGACTTTGATTGCTGTGACCTGGTATTGGTGAGCGCAAAAGTTCTCGTTAGTATAGTCAGTGATGATCTCTCGGACAGCCTTCAGTTAAATGAAACGTAAAATCTACAAAGGTGGTTGTATTCGCATCGGCACATCTTGCATAAAGTGACCCATCAACAAAATTCAGTAACGAGTTTAACGATTATGTTATTAGGTCGAAAGCCTTATACGTCTCTTCAAACGCGAAAATCATCCGTCAGCGGCGTCGGCGTTCTGCGTCGGGGGCGTAAACACAAGTGATGCAAAAGATCATTATCACGGCATGCCACCACATGTTATAAAGCTTGGGACTTCATTCTGACGTAGATATGACGTAACCCATTGAGGTCAGTCGAGAGAAAAAAGCTTTCGGAAGAAGCCGAGGTAGGTGGAGTACATATCTGCAAGGAAGAAAAAAAAACATGATCGCTTTCACCTTCTTGTTGTAATAAGAGAAGCTGATAGAGAGCGTGGGAGATGTTCTTCATATAACACACTGCTGACACATGGTTTGAAGTCGGAAAGTGTATTGTACCATGTAAATATGTAGAAGGTATCATAATGATCACGTTAAACAACAACAACAACAACAACAACAACAACAACAACAACAACAACAACAACAACAACAACAACAACAACAACAACAACAACAACAACAACAACAACAACAACAACAACAACAACAACAACAACAACAAATGGACTAGAACACCCAACAAGAATACGGCTGATTTTACTTAGATGAACCGCTATAGCCTACTTGAGATAGGCTAATCCCATATCGCAACGATCAAACAGCTGTCTGCACATAACTAAGTAGATTCGTAACTTCGTTTTCTAGAGGAGTGAAAACAGTAGCCAGGGCTTAAAAATGAAAACTGTTTTCAAGCGGTAATTCGTTCCGTACTGATACTAGCAACTATTGGAAGAGGACGACGGCAAAATGAATAAATGAGAAGCATGTGCGCACGACATGCGACATTTGCATCGAGTTAGCTTTCTGCTGGGAGTTAGCTTGTGAGCTTTTCGGTAGTGCGGCAAAACAATAAATAAAATTCCAGTGCATTAGGAGCATTAAAGAAAACATCGCTTACCAAATGACAGAACACTTTTGTAGGAGTTTCTTAGTTGCGTGGGTGCTGTACGTCTGTACTGCATGCATGCCATTGTAGTACTAGGATATTGACAGAGCTTTGTTCTCATGCGTGAAAATGATGGGGAGACCAAAATGGAAAAGTAAATTCAAGCATACTGTTCCCTACAATAACCTAGACGGAAAAGCCGTGTCGCAACGCTGCTGTATGCACCAGTCTGCTGGGACGTGTTGAGTCCAAATGGCCGTCGCTCACGTAGAGCCCAGTCTTGTTGAATACGAGCATGACTAAAAGCGTTCCTGGCGGCGCAATGGCTAGTTTTGTGTCAGGGCAGCATATAACAAGGCACTTTTTTTAGCAATCCTAATCATCGATAGGGAGCGCTATGTGTTCTCCATACCAAGTTAAAATTGTGCTGTAATTTGTATAAAGTGCAGGGTTATACCTATGTACGTTTTTGACAACAGCAGCCGAGAATTCCTGATGTCGCACTCCAAGAACCTCTTACGTCCACCATAAATAGAACGGACCAAAGGCAGGCGTTTGTTAGTGTAACATCATCACGTCAGGTTTTATTTTGGCACCCATTGAGAGGCTTTCTTTCTTTAGGGCATTATAAAGATGAGGGGGCGTGGCGATGCCCCCTTTTCTTCTTAGCTCTTAGGCTTGTTGCGTATATTCTATTCAAGCCCATGCTGCTATTGCAACGTGTTGCACGCTGTTCGGCAGGCCGATTAGGGAACGGAGAAAACGATTCTATTTCTGCTCAAGCTCATTTCGTGTCAAAACGCCGCACAAATTGAGGCTCGACTGTCGTTTGCGGGCCGCTGTGAATCTTTCAGGAAAGTGGTTTTTTGCGAAGCTTTGCGACTCTTACTGAGCTCAATACGGTGTCAGCACCCGCTGCAACACGTCAAAACTCGCAATTGAGTCGCGATGTATCAATTAATGCACATTAACCCGCCTCATAAAAGTGACAAGACATCCTAGTATATCAAGCCTTGTATGCAGTGAGGTGAGTTTCACTCTTCTGTTTCCATAAGTTCAACGCGTTTTCTTTGCTCCACCATGTAAAATCGTTCTAAGAACACAGTGGTTTGAGTAAAGAGGTTTGTATAAGACAGCTCAGCCTGCGGTTCATCTACGACGGCGTTACGAACATGTGTTTAGTATCGGCTGTGTTACCACTTTGCAGATGGCAGGACTGGGCTGATCCTCAGTGCAAAAGCACCAAATAATAGGCACCAAAAATGAGGCATACGTCGTTACATAATTAAAAACTTGGCGATATTTAGGATGCGTTTGGTTGCACTGGAATAATGCTGCATGCGTTTTCATAATTATTTCATTGTTCGTAGAAAACTAAGTTGGTAGCCATTTATATGGGGAGGGATTTTAGATAACACACATATTCCGATTCAAGTTTTGTAGTATTAGTAGGTGCCGTGAGCTACTTATTCCATTAATAAACACTAATGATTTACGTAGAAAAATATACATCACAAAGTTTTGGTTATGCTCGTAAAACTAATATCTGCAAGCAAAAGAAAGTTGTTTTATAATGTATCCCGCAGAAAATTTGGAATCTCACGAGATTTGGTGACCGCTCATGAAACGTTTTGTAGAAGTTCTCGTGTGTTTTTTAACAAAAAGAGGTGGTGCTTTTAACATTATTAGGGTGTGCATTAATCAGTGGTAGTGGTTGCTGGCCTTAAACAATGAAGTCGTAATGATAATCACATGTTTTGATGCCTCATCGCAAAGAACGTTTGTACGAAGCCATTGGACTGCGATATTACATGTTGTATTGTGAAGCCTGTATAAAGGACCCGTGTGATTGTGAAGCATGCAAGTATTATTCCGCACATTTTCCAGCAGAGAAAGTTCTCTTCACACTACGTTCAAGCAGACGTACGGCTGTGTGGTAGAACATGTGCTTGCCCTACAAATGACCCAGGTTCGATCCTTACTTGGACTCGGAAATGTTTACTATTTATATTGTTTGCGTCTTTGCCAAATTTTTGCTCAAGCAACAAGATGCCATTTTTTGGTTCACAACTAAAGATAAACATTGCGACGCCGACAAGTT